>CAHIKZ030000370.1:0-542500 GCA_903632075.3 Acanthosepion pharaonis | reverse complement strand
AATTACACCAAAAAAATAACAAATTGAAACTACAGATCGTCAAAGCAATCTTCATTAAAAAACTGAAGCCAACACTGAATAGAATCAGTTACGAATATTGTAACAATGTTCTAAAATACCTATAAAAAGAAGTTTTCACGCTTTAATGCCCACTCGACCATGATATTCCAACATAAAAGAAAAAATTCCATAATGGATAAATATTCGCTGAAGGCTAAAACAACTGTCAGCTATAGAATTTAAACACAACATAAAAAAAAATCAGTAATGGATAGCTACACATAGTTTTTGCCTTACTAGTTGCACCTCTTATGATGATCTCAGAAAGGGACGGTAAGTACTTGGGAAATAAAAGTAATTCTCACTGTTATAGTGCATTTCTTGACTTATTGACTTGTAATATACATATAAATATTCGTCAATATGAAAGGATTATGACAAAAATAAGCAGGCATAATGTTTGTAATTTATTCAATATATATATATATATATATATATATATATATATATATAGTGAACATTGAAGTCAACATTCAGTGGCGACAGACTGTTTCATGCCAAACTCAATCATCAGGCCACATAACTTGTGCTTTTTCTCTTGACTATACGGGTCAGTGCATTGTGGGTAGTCTATTCTAACGGTTATTTTGGCGGGAGTGGTTTGTTAATTTGTTTATTTGGATTAATTTATTTTACTTATTTTTTATTTTATTTTTATTTATTCTTTTCAGTTTTAGCTTTTCAAGTAAGGTAGTGAAATTTGTTTTTGTGTCTGCATTTTGATATGAGTTCTGATAGTTTATTTAGTAGTTTGTTTTGGTCTGGGAAGATAATTATAGCTATTTTTTACTCCAAGCAGAGTTTGCATCTTTTTTCGATCGATTGTTGTAGTCTATTCTAATGGTTATTTTGGCGGGATTAGTTTGTTAATTTGTTTATTATTTACTTTATTTATTTGAATTAATTTATTTCACTTCTTTTTGCTTATTTATTTTTATTTATTCTTTTCGTTTTTCAATTTTTAAGTAATGTAGTCAGAATTTGTTTTCGTAATTGCATTTTGAGATGAGTTCTGATCGTTTATTTAGTAGTTTGTTTTCCCAGACCAAAATGAACTAGTTTGTTTTGGTCTGGGACCAAAATGCAGACACGAAAACAAGTTTTACTACGTTACATAGAAATCGAAAACGGAAAAGATTAAATAAAAATAAACTAAAAATAAAAAGCATAAACAAGTAAAATAAATTAATCCAAATAAATAAAGTAAATAATAAACACATTAACAAACCACTCCTTCCAAAATAATCATCAGAAGAGACTACAACAACTAATCCAAAAACTGAAAACTTGGAGGAAAAAATAGCTGTAATTACCTTCCCAGACCAAACAAACTGCTAAATAAACGATCAGAACTAATCTTAAAATTTTTATTAGGTTACTTAGAAATCGAAAAATGAAAAGAATAAATAAAAGAAAAAAACAAGTAAAATAAATTAATAAACCACTCCCACCAAAATAACTGTTAGAATAGACTACCAACGATGCACCACTGAACCATATAATAAATAGACGAGAAAAAAACACAACGTATGTGGCCTGATAATTGAGCTTAGCATGAAACAGCCTGACGCCTCTGAGTGTTGACTTCATTGTTCACTTTCATATTTACATACGCGCTATGTTTGCATACGCTTTATCTATCTATATACACATCTATATATATTTATCTATATATATATACACATATGTATTATTTATTATAATCTTATCATCTAGACAAAAACAGTTTACTCACTACAAAGATGCAACTTCATTTCGGTGCATTTCAATTGCACCACGACGGTTGGAGAACCAAAAATGGTCATGAACAATTCTGCTTGTGGGCAAGCCGTATGTGAAGTGTCACTTCTTTCTTTCCATTTGTTTGAGAGAAAAAATATATATACATGAAGCAAAAAGGTGACGGAGTGAAACAATTTTTTTTCTCAAACAAATGGAAAAAAAGGAAGTGACGCTTCACATACGACTTGCCCACAAGCAGAATTGTTCATGAACATTTTTGGTTCTCAACCGTCGAGGTGCAGTTGAAATACACCTGAAATGAAGTTGCATCTTTGTAGTGAGTAAACTGTTTTTGTCTATACGATAAAATTATGATAAATAATCATCGCTCTACTATCGGTCGAACCCTCTTTTGGATTAAATTTATATATTACTTTCGTTCTCATTGCATCGGATATATACATATGTATATATATATATATATATATATATATATATATATATATATATATATATATATAGATAGATAGATAGATAGATAGGTAGGTGGGTTAATAAAACAAGGGAAAACTAAATGTGATCAGTGCGAAAAAACATTTATTACATATTAATTATTAACTCCAAGACAGAAATGAAACATGGAGAATAATGTTATTTGTCCAGAATTTTCAGTCACACCTGTGTCCTTCATCAGTGGTGCGAAAAATAAACAGAGAGATCGGAAAGACTAACCAACGGTGGTTCTTGTGGCTGGTCTGAATTCGTTGTAAATGGTATTATTATTAAAAATCTGATCCCTGCTTGATTCATCGCGTGCGAAACTTTTTTTGTAAATGATCGGGATGAACACATTAATCTGTTTTGTCTTTATAAGTGTGGAAAATAGGAGAGTGGTATTTTGAACAAAGAAGGAGAGGGTTGTAGGATTTGGGGTGGGGAAGACGTCTCGTATGTGGTTAGTGTTGATAGATTTGACAAGATGGTGAATGAGTGAAAAGGAAAAAAGGTAATAAAAATAAAATGAAAGAGAAAAAAAGAGGATAGGATCTGCAAAAAAAGGATAAAATATTTTGACAAAAAATTCTTTTGGAGAACCATAGTCATAAAATGGTGGTGCAGAAAAAATAAACCAGTAAAAACATAATTATAATAATAATAATGCAGGAAAAAAAGCGGAATGGCGTCTACAAAAATAGATGCATCGTGTGCTTAAGTGTAATAAGTGTAAATATACATAGCTATCTCATAAACTTTCGAAATCATAGGTGTCATAGCAGAAAAATATAGTAGGTGGGTTATGGCTGTTAAAATTTTGATTTAAAATGTGGAGTGGTGTTGCTGGTAATGAGTTTCCTTGTAGAATGTATACTCTTTGAGTAAACACAAATCTCTCTTTAGACCTTTTATGTGGGATTTTATTTTTAGGATATACTTCAAATCTGACCTGAGTCTATCTGCCTGGCTGTCGAGCCCAGACGCTAAAAGCAGTGTTGAGCTTGGAAGCTTTGATGATGGATTCTTTGATTATTTTGGATGGGTAATTCCTATTTAGAAAGTGACTGGAGAGTAGTCTTATGTGTATGTTGTAATCTTCCTTGTGAGAACAGATGCGTTTGATGCGTAAGTATTGACTGTAGACTACAGACTTCTTTAGGTTTGTGGGGTGGCAACTTTTGAAATTGAGATAGCAGTAACCATCAGTTAGCTTGGTGTAAAGTGTAGTGGAGATGCGGTTGTTTTTAAGACGTACAATTGTGTCCAGAAACGGAATGAAAGTGGTGGAATATTCCATATTGAATTTGATGGTGTGGTGGAAGTTGTTGAAGTGATTTTTAAGATCTAGGAGATTGTTCTCTCTACGTGTCATATGAAGATGATGTCATCTATGTACCTGTGGCAGTGTAGGGTGCCAGGTACTATCTACTAAACATAACTTGTTCAAGGGCATCCATAAAGATGTTAGCATAGCCGGGGGCCATTTTCGTTCCCATTGCAGTATCTCTAACTTGAAAAAAAAAATGGTGCCCGTTGAACTGGAAGTTGCTATGTGTGTGTATGAAATGTATAAGGTTCGAAATATTCGGATTTTGGTGTTAGATTGAAATGGGTTTTTGACGCAAAGAAGTCCGTGAGGGCTTTGCGCAAGTCTGCTTCATTGGTGAAGGATTTCCCACGAAGATGATTATCCAGGGAGTGGAAGAGGTGGTAATCGGATGGCGCAAGGTCAGGTGAATAAGGTGGATGGCACAAAGTCTCCCACCCAAGTTGCTGTATGGTATCCCTGACCACTCGCGCGACATGTAGCCTGGCGTTGTCATGGAGGAAAAGCACACCTTTACGATTCACCAGTGCTGGCTCCTTCTGGCGTAATACCTGTTGCACACGTTTCAATTGCTGCGAGTATAGGTCTCCAGTGACCGTTTGGCCCGTTGGTAGCAGTTCATAATGAACCACTTGACGACCTGTCCACCAGACACAAAGCATAATCTTGCGTGGGTGCATAGGCGGTCTTGCGGTGTGAGGGACAGCATCCTGAGGAGACAACCAATGTCTGGAACGCTTGGGAGTTTCGCACAGAACCCACTTTTCATCACTGGTAAGCACTCGATTGAATAAAGACGCGGTACGGTGGCGAGAAAGCAGCGATATGTAGGCTGCCACTCGTTGTCCGTTGTGGACCTCCAACAGCGTTTGCGGAACCCACTTGCTCAGTTTGTACGTCTTACCTAGGCGGTGCAGGTGAAGTCTAACTGTTTCATCGGAAACGTTGAACTGTCACCACACGTTAGACTATTGTCCTCTTCAATGGCCGCCTTCAGGACTCTGTCATTCAAGACCTGTGGTCGTCCACTGTGAGGCTCATCATGGAAAGACAAATCTCCCGACTTGAATTTTCGAAACCAACGCCTTGCAGTACGTTCATTCACAGCACTATCCCCAAATGCTTGACATATGCGGCGACTTGATGCAGCTGCTGATAAGCCCACTTTGAAGTCGTAAAGCAAACTGCCCCGAACGAGATCTCTAGACACTTCCATCCTTCTCCCAGCTGTCCGGCTTATAACTGATGGCCGGGGACGGTGCGCGTGTTTTTTATAACGTCTGATGTTCCTACTTCCGGCTGTCCGAATTTGAAAACAATTGCGACACGCATTTCGTATATATTTCAACTTCATTCAATGACTAATTAAAAAACGAACATAACTATTTTGGTTACCTTGTAATATGGTTCAACCTGCCATACCAAAGTAATGTCAAAACCAATGTAGATAGAATCTTCTTGAAATTAATTCGCAAACACTTTCGTTATTCTCCATCACTAAAAAAGATTTTTAACATGAATATATACCTATATATATATATATATATATATCCGCACAAAAATATAGATAATTATATATCCCAACATAACAATAATGTATTAAGCAAGCTCCCAAACAAAACACTAAATAATAATCCTACTAAAACTGCCATAAAAACATATTAAAATGCATTACTGAAGACATAATACACAGAGCTAGAATCCATTCAGGCGATGATGTTAAATATTACTTTGGATCCACTGAGAACAGCTGGAAATCATGTTTTCACTACCACTAAATGATACTGAGCAAGAGCAAATACAAAAACTGCACAATTCCAAATTATGTTTGGCAATTAAAAAACAACCATAAGAACCCAACCATTAGCTGGGAGATAATCGCAAAAGCTAAGCTATACAATGGAAAGGGAGACAGATGTAACCTGTGTTTGCTGGAGAAAAATTATTTATTTAAACAAACATGCTTGAATATATATATATATATATATGTATTCATATATTTATATATATATATATGTGTATGGATGTATCTATATAGATGTATATATATATATATATATATATATATATATATATATACAATAAAGAAGTTAATGGTCAGAGTTGAATTAGACCAAGAAACACTAGTAAAAAAAAATGTGCTCAAAAAATTTAACATGTAAAACTTTTAAGTATAGAGAATCAGAAAATTAGCCGATTCTGCTTCCTGTGCATGTATATGTATGTATATATATATATATATATATATATATATATATATATATATATATATATATGTATATATATATACATATATATGCGTATATATATATATATATGTATATGCATGTATATATATATATATATATATATATATATATGTCTATGTCTATCTCTATGTGTGTGCGTGTGTGTGTGTGTGTGTGTGTGGACTGCTATGTCTCCACCCGTCTCAAATTGGGATAGTGACTAAGTTTTTCAATCTCAGTTTTCTTTGTGATGAGGTCATATTTAGGTTGGAGGTGGCAATTTGGCTCCAGATTTAGGAATTCCTTTTGGTCATCTGTTAATTTATGACTCGATAAGTTTATATATTTGTCTTCGCTGTTGGGTAATAGAATGTTTCCTTGGTATATCCGTCCTTTACCTACGAACTTAGTCAAAAAAACAAATTCTTAGATATCCTCCTAGATAGCAATAACACTTTTATCACCTCATTTTATAAAAAACCACTAGCAGAAACTCTTGCCACCTTAACTTTAAAAGTGAATGCTAATCAGATACAAAATAGCAGTAATAAAAACAACTTCCTATAAAGAGCACACCAGAATTAATCCTCTCGACTACTCTTCTTTAAAGAACAGGTAATATAAAACAGACACTAATTAACAACGGCTTCCTTAACCACCTTATAGACCACCGAATTAGACTATTTCTCCCTTAAGTAAATAACAACGATAGTGAACATACAGTCAAAAATTACGTAAGTATTTTCTACAAAAACCAAATGCACATTAACTACAAACAAGATGAATCCTCACTTAGAAATATTATAAAGA
Organism: Acanthosepion pharaonis; assembly: GCA_903632075.3. Classification (NCBI taxonomy): domain Eukaryota; kingdom Metazoa; phylum Mollusca; class Cephalopoda; order Sepiida; family Sepiidae; genus Acanthosepion; species Acanthosepion pharaonis. The sequence goes on along the minus strand of CAHIKZ030000370.1, from coordinate 535,858 downwards.
AATACACTACCCCAATTGACCCGAATAAAAATCAAATTAATTATCTACTACAAAAATTTAAAACAGCTAACCTTATCCTCAAAAATAACAACACACTAGCAAAGTCAAAATTACAACGAACGAAAATGAGTCCAAATGCCCCTTAAGGAACTGTGTTCCTGATCAAACCGAATTCATAAATATTTACATCGGTCACACAACTACATGCCTATCCAGACGCCTTATGTTACACCTATCTGACCATAGTTCTGTTAGAACCCATTTAAACACACACACACTAACTTATCAGACTCCATCCGAAACATACTGGTAGAAAATCCAAACATAATAATCTCATCCACCTGTAAAAAAAGATTAAAAATAATGGAAGCCCTAATAATAAAAAAGAAAAAGCCAACACTTAACAATTTTAACTACGAACAAGGTCACAATGTGCTGTGTTCTGAAAATAAAACATCTCTATAACACAAAAACATACTCAAACACTATCAATTAAAATGAAACAATAAAATCATTCTTCATAACAGATAAATGTATAGCCGAAAGCTATGTATAACATTTGGACAGTTTCTACACACTCTGTAGCCAAAAAAGAAAGCACTTGTTCGAATACAAGAAAAATTAAATAAAAAGTTTAATCGTCTATCGTCGTTTTTAATGAAACATGCATAAATGAAGGAATGCTGCTAAATACACAATATATATATATATATATATATATATATATATATATATATATATATATATATATATCAAACTACTATATTTTGTGGAGGAATTAATTTGAGCTCAGTTAATTAAATTCTGTATAAGTGATATTTTGTAGTAATCTGGACATTCACTCTTATAGCTGAGAGTGCAAGAGTTTCTGTTGGTTGACCATCTAGATGTTACTGAAGGTTGGACTCAGAAGTGAATCCATTGAAACGCCATCACATTATACGTTATTTCTGTGATCATAAAATGGGACTTCAGCGCACAGGTTAAAAGTAATTTTCTTAATATCTTAGGTTTAATGTTTACTGGGGGTAGAGATGAATTATTATATATATTTTAAATAATATTAATGGTTTCTCTAACTGGAACGTTAGTTAAAAGATTTTTCAACGTCAAGTGATGTTAGTTTCATTATTAGGTTTTTAATATTTGTATAAATTCAAGGGTTGATTTAATGCTGTATTTGTTAGATGTGTAAGGTGTAATTAATTGTTTAAGCGTTTTAGTTAGTTGGTCGACAGGAGTGGAAATTTGGGATATGATAGGGCGGAATGAAAATTTAGGCTTGTGCGTTTTGATAGAACTATAAATATATCCTGGTTTATAGTCTCCGATTATTTTGGTAAGTTAATCACAGTGATGAATTTACTAAGTTTCACTTTAGTAGTAGGGTTATTAGTAAGTTTTCTAAATTTTTTGTAATCATCAAATAACTGTTCAATTTTTGAGTTGTAGTCAGACTTGTTTAAAACAACAAAGATGTTTGCTTTATCAGCTTTCTTAATTACTATTTCTGGATGGTTGCGTAATTCTTTTTCTGCAATTTTTAGTGATTTGTTTAGGAGTTTAGATGAATTTTCTTTTTTATCATGTCTGTCTTTTATAGATTCTTCTTTAAGTAGACCAAAGATTTCAGGTTCTGTGGTAATTAGCTGCTGTTCCTGGATCTATATCAACTTTTTTATGTAGTCCATTATATTTTTGTATTGTGCGCATTGCGAGACAAACACGTGCGTCTCCTGAAATAACCCGCTATAAACATTGCGGATTTTCTGGAGTATGAGTCCGTCAACAGAAATGTAAAAGGAAATATGAAGAGAACAGCAAAAACCTGTATGTATATATATGTACAAACAGGTATATGTATATTGGCATACAATAAGGGTTACAACCATGGCGTTCTATATTAACAGGCCTCTGCGTAACGCCGTTACCTCGATAGACAATTAAATCGTTTTAGTTTCAGTTTGAGCGAACTGCTGCGTACTGTGTACTCTTATGTTGTTGGCTGGAGAAATTCAAAGGAATCTTTTAATTTTACCTTTGGTTGGAATATCATTTAACTTATTTATTTGAAGTTAGTATATTTGATTATTTTAGTTTGAGTTCATACATTATTTATATTTAAATTGTAAAAAGTAAACTTTGGTGCTTAAATTTACTTGCACAAAAAGATTTACTTAAGTTTAAAAAGCCTTAACATTTTTAAATTAAAGTTTAATTCATTTTTGGCATTTTCCCTCTTAAAGTTTGTTCAACATTTTTTGATTAAAGTTTGTTGATAAAATGCAATTCTTTTTGAGAAATTTGTGTTATTTTAAGAAGCAAAACAAAACAAAGTTTAACAAATTGAACAGAATTTAATTTAGTTTCTTCAAAGACGTAAAGAAAACTATTTTTATTATAAAATGAATTAAAAATTTTTTTTTTCATAAATTCAATGTCATTACTTAATTTGATATTTATTTTTGATATCGCTAAAAAAAAAAAATTGTTGGTATGAGTGAAAACATAACGTCAACGAAATTAAAGTTTAATTTTCTCAAGTTTTAACCATGATAAAAAACATTAGCATAAGTCAACATTTTTCTATTAAAAGTTTAAGTTTGAATAATAAATTTGAATAAAATTTTAATAGAGAAAGGTTCATTAACATTTCTCTATTAAAACTTTATCCAACATTTCCATTAAAAGTAAAAACAAAAAAACAAAAAACAAAACAAACGAATTTCTTCGCGCTTTTGTTTCCGAAGTTAAAGAATAAATGATTATTTTTACCACATTAGTTACCAATTGGTGAACTGTAAGTATTTTTTTACTTATTAGAATTAAAGAAAAAATAACAATGATAAATTTATTACATGCAGTTAATGTCAATATTTTAATTATTTTTTTTTTAGAAAGGTCTCCTTTTTTACGGTCTCCTTGTAAAATAAATTTTATAGTCAAAAACTACAAAATTTATTTTACAAGACAAGTATAATAATACCATTTTATTTATCATATTTATTTTAATATTTTTCTGATATTGCTGTTAAAGGACAAAATGCATTATTTTTACTTTACTTTTGTTTTGCTTTAAGGTAAAAAAAAGTTATATATATTCCTATTTATATAGTTTTAAGCGTATTAAAATAACCACACTAAAGGAAAGGCTACTTATGAATGTTTTTAAATTTAATATAAAGTTTTAAAGTAAACAACATTGGCCTTCAAATTTTGATACCATAAAAGTTAATGGAAAAATACGTCCAAAAAATCCACCATCTGTATGGCCAGGTGTGCCAAGTAGTCAAATACCAACACCCTCAGCTGTTCAAAGGAATATAAAAAAAAAAACTCCAGTACTGTTAGAAATCAAATTGCTGATGAACTTAATGCTTTTTTAGAATTAGATAAAATTATACAAATTTGAAAGAAAGTCTGCTTAACAACAAAAAAGACTTTATATGTCCAGTTGTAGCATTTTTGGATGAAAATATTTTAACTGTTCAATTATCAAAATCTATTAATGGTATTCCTCTCTTTATGTTGAAAATTTATAACAATTTGCGCTTTGAAACATTTCATTATGGAGTTAAGTGTTATATTAGCAGCCTGTCCAAAAATCATATAAATACAGTTGATACTTGGTCAAAACTGGAAGAAATCATCCGATATTTAAATTTTGATCACAAGAAAAATATCCTGAGTCAACAATTTTTAGCAATGGCTCCCAAAATGGTTGGAATAAAATACAGCTCAGATATAGTTGTGCATGCTTTTGGGTACTATGCAAGATCACGGACATTGTATAATGAATTAAGATATGATCTTCAATTACCCTCATTAGCAACATTATGAAGGATGACGTCAAAAGTTTCAAAACTTAATGAAAAATCTTTTTTGTTATCTATATTTAATACTCTTAATACCAGTCAAAAAGGGTGCATAATTCTCCATGATGAAGTATATATCAAAAAAATGTTGCTATATCATGGCAAACAACAATTTGGTAAATCAGTTGACAATCCATCTGTACTTGCTCAAACAGTACTTGGTATAATGTTCATATGTCTCAATGGGGGTCCAAATTTTCTTACAAAATTGATTCCAATTTCAAAATTAACATCCGCCTTTTTATTTGAACAAATTGAGTTAACAGTCCAAGCCATCACATCTGTACCAGCTGACGTAAAGGCTATTATTTGTGATGGCAACCGCGTAAATCAAGCTTTTTTAAAATTATATCCTACACTTCCTGAAAAACCTTGGTTAACTGAAGATAATAAACATTTGCTTTTTGATTATGTTCATCTGTTGAAAAATATTCGCAATTTGTGGCTGACAGAAAAAACACGAGAACTAATCTTTGATGATGATGGAGTAAGTCGGGTTGCAAAATGGACACATCTTAAACAGTTATATCGTTTTGAATCTGAAAGACTAGTCAAACTTTCAGATTTAAATGAAATTTCCATTGCTCCAAAGCCAATAGAAAGACAACGGGTTTCTACTTGCCTCAGAGTGTTTTCTGAAAAAACATATAATGCACTTCTCACTCAGTCTGAAATAAGTGCAGGTAAGAATGATACTGCCCTCTTCATAAACAAGGTTTTGACATGGTGAAAAATTTTAAATGTTAAATGCCTTCAAATTGATAAATTACAAGCTGAAATCAAATCTCCAAATGACACCCAGCTTGATTTTATCATTGAATTTGGTAAAATGGCTCTTAATATGGCTGGCAGTCAAGGTAATCGTAAAAAACAATTATCCCAAAACACTGCTACTGCCATACATCATATTTGCAATGGAATTGTTAGTCTATGTCGACACCTTTTAGCTACAAGTCATAAATATGTACTACTTGGGAAATTTTCAACTGATCCATTAGAAAAAGAATTTGGTAAACTTCGCCAAGGATCAGGTGGCACATATTTTATAAATATTCAACAATGTATTGAAAAGCTGCATATTAAGCAGAAATCTTTACTTTTAAATCAAAATGTAAATATTGATGAATTTGATGTTAATCCAGGTCACCAATGTACATCTTGTGATTATAAACTTTGTGAGGAAGGTTCAGAAATATTTGACAATCTGGAAAATTTAGAACCATCTCTTTCAATTAAATAAAATGGCTCTTGTGTACATAGCTGGATATATTACAAGAAATGATAACCAACCCAGTGAATGTGAAACCCATTTTATTATGAAAAGTATGGAAAATATACCAATTTAATTGACCGTGGAAAACTAAAAGTTCCTTCTGACCACACTTGTCAATGGTTATTTTTTTGTTTCATCCTTTTCCATACAATAAAGGAATAGGTTTGCTATAAATCATTAAGTAACATTTTTATGCTTATTTCTGAGTTTCATTTTTTCAACATGGAGAAAAAGCATGCTTCTATTTTTGCAAATATAGTCTTGAAAAATTTTTGCAAACATTGCACACCTAGATCAGAAAAAGAACCATCTCTAAAAGTTTTGAAACTTTCCTAGAATGATTTTGTTTTATTTGTCTATATTTCTGTGATGATTGATTGTTTATATACACACTTCGGCTGATGTCTTCCAGCCTTCTTGGGTTCTGTTTGTCAAACCCAGTAACTGTAATGTAAATTTAAACCAAAGTCTTTATTCACTCACAGTGAATAGATTGAATAAAGGATTCAGTGACACCTGTAAATAATATAAATTTCTGATTCAATATATCTTTTACCAGAAATCATAATTACCCCTTTGTGTTGTTTAATAATTACCAGTGTTCATAGCAAAAATACATATTTTCATTTATTTATCTTTCAACACATCCTATTATCCTCAGGTGTGCATATAAAAATGTTATTCTAAGTATTTCATAAAGTGGTTGACTTCATTTTCTTCTAAAATTTCTGAAAATCCTACATTTTTCAATAGGCCTCCAGTTCTGGCTCTCAGTTGCGCCATGACTTGGCCTGGAGTATATAGAACGCCATGGTTACAACTGACAAAGACGATAATTAGTGTGTATGAATGAACGTAGAAAGTTTGTGGTCAAAGTATTTGTAAGTGAATGTAAACGTACGTACGTACGTGTGTGTGTAATGTTCATGCATGTTTCCCGAAGGAAACGCATAGCGCTTCCCTCAAAGGGGAAGACGCAAATCTTCACTAGAGATTTACATCGTGTCTTATCAGCTGAAAAATGAGAAGAAAAGAGGACAAGACGAAGTCTCGCCAAGTTTATATAGTCAATTGAGAGCGTCCCCAAGTAGTTTAAAAATTAGGAAATTAAGGAGGTGGTAACTCCGACATGTATATATGGCAGTTAGGTCCAAGGATGAGTAGTTCTTTTTGGTTGTCAGTTAAATTAGAGTCAGAAATGCTTATAAATCTTTTATTCGGGAGGTATATAGTTGCTTTATATAATGTAGTTTTCTTTGAATTTTTAACCTATGTTTACATTCCGATATGTTAGTAATTTCTTTTAGTCTATTTAGTATTTAAATTTATTTGTTTAAGTTGTTCAGAGGTGGTATTGCTCTGTAGTGCGTTGTGTATCTCTTGCTTTCGTTTGTTGAGTGTTATCAAGTTAACATTATTTACTTCAATCTGCCTTTTCAAAAGGCCACGTTTAAATTGCCAAGTGATATTGTTACGGTGGGCTGCTGGATTATATAATTAAAAAGTTGTGTATTTAGGCAGCAAATTCTTTTTAGGCATGTCTGACTGAATAAATTACAGGCATTATCTGTTAATTTTTAACGAATAACCTTATGTGTATTGATATTAAAGAATTATTATACCTAAAGCATTAAATCAACCCTTGAACTTATACAAATATTAAAAACCGAAAAACCTAATAATGAAATCAGTTGACGTTGAAAATGTGTTCACTAACGTTCCAATTAGAGAAACCATTGACATTATTATTAAAAATATATATAATTCATCTCTACCCCCACTAAAAATTAAGCCTCAATTAAGCCTCATACGAACTTAACAAAAATGACAAAATCCTTTTCCTTAACATTTTAATAGGCACAAACAACAACACATTTACTATCTCTCCATATAAAAAAACAACCAGCAAAAACTCTTGCACTCTGAACTATAAGAGTAAAATGCCCAGATTACTACAAAATAGCACTTATACAGAATCTAATTAAGCGAGCACAAATTAATTCCTCCACAAAAAAGATTTTCTACACTGAACTAAAAAATATTAAGGAGACTTTCATTAATAATGACTTCCCAAACCACATTATAGATGAACAAACAAGACGATATATAAAAAAAACCCTCAACACACGTCAAATAGAATATAATACTTCCCCAAAGGACACTAAATATATCATATATATTATATTATAACCAGATGCACCCTAACTAGAAATAGGATGAAAAAATCATAAAGAATCTCATTCATACTAACTAACATAAAAATAAAAAAAATAAAATTAATCATATATTATAAAAATACAATACAACCAGTTTAATTATTCACAATAATTCCTTCTCACTGACTGATGTATATGTAAAGCCACCATTATATACCAATTCAAATGTGCCTTGGGATAATGTATCTCCGACAAAAAATAAACAAAAAAAAATGTTGGGTATACGATAACTACATTAAGAAGACGTCCTACACTACACATGTCTGACCATTCGTCCATTGCGAAACATCTGCAAGAACATTCCTGTCCACATTCACAATATAAAAATTACTGATCGACAACACAACTATCCTACATCAAGAAAATAATAAATTCAAGCTATAGATCCTAGAAGCAATTTATAATATAAAATTAAAGTCGGCACTGAACAGAATCAACTATGAATACTGCAGTAATGTTCTGAAATGACTATAAAGGAACAATTTTTCACTCTTTAATGCGTGCATGACCATGACATTATAACATAGAGGAAAACATTCCATAATGCATAATATTTTCACGTTCTAATGAACGCTCAGCACATTGTACACCGTTTACTTTTAAAAGCACAATGAAAAATTACGGTAATGGATACTTGTACTCCTGAATAGCATATAGTTTTGTATTGTTTGCACCCCTGAAAATGATCTTGAAAAACGATCGAAATTATTTGGGAAATGAAAATAAAAGAAATTTAAACAGTTATAGCACACTTCTCTCATCCTTTAATATCAATACACGGAAAGTTATTTGTGAGTATGAACGAATTTTGTTAAAAATTAGCAGACATATCTGTAATTTAATCAGGCATGTATATATATATATATATATATATATATATATATATATATATGTGTATGTGTGTGTGTGTGTGTGTGTGTGTGTGTTTCTTCAACAATGGACAGTACCGATATTTTAAAGACTCAATTCTATGAATCCTCGAAAAGTATACTCAACATGATCCCAAAAGATGACAAGATTGTCCTCTTTGGTGGCTACAATGCCCAAGTTGGTGTAGATTGGGAGAACTGGAGTAGTTTGGAGAAATATGGCGCCTGGAAAATCAGCAACAATGGTTTAATGCTTCTTGAACTTTGCACCGATTTTAATCCTTTTATCTCCAACACTCAATTCAAGCACAGGAGTGATCATGTTACTACGTGGATGCATCCCTGTTCACACCAATGGCATCTCATTGATTATGTCATCATCCGCAATCGAGATATGCAGGGTGACCATATTGTTAGATCTGTGTGTGGTGCAGATTGTTGGACTGATCATGCCCTAGTGAGGAACAAAATGAATTTTGTTCTTAATCTGCCCATCAAGGTTGAAAATGGAGTCAAGCAGGGGTATCTTCTGGCTCCTACATTGTTTTCTATCTACTTTGCAAAGGTACTGCTAGATGCGTTCGGGGACTGCCATATAATGGTATTATGATAAGCTACAAGTCAACTGGCAGGTTTTTCAACATCCGTAGGTTTGCAGCAAAGAAAAAGTCTTTTTTAGTTTAGTGCGCAACCTTCTCTATGCCGATGACAATGACCTGGTCGCACACACAATTCAGCATGCACAGGAGTTCATGGGTAGACTATCAGGGTAATGTAAGGCTTTTGGACTGTTCATCAGCTTTCAAAAGACAGTGGTGATGTATCAACCTGTCCGAAGAATTCAGAATATAAGAGCCATCAATTTATGTTGAGGGTAATCGACAAATTTGTATACTTTGGTAACACCTCAACCGCCACTGTTCCCTTGATGATGAGATATGTTTCGGATTAAGAAGGCCTCCGATGCATTTGCAGCACTAAAGTTCCGTGTCTGGAGTCAGAAGGGCATAAAAAAGCAGACAAAAATTAAAATATATAATGCCTGCGTTATGTCATCTCTGCTATATTCAAGTGAGATAGTCTATCGCAGACATCTGAAGAAACTTAAACGTTTTCATCAACGATGTCATCGGTCTGTTCTTGAAATCTACTGGATGTCTCACCTCCTGATACTGCTGTTCTACAAATGGCCAATTCACTTTCTGTGGAAGCAATTATACTGAAATGAAGATTGCGATGGACATGCCATGTTATTCGTATGGCAGATAACAGAATGCCAAAACAATTAATGTATGGAAAATTGGAAATGGGGAAAAAGACCGCAGCACAAGCTAAAACTTCGTTACAAAGATTGCCTTAAACAGTCACTATACAAATGCAATATTGGTCTGGATAACTGGGAGACTCCTAGCTGAAGACTGGGTTTCTTGGAGAGTTGATATTGCTGATGGTGCCATCTTCCATGATGCATCATAAAAATATACAGAACTAAAGATAGGATTTCGGAAGGGATCCTGAATTGCTATGAGAGGCCAACCTGGCCATGTGCCCAATGCAATCGGGTATGTCTGTCCAAGTCAGGTCTGCCGAGTCACAAGAAATCCCACCAACAGTTTATTTCATATGACGATTTCATATTGGCATGATTTGAATGTTCAATCTGCGCCAGAGTGCAAATCTAGGTCGGGCAAAAAGACACATTAATGATGTTCAAAGTCAACTTCTACCGTCCGGAGATGATTTTACATGCCATATATGTAACAAGAATGCAGATGGGTGGCTTTATGAGTGACTTTCGTTCACACAGCAGATGAATGAAGTGTTCTGATGGGGAGCTTAACTGATAAACTGGACATGTCAGTGATGATCTTTGTGAGTCGACAGCCACTATACAATATATATATATATATATATATATATATATATATATATATAGGAGGCGTGGTGGAGTAATGTATCGCGGCTCGAGTTCGAGTTCGAATTCCAGTCAAATCCATTACATTCACTTACGTGCTAATACCCTTGTGAAAGGTATGAATCCTCTTCTTCACCCCTAGCTATGGGTAAATAGCAGGACAGACTGTGCTCTATAGCCTTGGATAGCAACTGGTCTACTGCAGAAAGGGGAAATCTGCTTCATCAGTGATGTATCGAAAGATACGTGATCGCCTAAGCATGTATCACGCATGGCACATAACTGACTGATATATATATATATATATATATATATATATATATATATATATATATATATATATACATTCAATAAATAAGGTGAATTTTTCGGTATAAGGACTTCTAATACAGATAGAAGCTTACCTTTTTTTTTTTTTTCAACGTAGTCTCCCAGCACTGTCACACACTTTTCCCATCTGTGCACAAGCCTCCGTATTCCCTCAGCGTAAAAATCTTTAGAGTGATGTCTCAGCCAGTCGCTCAAACACTTTTGACTTCATCGTCACTTTTAAACTTCGTGCCTCTCGTGAACGCTTTCAAGGGACCAAACAGATGAAAGTCTGAAGGGGCAAGGTCTGGGCTGTAAGGGGGGTGAGGGAGCAGTTTCCAGCCCAGCTCGTTGATGGTCTGCACCGTTTGGGCTGCTGTGTGAGGCCTTGCGTTTTCATGATGCAATATGACTCCTTCTGACTGATGACCCCTGCGTTTGTCCTTTATGTCTTTCTTGACCTGCCTCAGCAGTCCACTGTCACCCTTCTGTCAGACTGAATGAGGTCATTGACTGATTCGATCACCTCACTTCTAAAGGCCTCCCAGGCCAGTCTTCATCCTCAACACTGCTCCGTCCTTCTTTAAACAATTTAGCCCACTTGTAGACATTTTTTTTTTTTTGCTGAAACATGTGGCACCATACACAGTTGAAATTCTCCTATGAATTTCAACTGGTTTGCACCCTTCAGCAACCAAAAACTTGATAACTGGCTGCTGTTCAATCCTGGAGCATGCTTCTTGGTCGGCCATCTTTGTTAATCGTCAAAACACTCAAAGTTTTTTTTTTTTAATCTGCAAAAGAAATTAAATCTATGTGAAAAATAAGTAAAACAAACAAAAAAAAATACAAAACGTAAGCTTCTATCTGTATTAGAAGTCTTTATACCGAAAGATTTACCATATTTATTGAATGACCTCGTATATATATATATATATATATATATATATATATATATATATATATAAATGAAAAAAACACCACTTCAAAGTGGTTCGTTTTTCTTTAAAATATTAGCTCTGGATTTACATTGAGCTCTCAGGATTTCATCCTCCTTGGGTTTACCAAGTTCTTCTTCTATATATATATATATATATATATATATATATATATATATATATATATGTTTAAATAAAAAATGACAATAGGAAAACTGGTAATTGCTGACGCGTTTCGTCCAATGTGGACTTTATCAAAGCAAAATACGAAATGAAATTAAATGAACAACGTAACTAATAAAAACAAAAACAGAATGTACCTAGCAACTGGAATGTAGAGAAATGCTATATTAGTGCTATTATTGTTTGAAGATTTCTGAAGCAGGCATTTATAAAATAAATTGCCAAAACTGCTCCTCCCAATATATTGGAGAAACAAGTAGAAGTTTGAAAAAACGCATTTATGAGCACAAAAGAGACCTCACAAAAAACAATTTAGCTAATGCAATAGTCATACATAGAAATAAATACAACCATAATTTTGATTTTAAAAATGCTACACTCATAAAAAAAGAAAATAACTCACTCAGAAGGAAAATTCTAGAGAGTGCCGCCATAGAAAATTATCCAAATATTAATTTACGCCCAGGCTTTTTCCCTATTTCACCTTTCTTAACAAAATTAATGCTATTACAAACAAATATGCACAACAGATTCATAAAATCGAAAGAAAATGGTTGAATACATCAACACAGATATAATGACAATATTCTCCACACGTGACAATCTCTGGCGTTATTTTTCATTTAAAAAATATGAAAATAGCGTTTCTCTACATTCCAGTTGCTAGGTACATTCTGTTTTTGTTTTTATTAGTTACGTTGTTCATTTAATTTCATTTTCGTATTTTGCTTTGATAAAGTCCACATTGGACGAAACGCGTCAGCAATTACCAGTTTTCCTATTGTCATTTTTATTCATAAATATTGTCTTCTCTACCGATTAAATCAGAGAAATTTTCATATATATGTTTGTGTGTGTAAAGGACCATAAACCGCATTTCAGAACCAAGCCATCCACATGTCTAATTAATCCTACCAGTCCGGAAGTCGGGAAAATTAGCAAAACCATCTTGGAAAAAACTAACCAGTCTAATAAACATACCCTTGGACTATTACAGTGGATTAATGATGCGGACGTTATTAACTTGTTCAATGGTATTCAAAATAAAGATCATTATACTTTTGTACAATTTGATATCATTGACTATTATCTAAAGATCTGTTCACTCTGGCCTTTGAGTTTGCCCAGGAATATTCAAACATTTCTCATGCGGATTTTATTTTAAAATGTACAAGATCTGTTCTGATCTACAACGAAGAACAATGGACTAAAAATTTTCCAGATTTTTAGATTCGCTAGATTCTGCTGAAGCTTCTGACCTGATGGTACTATTCATTTTATAAAATCTAAGTGCCCATGATTGTGTTGATTGTGTTATATAGAGATGATGGCTTGTTAATATTTAAGGACTCTACAAAAATTAAGGTAGTTCGTATGAGAAAATTGATCCATAGCGTGTTAAAGGAATTAAGCCTTAAAATGAAAATAACTACTAACATCAAACAAGTAGATTTTCTTTATGTCACCTTAGACCTTAATAATAGTTCTTGTCAACCTTATATGAAGGTAAATTCTAACCCCGTATATGTAATACCAATTCTAACCATCCTCCATCTGTTATTAAGCCTATACTTTCTTCCACAGAATTTAGAATCAGTGCTAACTCTTCTAGCAAAGAGGTTTTTAATAAGCATAGCGAATTTTACAATTCTCCTCTTAGAAATAGCGGTTATGAAGTTACTAACATTAAATACATAAATCCCATTAATTATGACTACAATAAGAAGAGAAAATCTGGGAAGATTATCTCGTCCACACCCCACACACATTTCAACTTTATGGTTAAAACTAAGTTAGGACTAAAATTCATAATCTTATTAATAAATAGTGTTTCAAAACGAATCCGTTTAGTAAAATATTTAATAGAAATACTCTTAAATTAAGTTATTGTAGTGCGGATAATCTCGAGAAAATAATTAAAACACATAATAGCAAAGTATACAACAAGTATAGGAATTCAAAAGGTATGACATATTGTAATAATGCGTTAAATAATACTATGTATAATAATATAATAATACTAATGCTGGCGGATGTAATTGCAGGAACTCCAATGATTGCCCATAACAAAATAATTGCCAAGCTAGTACCCTAGTTTATTTTATTACTATTTCTGCTATTGGAAACTTGAATATTAAAATTTTACATTGGAATTACTAGAAATACATTTAGAATACGGTGGTATCAACATGTATTTTTCTTCAAAAATAGTTCTCATAAATATAGTACTTCATTGTCCAAGTACTTTTGGAGTTTAGTAGAGAAAAACAAAACTTCTACTGTTAAATAGAAATTAATTAGAACAGTTCGAGACTGTAATTCTTTATATGCACCATGTTATTTTTGACTCAATGAAAAACTGGAAATAATTAAATTTAAAGACAAAATTAACTTAAATCAAATGAATGAACTTACTGTTAACTGCAGACATAGCTCATCACCTACCTTTCAATCTGGGTAGAAATATTATTTGTGATAATGGAATGGCATTTTAAGTTTGTATTACTATTATTTTTAATTATTATTATTATTGGCCCTTTAATTATTTTAATTATATCCATGTACATACATATATATTTTAACTGGATCATAGTCATTAATTATTATCTACTCTTATTTGCTTATATAGATTATTAAGTTGATATTGAATAGTTGTGATTCTTCATGAATTAATCTTGCATGAACTCTGAATTTATTATGGTTATCTTGGTAAGTATGTTTATATGTTAGTAAATTTGTTTATATTTTGGTTTATATAGGTGTATTTTTCTTGGTGCCTGTATTTGTGCATGTGTGTCTATGTGTTAGTTTTTTATGTCTATATTTATGTTTGTATGTGGGTGTTTATATTTGGGTATTTATATATTTTTTACACATATCTTTATGGTTATGGTATATGTATTTATTCATATATTTGTGTATACAATATGTTTTTATTTTTATTTATATACTGGTTTTTTGTATGTCTTCATGTTATTTTTGAACTTGCGAATTTAGTTATCCGGTTTTTTTTATGTATGTATATGTGTATTTTTTATGTATATGTGTGTCTGTTCATATGTGTGTGCATGTGTATATATATCTTTTATTTATTTATTAATCTTGGTGAGTTTGTTTATTTGTATTTATGTACGGGTGTGTGATTGCTTTTATTTGGTTTTACACTTGTTTCGGATGTAACTTCCTTTTACGTCTTTGTTCTTTTTTATTCTTTACTTTTACTTTTATTTTCTCTTTTTTAATTTTTTCTTTTCTCCTTTTCCTTTTTTTTTTTGTTTATCTTTTTTTCTTCTTTCTTTCATTTTCTTCTTCTATATCCCGTGTCGTTCTTATATTTCGGTGCATATATGTTTAGTTATATTTATGTGTCTGTGTATTAGGATGCGAATGTGTTTGTCGTCTACATTAACCTAACTCACTCATTCTTAATATTTGCAGCGCTTATTGACACTTTTCACATCAGTGTTGAATTTACCGTATAAATTGACATTTACCTAAAAATAGTAATAATATATATATATATATATATATATATATATTATTACTATTTTACTAAAAAATAGTAATAATATATATATATATATATATATATATATATATATATATATATATATATATATATATATATATATATATATATATTATTATTTTTAGGTAAATATCAATTTACCTAAAAATCAACACTCAGAGGTGACAAACTGTTTCATGCTAGGCGCAATCGCCAGGCCAATATTTATTTGTAAAAAAATACAAATGTGGCACAAAGTCTAAAAAGGGAGATGGGGAAAAGGGACGGTCTTCATCTGTCTTGAGTTTAAACTTAGCTAGCCACAAACACTGACCCAAACAGACAACAATATTCCTTACACCAAAACAACGCTTTCATACGTACCTTTCTTACTACAGTCACCATAATACCAAATTGTCTTTATGAAAGTCCTAACTAGACCCCAATATTTACCAATAATTTTCTGTGGGGGAAAAGGGATAAAACAACAAATTTAAAAATTTGCCCCAAATGTTTATTTACTAAGATGTACTAAAACATTTACAAGAAACTAAACAAAATAACGTTAGTAATAAAAAAAAACATCAGTCTCTAAATGTGGCAGAAACATCAGTTAACTGGGCGAAATTAAAGCAGGACTTTAATAATATAAAAACATTCAATCATCTAATCACTCACTCAAAACATGCACTCATTTAGACACAGCAACAAATACGAAAAAACACACCCGAAATAAAAGGCGTCCCGCATCCAGCAGAGAACTGACGTTACTAACCACCAAACGAGAGAGGGGATAGGGAGTTAAACCAAAAAAATTAGGGACGGAAATAAAAGGGACTAATGAGCAAACAAACTCTAGATAAGTTAATCTAAAGAGAGAAAAATAAGGACAAATGTCAAAAACCTAAACTAACCTAAACCTGGACAGGGTTAGCCTATGTCCAATGCAAGAAGAACAATATTCGATATCAAAATGCCATTCCAGGTCAGCCCCTTTCACTCGACACAAACGCGCAAGATTTACCCACCTTTTGCCAAATTCTGATGAAGTGAGCCGACGTTTTCCATCCTAATCTTGACCATAAGCTGATGCTTAAAGAACAAGATCAGTTAGGAAGAAGTGAACTTCTCGCCTCCATAGAATCCATTTTGACGCGTCGTCCAAATCACGACTCTCGTTAACACATAGTAAGCACAAGAACACAGTGTTCAGCCTTCGTCATCGGCGGCACCACATTGCTACAAACAGAACTGGCCTCAATGACAAAGAACTTTCCTACGCAGCATGCGAACCATGAGGCCTTCAACAAACTTGCACAACAGCACTACGACGCTGCAATGAAAGAAGACGTGTCCTAGGATCTTGACCTCATCACCACAGCACTGGCAGTTTGGAGATTTCTTCAAACCCGCTGAACAAAGTATTTTGGCAACCCAGAGGGCCCCACGAATCATCAGCCAGGTGAGTGATGCCTCATCGTTATTAAGACATTTCAACCCGGGGGCCCAAGGCCATATTGAGCGAGCCTCCTGCTTCGTAAGTCCGAGATCGTCAATCAGCACTTCAGGATTTGACACTTTCCAGCTACCATACTTTCGCTGGAGTTAACATTCTCGCCAACAACTTCAGAAAGTTGGCTCCTTTCATTGTCCATTTTTCCAAATCCTCCTCCTGCATATATTCATGTTGCTTATCCGTTCTTTCTTTCTTTTTTTTGTCTCGAAAAGATTTTTTCGAACCATTTTTAAAAACGAATGTAGGGGAGGGACTTCTTTTTAAACAGAACCAAAAATCAGTAAAAGTTTCAGACAAATAAAATTATATCGAAGAGATTTGACAAGAAGAAACGTTAACAGGTGGTCACAAAACGAGTAAAACGTTAGAAAAAGAAAAGAAAATTACATATACACAAAATTAATACAGATAGCAATTGAACAGTTCAAACGGATTATACAAGCAAAGATTATACAAGCAAAGACCCGAAAAAAGTACACAAAATAAAGCAAATAAGAAAGTAACACATTAAAACAATAAACCTTTCTTTTTTTAAAATAAATACAAAAATAAAAAGGACAAACTAAAAACAGAAATACGTAAATAAAAATTCAAAATGGCTAACGTTAAAGAGTCAGTCGATGAACGAAAATACGAAACTAAAATTAAAAAAATGGACAGACTAGACAAAAAATAAATACACAGAATGTTTAACAAATAAAAATACTTAACCGATATTTACAACAAAGAAAGAATTAACACGAAGAATAAAGAAACAGAGAAAATAGTCAAACGTAGAGGAAATAAACAAAGAGGAAAAAAGGGCTCGATACAGATAAATTAAAAAACGAAAAGGAAATAACTATAAAATAAAAGTAATAATAAAGGCAAAAAGAAAAAATAAAGTGATAAAAAATAAAAAAGTGGAAAAAATGAAAAAATTCAAAATTTTTGGCAAAAGACAGATAAAAAGGAACGTAAAATAAAGTAAATTAAATTATTTATTTTTATTTTATATATTTATTTATCCTTTTCGGTTTTTGATGTTTTAGTAACGTAGTAAAAAAATGACCAAAATGCGATATCTTCGTACACAGAAATCTGTGTTTGCCTCTTCTATTTCTTTAGTTCCTTCTTCATATTCATACCTGTCCTTACGGCATGCACTGGAGTTCTCTTCCTTTGGCACATCATCATTGTCATCTTCAATTTCTTTAACAACGTTAATTCCTGCAGTAAATTCCTCTTCAACTTTTATTTTTATATTTGTCTCAACCATGTTCGCATTTTCCTCATGTTCTTCCCCTCCTAGTTCTGATGTACATTCAGCATTCTCGTCTATTTTGCTTTAGCTGCATATTTCTTCTGTAGGAATACATACATAGTACATTTTCTTTCCTCACGTTCTCTGATAGTTTTCAACTTGTAGTAAGCCGCACCATTCAATTTTTGCCGTTTACTCATTCTAATCGATGCAAAAAATAGAAAAAGAAACAAATAGGAAAAGAACATACTCAGCGGCATAGAGAATTTTTTATTTGTTGTACTAAGATACAGTTTGGCACAAGGCTGAAAGTGGGGGTGTAAAAAAAGGTTGATACTTTTTTAACTATTCCAAACTTAGCTAGATACATACGCATCTTATAATAGTATAGGGAAATATTGTTTAAAAATAGAAGTAAATAATTACAGAAGTTTATCCTATACAGCCAATTATTGTTTAAATCTTTTCTTAAATTCAGTTTTAAAAAATTACTGTCCTTTTTTTTCTTATACATTTTTCTTATCCCTTTTTATTTCATTCTTATATTCAATATAATAATTTAAAATTTAATCCATAGTAGTAGTCGGAATAAAAATAACTGGAATACTGAACATTTGTATTAAAAAATCATTAAAATTTTATAAGAAATGTTCACCTCTGATACTTGCATTAAACATTAACTTATTCTCCAGAGAACTGACTGACAAATTTTAGGCAAAGTAACTACCCCCTTATTATTTTACCAGCGTAGACTTTTTTTTAACCTTATGAAAGATGGTAATGAAATTAAACTAATAAGGACAGAAATATTTAATAACAATTGATTCTAAATGAATATTTAAAAATATTTTAAAAATCATTCTTTAAGACTTTAAAGCGTAAAATTTGAAAATTTTCGATCTAAATAACTTACCTTTTTATTACAAAATTAAGATTCTTACTTACTAATATAAAATTTAATCTTGTAATATGCACTCATTCCGATTTTTCTGAAAATGCTTAGTTTAAAAATCTCTAAAAAATTAATGTTGAATGTTGTTATTTTCACATAAAAATTCTAAAATAGTGATTTTATGGAAAATCTACTGAAATCTCTGAAGAGCATGATATTTATACAGTTTTTGAGGTTTAAAAATTGCAAATTTAGTAAAAACTTTCGAAATGTAAGCAAACTTTAAATCGCGTATATTTCTGGTTCTATTTTACGTGACCGAGTGCTTAGAACGTTCGCATTCTGACCATAAAACCTGGGTTCGATTTGTCAGGAAGGAGACTTCCAGATGTTATCGGACTGAAGGGGTCGATTCCATCGTGCGCACCTTTGGAAAGTTTCTGAAAACCATACCACGGGTCGACCCAAGCCTTGTGAGTGAAAATGGGTAGACGGAATCCTTGGGGGACGTCGATAGGTGTGCTAGCCACAAGTTATCATCACCGAGGACTTGAGCGTGCTGGCCTTGTTCAAATTGATGATCACGCTAGATAACAAGTCCAGAAACTGTAACTAAGGTCTGCTCAGCATAGTTGCAGTATAAACAGTGGGTGTTGAATAAACACAAATGCGCTTGAGCAAGTGTCTTCAATAGGGATTGGTTAGCCGCCCTAGTAGACAGGTAACCTTGAATACGAGTGGCCAGCTATACTTTTACTACGAAAGACTTTCTTTATTAAAAAAAACCCCAAAAACTCCCATCTTTTTCTTTGAAAAGAACTAATTGAAAAGAAAAAATAGCATTCAAAGATTGACAGTTGATCAGTCTGCGCAGAGATTCTACAGTTAAGTTGGTGTGGAGATTTTACTGTTGATCAGTCTAGGGGATTCATCAACTGATCCAATGTTTTATATCAACGTTTTCCAATCAAAAACAACTAATTGGTTATCTTTAAGATACGCGCTCCCAAATTTTTCAAATTTTTTTTAAAGGAATGCCACCTTCAAATTAGCAACAAGTCAGCCTTTTGATCTGCTTTTTTTTCGGAAAAATAAACTTGTTTTCATCAGAATTCTTAAATATTTTTCTTTTACAATAAATTAATTTGGTCATTTTTCAATATATATATATATATCACCATATTTGTACATGAACGCACAACTGTAAAAAATTTAAAATCAAACTCAGCGTTGCTACTGCGCGCTCCAAAAACAATAACTCATTTCCAATAGCATTTTCGGATACAACAATACATATATTTTTCGTTGTCCTCTTATTACTAAGAGAAAAAACAAGAACAACATCTATTCCATACCTGAAGATGTCTGTAGGAACAGACAAAAGCTTGTAGTAAAAATAAGAACTAATACGGCAGAAATTTATAGAATCAAGGATCATTTCATTCATAACGGATTCGGAGGTTTTTCTATATTATTTGAATTGTTTGCGACGATGGATTTCTCGCCAATTAAATCATTAACCTTTGCATTTGTTTTTGTGTGAATAATTCATGAATATAATATATATATATATATATATATATATATATATATATATATATATAGAAAAAGTTTCAAATTGAAAATTATAATGTTTTATTTTATGAAAGTATTTATTTATTTATATATATATATATATTTCCAATAGCATTTTCGGAAATGAACATTATTTTAGGATTTCCAAAATAAAAAGCAAATCAAAAGGGCGTGCGAGGCTGTTCCTACTATGAAGAGAGTATCCCTTAAAAAATAAGCTGAAAATTTTGGGTCTGAGTATCTTGAAAATAACCAAATAATTAAACTGTTTTTTTTTTTTAATGAATTTAGAGTTGGAGTTTAGACTTCTTTCATAACGTCATAGCAGTTATGTTGAAAAAAATATAACGAGGGGGTCGTTAATGTGCAGGGACCAGCAAAATAGCCTCTTCCTAATTTTTAAATTTAAATGAAGGCAGTTAAGTTCTAAAATGTTTCAATTATTAAAATTAAAAAAAAATGTAATTAAACATGCGTTTTAAAGTTAAAAGGTATTTACCAAGGATACCTGGTCAGTCTAATGCTGTGTGTAGGTGTTGCTCTGAGTGTATATGGTAATCTGTTCCAGGATTGGCACCACAGACTCATAAAATATATCATGGGTAAACTAAACATCATTGGGACAATAAAACAATAAAACCCAAATATTTCTTAAAACCCAGTGTGCGTTATCATTTATTATCAAAAATCAAAAATCAACTATAATCCTTATTTTGATTCAATGATTTTGTTCTTAAATCTAATCATTATCCCATGATATGTAAAAAAAAATATCGGAAATTTCAATTAATCAAATTATTAATTAAACTTATTAATAATAATTCAAATATTTTCAAATATCGCGGGCAATAAGAGAAAAACATTAATTATAATCTAATAAAAACATTTGAAAAAATGCAATATTTTATTTTACTTTTAATTTTAATTTTCCGCCCAAAGGACCTCTTTTTGGGAAGGAGCGCAACTTAAAAAACAATTTTATTTCTCCATAATCTTAAAAATCTTAAGACTTCAAATGAGACGACTTTTCTTTATTTCTTCAAGCAACTTTAGTCTAAATGAAAAATTGTTACTAAATTTTTTTAAATATATTAAAATCTAGGAAAATATGCTATCCTGCATTGGGAAATTTTACATTTTTAGATAGATTAAATAAATCTTTATTTAATTACAAATATTTCATCTTAGGCAGAAAGGTTCGAAAGTAATATTGCATCAAAGGAAATCTGCTGTTTTTAGATCAACCCCCAAAAAAACAAACATTGTTTTTAAAACTCCACTAGAAATAAAACACGGTATAAAAATTCTTTTTTGAGTTTTTTAAAAGCAAAATTAAAATTTTCAAATAACTTGTTAAGGGTGTTCACGTCGTAAATTTAATTCTTTTTTTATATATAATCTTCTCGTTTTTGATCTTTCTAGAAATGTAAAAATTAGCAATTCGAATTTATTTTATTCAATTGACCAAACGTTGAAACGTTAAGTGATAAAAGATATTTTCTCAAGTTATTTTTAAAATCAAAGAAGCTATTCATTATAAAAATTAATTAGTTAATAAATAAAATACCAAAAATTTCATTAAAATTTCAACATGTTCACAAATGATTTTGAAATCATTAAAAAAAATATCTTCGGACATTTTATTTTTATTAAAAATAATTTAAAAAACGATATTGGTTGTACAAAATATACAATATAGTGGTGATTTCTCTTGAAATGTCCTGGTGTGGTCTTGTAGTCTCAGCAAGAAGTCGCTTACAGCAGGGCTAGATCAAAGTACCAGCATCTCAGACAGTCGCCCGAGCTAATTAAAAGCTGAGGTCGCCAACAGGGCGGCATGTCATGTGTTTGTGATCTTCCAAACAAAAGGCAATAAATTTGAAAAAAAAAAAAAAACATTGAATTAAAAAAAAAACAAAGTATTAGATTTCTTTTTTGGAACACCATAAAAATGAATGATCGCGTCTTCAATTTTTTTTCACCCGCAAAATGCCGCCCACATAAAGTGCCGCCCAAGGTCCTGGGCCCACCGCCCCCATTGGTCCACCACTGGTCTGTTAAAATCATGTCTGCCAAGAAAGTACGTCCAATACTGATGTTTGTCACTGAATTCTCTAATGCGGAAAGAAATTGCATTCATTAAGATTCACAAACACTTAGTGAGTCTTTCCGGAGACAAAAAAAAGTCAATGGATAGTGCGGGGAAAATAGGGTTTTGTATCTGAAAACATATTCTGTACAACAGTGGCATTGTGCTCCCTATATCTTTTGTAGTTTCTGTGCAAATAAATAGGAGAGATTATTTTCAAAGCATCTCTTGTATATTTTATTAAATGAGAAATAGACGAGAAAATATGTGAAAATGCATGAAAATCTATTTTTAAACTTGTATACTGTAACTTCATAAAATTTTAAAATATTCTCTTTTTTTTTGGAAAGTGAACAAATTTTTTTTAGTGGATGCACTTTCTATATATTTTATATGTATCTTACTGTTTATTATTTAGAGCCTAATACTGATCTTACTATATTTAGAAATGATGTGAATATACAAATTACATCAATATATATGAGTAAACATTTAAATTTTGGTTCATCAGGAGAGAATGTGCACCGTTTCGGACCTTCCTCTTGAGTTTTCATTTAAATTAATTTTGGGTTCATCAGGAGAAAATGTGCAATATTTCGGGACCTTCCTCTCAACGGTTTCAGTTACATACCGCCTCTTCACTTATGTGAGGCCCATTGTATTGATGTATTAGTATAACTAGTGTATCGTAGTTCTATACTAGTTCAAATATCCAACGGCAAAATTAGATTTACAAAAAAAAAAAAAAAAAAAACGGCAAATCATGCTCGCTTTCTGAGAATACAACGTGAATCTCATTACGCATTCATGTAATTCAATCATGACATCATGTTCACTGAAATGCTCCAGGGAATATTTCTTTTTTTTCCATATCCACATATTACCTCTATTAGGTGTTTTATACTTTTGGCCCTATTACACCCTTTGATTCCAATTTGACCCAGTAATTGGTATAGGGTGCCTGTGTGACACCTATCCTGACCCCACTAAATCAATGTACTCTACAAGACCGGCCGTTGGTCCTGTCCTGGTCCAGTATTATTACAGATTCAATCAAAGTCTCCGGTTCACAATGTCGATTCGATTCCACTTTCCAGCCATGTTGTGATTTTTTGATCCGGGAGAACAAATAACAAATCGTAGATCCCGGAAGATTCAGCTGGTCTACCTGCAAGTTATTTGGGGCGAGAATCAGGTCAAGCAGAAAAATCAAATATGAACAAGACGATTCGAGTCCAAAGAAAAATTTATGTATATGTATATAAAGAAGAAATTGGTAGAAAAAGAATAATGCTTCTTTTACAAGAAAGTAGTGTATATGAAATAAAGTCCAGAAAAAAATAAAACAAAAAAAAATATTTCTAATAATTCTGAAAGGAGAGAAGTAGTTTTCGGGTTCACCCTTTTTGTTCTTAGTAGTTGCTGTAATTATTTCACTATCAGGATATAAGGGGTTCACTGGCAGCATTGCGCTAATATTGCAGATAATTTGAGTTCACTTCCTCCCTTATTACAGCAACAAACGGACGCTTTCACTCTCACTGTCTCTCTCTGCCCCTCTCTCTCTCTCTCTGCTTGTCAACTCACTTCCCCCATCTTCACGCCTTCAACTCCGACTGACTATTGTTTTTACATTTTATATTAATAATTCTGATGAAGCACAGATTCTCTGGGAACAAACTTCACCACAGATTATTTTCCTCATCTCTAAACAGAATTCTATATTAATATTAATTATTAATATTTCGAGGATGACCATTGCTCTCTGACACACCTGCATCAAAACTCCTTGCTCCAGTTTCCACTGCTCTAATAATTACATTATACCCTTCCTTTACCAGCTCAGTTTTAGATTTTCATATTTATTAGTGTTATATTTGTGGCTTTGTTCCATCCGGCTTTCATATGATATTGTTAATTCTACCAGGATGATTTTATAGTTCACTCTTGATAGAAGAACAATATCTGGTTACAGACCGTTACTTGATAATATTTAGGGGTAATCATTACGCCAACCAGGAAGATCTGCAGGTAACTCCCAAATGCCACCAGAACTAAGGATATTTTGTCCGGGTACAGCTACATATTTGCTTGTTTGCTTTGAGTCGACGTATATTTTTCCTCCCTCTAACTCAGACTTCATATAGTTCTTTATAATCCTGACCAACTCATCCAAAACACTATTGTGTCTCCGGGTATATCTTCCATTGACAAGAACTAAGAATTTACATTTACAGGAACTAAGAAAATTTTCTAATGTTTGTGAATTTTCCTTACACAGGAGACAGGTTAGATCACTTTCTTTATTCCATTTAATAAGATTGTTCTTAGATGATAGCAGGTCATATGTGGAACGTATTAAAAAACTCAATCTGAGTGAAGCCATCTGCCAAATGTTCTTCCAAGTAATAAATTTTTGCAGAGCCTCTTCCCAGTTTGTCCATTGGCCTTGTTGGTATTGTTGTACCCCTTTTACGAGTCTTTTATTATCTTCTTCGTTCCTTACATTTTGGATGACCATGTCTCGGCGATCTTTACCAGACGTTTTCGACCACCACTGCCTTTCATTTAGACCTAAACTTTGTTTACCTGTTTGGGTGTATCTGATGACTTCATTGAAAACTAGATTGTTTTTAGCACTTGTTATAGTCTCTCTGACATTCCAATTTCTCCCCGTCTTGTAGGATTTAATGCTTTTGCTGCTTTATCCTTGGAATCATCCCACATCGTCAGAAGTCTGAGTTTCCCGGATTTGTAGTCCTTCACAATTGATTTAAAAGACACCTTTAGCCTTGCTTGTCTGCAATATCAGACAAACCTGGAGGTAAACTCAGCCATTTTCGGGTATATTTATTTATCTTTCAAGTAAGGACCATAATAGCATTGGAAGCACCATAACTTGTATTTTCCTTTTAGCTTTATCTTATGGAGACCTTTTAATGAGCTGAATGTTTCTTTCACTTGGTTGGTATCGTTTAAGTATATATATATATATATATATATATATATATATATATATATATACCGTCGACTCACAAAGCGAGTATCACCATAACTGATATGTCTAGTCTATCAGTTAAACTCCCCTCACAACATTGCACTATTTTGTTGTGTGAATGACAGTGGCTCATAAAGCCAGCCATCGATCTGCATTTCTTTTTACATATATAGCATGTCAAATCATCTCCGCCAATGTGTCTTTTTATATACCTTCACAAGCCCTACGTAAACTTGCACTCTAGTGCAGGTTGAACATTCAAAGCATGCCAATACGAAATCGTCATATGAAATAAACTGTTGGTGTTAATGTGATTTCTGGTGACTGAGCAGACCTGCCCTGGACAGACATACCCGATTGCATTGGGCACATGGCCAGGTTGGCATCTCATAGCAATTCAGGATCCCTTCCGAAATCCTATCTTTAGTTCTGTATATTTTTATGATGCATCATGGAAGATGGCACCATCAGCAATATCAACTCTCCAAGAAACCCAGTCTTCAGCTAGAGTCTCCCAGTTATCCAGACCAATATTGCACTTGTATAGTGACTGTTTAAGGCAATCTTTGTAACGAAGTTTTAGCTTGTGCTGCGGTCTTTTCCCCATTTCCAATTTTCCATACATTAATTGTTTTGGCATTCTGTTATCTGCCATACGAATAACATGGCATGTCCATCGCAATCTTCATTTCAGTATAATTGCTTCCACAGAAAGTGAATTGGCCCTTTGTAGAACAGCAGTATCAGGAGTGTGAGACATCCAGTAGATTTCAAGAACAGACCGATGACATCGTTGATGAAAACGTTTAAGTTTCTTCAGATGTCTGCGATAGACTATCTCACTTGAATATAGCAGAGATGACATAACGCAGGCATTATATATTTTAATTTTTGTCTGCTTTTTTATGCCCTTCTGACTCCAGACACGGAACTTTAGTGCTGCAAATGCATCGGAGGCCTTCTTAATCCGAAACGCTATCTCATCATCAAGGGAACAGTGGCGGTTGAGGGTGTTACCAAAGTATACAAATTTGTCGATTACCCTCAACATAAATTGATGGCTCTTATATTCTGAATTCTTCGGACAGGTTGATACATCACCACTGTCTTTTGAAGGCTGATGGATAGTCCAAAAGTTTACATGACCCTGATAGTCTACCCATGAACTCCTGTGCATGCTGAATTGTGTGTGCGACCAGGTCATTGTCATCGGCATAGAGAAGGTTGCGCACTAAACTAAAAAAGACTTTTTCTTTGCTGCAAACCTACGGATGTTGAAAAACCTGCCAGTTGACTTGTAGCTTATCATAATACCATTATGGCAGTCCCCGAACGCATCCAGCAGTACCTTTGCAAAGTAGATAGAAAACAATGTAGGAGCCAGAAGATACACCTGCTTGACTCCATTTTCAACCTTGATGGGCCCCGTAAGCATACCGCCAAAACTGATGCAGGTTTCTATACCATCATGGAAGGACCTCAAAATCTTGAGAAAGTCAGAGGACAGCCTAATGTTGAGAGGATTTTCCAAAAAGTAGCACGATTAACAGTGTCAAAAGCCTTCCTCATATCTACAAATATTTGATATCGCTCCAATTATTGTGTCCTGGATTTGTCGTGCTGTGAAAATCATATCTGCGGTCCCTCTGTGTTGGCGAAAACCACAATGTGACTCAAGAAAGATATTGTCAACTATTTTCTAGTTTAATCTTAGGAGGAGAACTGAGGCTAAGATCTTACCTGCCGAAGAAAGGAGAGCAATTCCTCTATAATTACCACATAATTCCCTGGCACCTTTACCCATATATAGAAGTATCATTGTTGCATCCCTCCAATCTTTTGCCACTTCTCCATCTATACAAATCTTTATAATAAGATCATGCATAAGTTGACTTAAATGTGTTCCACCGTAACGGAATATTTCAGCAGAAAGGCCGTCAACACCATGTTGAGTCCCTCCATGCCATGCAGAACCTCGTCCAGCGATGGTTGGCTGTCAAATTCTACCACTATGAGTCTTTGTGGTATTTTCTCGAGAACCTCAGTATCATAATATATATATATATATATATATATATATATATATATATATATATGTATGTGTGTGTGTGTGCATATATATTGTGTGTATTTAGGCAGCATTTTTTCATTCATACATGTTTCATTAAATAATATAGACAACTTGTCTATATTATTTAATGAAACATGTATGTATATATATATATATATATATATATATATATATATATATATATATAGATAGATAGATATAGATAGATAGATGATAGGATAAAGTACAAGTAGGAAACAGATCTCAATTTCTAATATCTTATTTTATTATAGTTTTGTCAGAGATCATGTTAGAAATGATAAAAAATGATAAAAAGCAAAGAGATGCAAATTAATAGTATGTTGTGTTTGGTTAGTTTTTATTAGATACATGACACGTATAATGAAATAACAGATAATATTCAAATATGTGTGAGAAACATTCTGGACGCTAAAGTGTGTAAAAGTAGTGAGTCACAGCAGAATATTTTGAAAAATTTTATTTTGGTTTGATTTTTTATTAAAGCATATCTTGTGCTTATTTTGTGTATATATCTTCATTGATTTTTATATATTAGAAACACATAAGTTAGATTCATGAATATTGGATCTCTAGAAAAAGGGTGAAGTAATGTTTTTTAAACGTGTGTTAGTTGGTAATATTGCTATATGTTTTCATGACATTTTCTCTTTAAAGGATTATGTTCCTTTTTAATAAGCTGAATTTAAAGTTATGTCCCACGTCGTTGCGGTGTAAGGCGAGAGAGTTTGTATGTCTATTTAATCGCAAGTGTATTTTGTGTTCCTGGATGCGGCTTTTTAGATCGCATGATTTCTCCCTAATGTACACGTTATTGCACTGTAGACATTTGATGTGATGAACTCCGACATTGGATCTTTCTTTTTTTTCATTTTCCATCCTGATTATATATTCGATAGTTTGGGAGGTGGTGCTAACTATCCTCGTGTCAGGGATGTATTAAGTGTTGGAGGGTAGGATTATGAATTTTGCATAATTTTTGTTAGAAGTATTTGTTTTTTTGGTTGTATGGATTTTGCGAGATCGTTTTTTATTTTTTTTTAAGATGAAATGCTATGGGTAGTGTAGAAGTTTGAATGTATGTGTTCTCAATAATCCTTTTCTTCACTAATGTATTCAGGGCTACATATATATTTCATTAAAAGACAATAGAAAATGTACTACGATTAAGCTTTTTATTTAATTTTTTCTCGGCCCATGCTTCTCCAATTATTACATGAACCATGTAGAAAACATGATATTTAAACAGGTCTGAAAACCTAACATAAGTCTGCTATATTGACAATTTTTAGCGAAAAACACAAAAACCATATCTGCCCTTTTACTTCACCTACGAACTTAGTCAAAAAAATTAACTTCCATTCATAGATGTTCTCATAGAATAGAGTAACAACACTTTTACTCCCTCATTGTATAAAACAGAAGCAGAAATTCTTGCCACTTAATATTAAAAAGGGAATACCGACTCAGATATAAAATAGAAGTGATAAAATCTTCCTAAATAGAGCACATGAGAATTCATCCTCTCGTCTACTTTTCCTTAAAGAACTCATCAATGCAAAACAGACACTAGTTAACAATGGTTTTCCAAATCATCTCGTCGATCACCAGATTAAACTATTTCTTTCCAAAGTAAATAATAACGATAGTGAACACACAGACAAAAATAACATGAATATTTTCTACAAAAACTAAATGCATGTCAACCATAAACAAGATGAATCTTCACTTAGAAATATCATAAAAATTACACTACCCCAGTTGACTCCAACAAAAAAATTAAATTATAAACTACAAAAAATATAAAACAGCTAGCGTTATACTCAAAAATATCAACACACCAACAAAATCAAAACTACAAACAACGAACATTATTTACGAGTTTCAATGCCCCTTTAGGAATTGTGTTCCTGATCAAACTGAATTCATAAATAATTACATTGGTCACACTACTACACGCCTATCGAGGCAACTTACGTTACACCTATCCAACGACAGATCCATCAGAAGCCATTTAGGCACACACACAAACTTACCAGACTCCATCCGAAACATACTCTTAGAAAATATAAGCATAATAACCACACCCACCTGTAAAAAAGATTAAAAATAATGGAAGTCTTAATAATAAAAATGAAAAAAGCCAATACTGAATAAAATAAACTACAAACACTTCTACAATGTGCTGTGTTCGGAAAATAAAACATCCCAATAACCCTAGAAACATACATACAACCCATATATCCAGTTAAAAAGTAAAAATAAAATCATCCTTGATAATGGCTAAAAAACATAGCCAAAGCGTTTGGAATTATAGAACATTTGGACAGATATATATATATATATATATATATATATATATATATATGACACACAAT
This sequence comes from Acanthosepion pharaonis, assembly GCA_903632075.3. NCBI lineage: Eukaryota > Metazoa > Mollusca > Cephalopoda > Sepiida > Sepiidae > Acanthosepion > Acanthosepion pharaonis. The sequence continues at coordinate 505,992 of CAHIKZ030000370.1, read as the reverse complement.
ATATACATATATGTATATATGTGTATATATATATATATGATATATAAGTACGTATATATATATATATATATATATATATATATATATATATATATGCATATACTGTATTTTTCAATAAGTCATTGCTTTTTGTGAGAGGGACACTCGGAAAAACCTGCGATCGAAGTGGCTACCAATCATCTTGTGATAGCTTGTCAGTGGAATGCAAGTCACGAAGGTTCAGAGAGTGGCCTAGGTGTCGTACAAGCCTACATCACTATAATCCACTGATGTACAGATATCTTGTTAACTTATATGTTATCGAAATTTTGGTAAATTCCTTTGGCAATGGAGAAATGATGGCATAGGCAGACTTGATGAGTTGGAGGTCTGTATTCATGAATTTGCACAAAAGTGGCAGGAATTTTATTTAACATTACCATCTTGCCTAATGGATGGCAAAGGCAAATCTCGGTGGAAGTTTCTGTGTCTGAGCAGACCTGTTCTGGGACAGCACTGCTCACTCAGAGTTATCGAGAGGATTCTAGAAAAGGTGCATCAAAAATTTTGTCATCATCTCAAGCTGGTCAGTTTACTGCAGCTAGCAGCTGTTCATCATAGCAGGAACAAAAGAGATATAAATACTAAACAATATGCCAAGGAGCACATATCACTGAATATCAGATGTTGGAACATTAGGACGCAACTTGATCTTGAAAAATCTGGCAGACCAGAACAGAGAACAGCTCTGATGATAAAGGATATTGATTTAACATTGTAGCACTCTCGGAAACTCGCTTCTCTGATGAGGATCACTTAATGGAGGTGAAATCAGGATACATTATCTTTTGGATAGGAAAACTGAGAGGTGATTAAAGAGAGAGAGGAATTTGACTTTGTTATCCACTCCTCTCTTGCTGACAAGATAGACTGTCCCTCCAGCATCAATAATCGTATCATGAAGCTGCGGGTTCCACTTCCTTGTGGACATTATATTTCGATCCTTTCTGTAATGATCTGGCACTTCAAGCTTCTGATGAAGCAATTACGCATTATATGAAGCTCTTTGAGAGACCATAATTAGCATTCCAAAAGAGGAAAAGCTAATTTTACTTGGGGATCTCAACACCAGGGTAGAGAGCACCAGGTATGGAATGCACTTGGTTACTACAGAATTGGTAAGGTTAATAACAATGATCTGAAAATACTTCACCTTCGTTCTGAGCTCGCCTTGGTTATTTGTAACACATTCTTTCATCAAAAAAAGAAACACAAGGTGACATTAACAGAAGCTGTGATTTGAAAGATGTCTGCAGTGTCTGTATTTTATACAGTGTTGAGTGTGATATGGACTATAAGATGGTCCAGGGAAAGTTTAAATTGCAGGTCAGAAGGAAAGTATGTATGGCCAGAATTAAAATATCAAAGTGCATGAATGTGGAGATAATGAAACAGCAAATTTCTGATGCCCTTACAACACCAGCTTTGATGGATCTTGGGATAATTTCAAGGAGCAGGTCCGCACAACCGTCATTGACATACTCAGACTAAACCAGAAGAAACACAAAGACTGGTTTGACGAGAATGATGACAAAATCAGTCAGCTGATTGAAACAAAGCATTCATTGGTCAAGTCCCTTCTTGATCCTAATCTGAATAACAGACAACAGGTTGAAAAATCACTTAAGATGCATAAAGCAAACTTGCAATATGCCCTGAGAATAATGAAAACCAAGTGGTGGTCTAACATATCAGCTGAAGTACAATAATCAACACAACATGAAGTAACTCTACTCTCTTTTTCAATCTGTATTTAGTCCACCTTTAGCCTCTGTACCTCCACTCAAATCCAAAGGCAGATCAATGTTAATAAAGGATTCTGAGGGCATCATGAAGGGGTGACATCAGTACTCTACAGATTTGTTTTTCAACCCCTCAGTGGTAGACTAAACTACTATAGAAAGTATACCACAGTGTGACATCGTAAACTTAAGGAATCAGCACATATGCCAGGCCACAAAAATCTCCTGGGCTGACCAAGCATAGAAATGAATACAATATTGGAACCAGTAATAAGAAGCCAGAGAAAAGTGATAATAAGAACAAAAATGGCAATATGAGCTCTGGTAAAAAATATGCAATGATAACAGCAAAAATTTCAATATGTGCACTGGGAAAAATGGTTACTGAAGGCATTAGGTTTATAATTTCAGAAATTCATACACCCAACAACACATGGCATAGTGGATAAAGGCGTTAGTTAGATCCAGTGACAAGATCCAAAGAGTGTGAGTTCAGTACCTGGTTAAGGTGGTGGAGAATTTGGAAAGGGAAATTAACAGGAGATAACTGATAACTGAGATCCATTAAACATGACACATGGAACTAGAACAGTCTACCCCAGTGAGTGAAATAAACTTTAACATTCCAACCACATTCCATATTGTGATAAATATGGCAACATAAGGATGATAGACTAAACAATATAAATAGTTTACATAATGCATAATGCATATATATATATATATATATATATATATATATATATATATATATATATATATATATATATATATATATATATATATATATATATATATATATATATATATATATATATATATATATATATATATCTGTGTGTGTGTGTTTAGTTTAGTAGGACAGGTGGCTGCATCATCTCTCTGTATCATCCAGAGGGATGTTCATAAGAACAAAACCAGTAACCCATCCATGAAATAGACTAAGCCATGCAAGATATGGCAAATATAAACAGAGCCAGCAAGAAGCTTTGGTTAGACAGATTATGCTGTAAGGAAGTGCAAAGGAACTTTCATCTCACTCTATGAGGCAGAAAGTGGGTGAGTCATTCATGCAATTTTTAACTTGGTTACAAGCCCTGGCCAAATTTATAGTTACTTGCCCAAACAAAACAAACTGCACTTTCATGTTAATTACTCCAGCAACATGGTAACAGGACAAATGGTGGCAGGGCTTTCTAATGTTGAACACCAGAGGGGCCACTACTCTCACTACTGTAGAGCAGAAATTTGATAGGTTAGTCAGCCTAGAAACAATGTCACGTCAACCCCTCATCACCACAACAATATACAGCCCATTACATTATCCAATGGGCAAAGGTCAGACTGAGAGCAACAGTCCCAGAAAATCAAGACCTATTCAACCCAACAATATGCCAAGCCCTGCAGAGTGTGGAAGGACTGGATTGGCACATTTTAATTGTGGATGAATAGGGCACATGGAGAGTTATGCCAGAGTCACAAAAATTAGTCTGTCAACAGATCAATGATGAGCACAACAAAACAGGAATTTCATGGTCTTATCACCAAAGGGCACAAGGAGGATCCCAGCAGGATGGCCCACCAATTTGGATAAAGTAAATACAGGGTTAAAGTCAACCTGGCACAACCAGAATGGAAGCAAGTCCTGAAGGGGGTCCTCCAGATCCACCATCATCCTTGATGAGAGAAGTAACCATAATTCCAGATGCCCATCCTGAATTTGGGTACACTTCCATGGGACCAACTAACCTTCGTACCTACCAAATTGTCTCAGTAGCTGACACTGGGGCTCACAGACATGCTCCAGTGGACCTGAGATACAGAAAGTTCTTAGATGCCCAGACAAATACCTAGTGCTAACTAGTCACTGAATCAAGGGCATCACAGAGTACCAGCTACATATAAAGGGTATAATATGTGCATATATCAGAGTTGGTTCATGTGCCGCAACTATGATCATCACTGAATGGGGCAAATATTTATACTCTCAGGCTCCACAGGGATTCCATGTATTGGGAGTTGCATATACTTGTTAATTTGATGATATAACCATTGATATGGTCCAAAGAACCCAATGTATTGACAATAGCATACTCTGGGATGACTCCATAAGAGCATCATTTTGGCATATGATGGCCTATATTCCCACTGTGGCAACAATGGCAGTGTCTTCAACCCAGAGAAATTTCACTTTGCAGAAAAGGAGGTGGATTTCACCATGTTCTGTATAATGGAGGACAGGATAAAACTCACTAAGAGGGTGACGGAATCAATCCTGCAGTTCTCTACACCCAAAAACATCACCTGGTTTGGACTTGTGAACCAAGTCTTATATATATTCTCCCAAGCCAAGATAATGGCTCTTTTCTTGGAATTGCTACGAACAAAGGATCAGAAGTTATACTGGGACAATACCCTTGACTTAAAATGAATCAAAACAAATGATTGCATGAGAAATCAAGGATAGTGTGAAGATATTCAAAGTCAATAGGCCAACATGTCTGTCAACAGGAGTAGGTTACTTCCTCTTCTAGAAGCATTGTAACTATACTATCGAAGTGGGACCAATTTGCAGAAGCTAATTCTAGCCAGATCCTAATTCACCAGTAATGCCAAGTCACACTATGCACTGGTGGAGGAGGAGGCACTGGCACTCGTATATTGATTAGAGTTGTGGCAAATGTACATGTTGGGATGTCCAGAGCTACTAGTAATGATCTAAGGCTAGATGCAAATATTTGACAGACCAATGCAAAACAGTGGGGTGAGATCAGCTGGTTTAGGGGAGGGCAATAGCCAAAAGAAGGATGAAGAAGGAAAAGTGTTAGAGATTGGGTGATCAGTTCAGATAGAGCACCCAGCTGGTCCATACCCATGTCAATGGGCAAAAACTGGGACAGTTGTTGAGTTGCTAGGCAATAGAACTAGGCAATGTATGCATTGACAGGAGCAACTGAGTGACCTGGCCTAACCACCACATCCTCTGGAAGATAAACCCAAATGTAAACACCTGGTACCACCTCACACCAGAGGCTGTCCCCCAGATACTGGATATGTCAAATGACCCAATGGAGCCTGGACCCTGATATCAAAAAATGGACCACACCTGTTGGCATAGATTGATATACAGAACTGCGGCTGATGTGCTACCAGCACGAACCCTCAGATATCACACCAGAAGAGATGGAAGTAGAGTACACAAATGGCTCAGAGAGGGTGGAAATCCCAACAATGATGGAGGTTGTTGAAAGCCAACACCAAACAAATCAACCACCAGCAAACCAGGTCCCACATTGCAGTATGAGAACATCACAACCATCTCAAATTCTATCCCCACAGATGTGGGTTATGTTACATGAGTAATCAAGGGGGTCCCTGCAATGGACCACAACCCAAACCCCAATGTGGTTCCAGGGGTGGGAGACATGTAGAGTAGAACAGACAGCCATATTCTACAGAGGGACATCTGTAAGAACAACACTGATAACCCATCCATGAACTGGACTATATCTGGCTATATGCAAAATGCCACATGCATGTGAACAATGCAAATATAAACAAGGCTAGTGGGAAGTCTTGGTTAGACAGATTAAAACAGCCATCACTCAAGCACTCTAAAATATGTACATATACATATATATATATATATATATATATATATATATATATATATATATATATATATATATATATTTTTAGTTGGATTAATGTTAGCTCTATCACTGATATTGAACACTTTCCAATAAGTACCACACATATAATAATATATAAATATATATAAAAAATTGCATATTTATATTTATATACATACATTATATATATATATATATATATATATATATATATATATATATATGTGTGTGTGTGTGTGTGTGTATGTATGTATGTATATATATATATATATATATATATATATATATATATATATATATGTATGTATGTATATGATATCCTTCTTACAGCATCTGTGAAAACTGAGATGATTATCTTAAGTGGGGCAAATAGCTTACATTTATAAAAGTTTCTCACAACAATCATGTCATGAATAATTTTTTATTTACAGACTTGCAAGTCTGTCATCTCAAGATTACTACATATTTTTTTGTTTGGCCAATAAAACTGATAGTACATTAGAATAACCTCATCATCTCAAACTTTCAGAAATATCTGACAATTTTCATGAACAAATAAATCTTTCACTTTTGCCCCATTCCTCCAAAATGTATCTTAGGGTCAAGTAAAATGTTTGATATAGATCATCATTTGATTTTAAAATAAAATAAGCAGCATGAAATTATTGTACTGCAGTAAATGAATATTCAGTTCTTAATGAAGCCTGATCTAATGATGTATTTCAATTTCTTTTCTTTTATGCTCTCACAATCTTTAGATATAGATCATTTTTAATATGTTTATGTATTAAACTCCCAATTTCTTTTCACTTATACTGATTTTGTTTACTTTCAGAAACGGAAATTACAAAGGAATTAACACTAATACCTGGTATGTAATAAAATCACAGAAAAAAAATTAATTATCATTTATCAGTAAAATAATTATGTGGAATTATTTGAATACAATTTCAATTTTTTATTTCTGTTAAAATTATGGAAGATTTTATGGTCAGTAAATATTTAACTATAAATTCTTTTGAAAGAAGTTCAAAGATTACTGAAAGATAGTAAATAGAATATATTGAATTATCTTTTACTGTATTATTTCAACATGAATCAGTTTACTGAAATGTAAGCATTAAGATTGAATCTTTACAGATATTTATACATGATAATTTTAATATAGAGGAAAGCAGAAAAAACAATTTTAAATGGAAGTTAACATTTGTATGTTTTTAATCATTTCACCTGAAGCTACGCAATACAGCCATTAAGATGCAAGGGGTTACTGAGTGTGAAGGAATATAAGAAAAAAAAAACATTATTAAGAAGGGAGAACATGAAAAGAACAGGATGAAGATGACATAAAATATAACAATTGATATTTAATTTAAATTTTTGAAGATCAAAATTGACAGGAAAGCAAAATCCAGGAAAGAGTTTCACAAGCAAGAAATGTGAGAGAAGAAACTATTAGCATAGAACTTGTGGTTATGTAAGCATAAGTTCCAATCTAGTATTATTCATTAAAGGAAAGCTTATCAGAACAATTACCATGAAAATACTTATAGAAAATGTGGTTTGAATAAATGAATAGAAGTATCACTTATCTGAAGATCATCAAACTGGGTAAATGAGGGGAGAGATTTTCATGGACAATGACCAAAACATTGTGGCTAATAAATATTCATATAGGAGTATTATTCACATTGGTTTACAGTACCAAGCAGAGGGGCAAACATTGTGATTGCTAGAATTAAATAGAAGAAGCAGGAGCAGTGGTGAAAAAAAGAGAAAAAACATTACACTTCAGTGAAAGAATGAGAAGAGTCAAAGCTTATAACTCCAGATATTAATTTCCCTCTAGCTCACTTCTGTGGCAGGGATTAGTAAGTACATCCTATTCTTCATTGTTATTCACTGTATTCACAATAAACCACAAGCTATTTTGGTAAGATGGAAGTGAAAGTGAAATTGAACACATATATGATAAAACTGTGGAAGGAGATGTTATTGCCTGGTGAAGTTGGTTGCAAAGTTTCAAAATATGCCCAATATGCATTATATGGGCATAAATAAGATATGATATCTATGAGTCACTTATAAAAAGGGAAGAGGTTCAAAGGGTAGTGAGAAACTATGTTATGTATCAGTAAATTGATTCTGTCCTGAGTATGCATGACCCAGATGAGATCCATAATTGGTGATAACTGAAAAAAAGCTTAGCTATTTTCACACCATCATATGGGAATTTACCTATCAGTTGTTGATTGCCAATCTTGGCAGCTGGCAATATGTAGGGAATTGTGTGCAAAAACAGTGGCTGCAGTCACAGTTGAACTCAAAAATGTGTTTTTCAAGTGAGGACCTGTAAAAGAGATTCACTCAGAATTTTTCAAGACCATGCTAGAAAAATAGAAAATATCTAAAAATATTACAGGGCTGCAAACAGGCCAGGTAGAAACTGGATAGTAAAAAGAAATCATCAGACTGCAAAAGGCACACCTGAGAGAGGAGGGATATTACCCACATTCTGGTACCATATAGCATCCAAAGTTAGATAAAAGAGATGGTGCCACAAAGATCAATTTTCATAAGGAATGGAGACATCCAAGAAGTACACTACCAAATAATGACGAGGTACCCATAACAATACAAATCAGAGAAGAAGTTTGGGTGTAACATCTATAGTGTTATTTGGTGTTGGGAACTGTGCAAAGGAAGAAAATGTGATGCTGCCAATGTAATGGGAGTGCCATGCTCCATATTGTATGTATAGTCATACATCATGTAAAAATGATCTGAAAGATCAGGGGCCATATGATTTGAATAGAGGAAGAAGCGTCACTTATCTGAAGGCAATTTTAGTAATAAATGTTCATATAAGGGGGGAGGGGTTGAGTGGTGTTGGAGTGTTTTTTTTTGCTTCTATGTTGTTACATTGGTTTTGGAGTACCAAACAGGAGTGAGTATTATGATTGCTAGAATTAAGCAGTGGGAAAAAATAAACCATTACACTTCAGTGAAAGAACAAAAGGAGTCAGGGCTTACTTGAGCTCACTTCTATGACAGGAATTAGTAAGTATGTGCTATTCTTCATTCTTATTCACTTTATTTAGATCACAATGATCCTCAGAAGAGGTACAGGGAAGCTATGTTAGGTAGGAAAGTGACTGAATACAACATTGCTGATTCTTCAATATCTGTCTATATTTCTGAGATTGTAATTATTGTAATTATTTACATTGTTTGTACTGATGTCCTCATCTTTATTGCCATATTCATGGCATTCCAGCCATTGTACACTCTTGCCTTCTTCAGGAGATTTGAATTTAGAACTGAACCCTTTATTTCATCCACCTAGTTCCACATGCCATGTCACTTCTTGATATCTCAGTTATCTCCCTTTAACTGAACTCTACAAGTTTTTATTCACCACTGTAGTAGCTAAAACTTTTTGGGTCAAGTCACTGAGTCCAACCAGCACTTTTATCCACAGTGTTAAATTTGAGGTTCAGTATATGAATTTTTGGAACTTATAAAGTTAATGTCTTAGTAACCAATTTTTTGCAATTTTGTTGCTATTATTGCTTTTCTCTAGCACTCTGTATTACTGGATCCCAAATCATATTCATTTCTATGCTTGGCCAGATTATGAGATTTTTGTGGCCTAGCATATGTGCTGATTCCTTAATTTTTTTTATTTTCCAGTGATGTTCTCTGTCTATTATTTCAATCTCATCCCACAGTGGGCAGTGATTTCCTTTTTCCCTCTATATGTGGTCAGCATATCTGATTTAGCACTGTTTCTCCTTTATATTTCTTATCACAGCTACACGGGATAGGGTACACACAGTCCTTAGTCATGTTCTTCTCTATGGAGGGGGTCTTACTCAGAAGATGTGTCGGTGAAATGTTGAACCACTTTTGAAGATTGTTTTGATGTTATATAGACCACAGATCTTTTGTATTTTCTCTGATAATCCCTTCACAAAGCAGTGTTGTTATCCTCTTGTTCCCTTCTATCCCAGTTTGTCAGAGCTGCCGCCATGTACCCAGGGTAGATTTTACATTGAAGGGTACTGCTTATACTGACCATTTCTTATTCATATGTCTCTGGGTCGCCACTTATGACTTTTGCTTGAAGTTTTAAACAATGGATGATCCCTTTCTTTACACTGTATGGGTGGTGGGAATTGAATTTGAGGTATTGTCCAGTGAATGCTGGCTTGTAGTATATGAATGTCTTCAACCCATGCTCTGAATTTGGCAATATAGATAAGAACAACAGTCCAAACAATGTAAATAATGTAAATAATTGCTGATTCTTCTTAGGATTTTATCAATAATCTCTAAATACATAGCATATATGCACCAAACCAGATATGACAGCAATATTCAATGTATGGATGTGTGGAAGACTGAGAAATATGTAAGACAGATCCTTTTGAAAAAAATTATCTAGCACAACGCAGTGAACCAACTTTCCTAGCATCAGACCTAGCAATTGATGCAATATAATCATTCCATTTTTTATGTCACAAGGAATCACTCTCTTGGAGGTTAGCATCATCCATGCTGATGGAAGGCAAAAGAGGTTCTCTAAGAGAGCAGTTTCATTATGGAGACATCAACAAGTAATTTCTTGCCCCAGTTAACAACAGATTTTAGGACATCTGCCAATTTAAGCTTATTGAACGGATCAGATTTACTATTCTGACAGGAAAAAATAGTTGTTTCACCAGTGTAGATAGTGAGTTGAGAGCTGATGACATCAGGAAAATCATTCATGAAAATTAAGAACAGCATATACATAAATATATAACATGTGTTAAGCAGGAGTTACTTAAAGTTTAATTTTTGGTGTTAAAACAATTTGCTGATTAAAATTATAATTGAATAATTTTCTATGGATAAATGATTTTTAAGAGCAAACAGGAACTTTGTCAAAAATCTATCATTTTCAGTGAAAAAGTTTTTCTTGAAATTTTGAGGAATAAATAAATAATTTAAAAATACAATAAAATAATAATAAGAATAAATTACATTAAATTAACAGAAAATAGCATCTAAAAAGGTATGTTTTTCTTTAATTTTTGTTTTAGCTACTTTTCATTTTTATGCTATTTTGAACTCTTGTTTATTTATGAAGAACAGGATAGGTTGCAGAATTTGTTAAGAAAAATAAAAAAATAGAATGGTCCTTTAGTTCACTAAAAAAAAGTAAATCCTATTATTGAATATAATCAAGCCTTTCTTGATTTCTATTTTGGCATGTTCCATTGAATAGATCTGATCAAAATTTGAAGGTAGTTTTTAGACTACAAAAGAAACATGGTCAATTAGATTCAGTAATTCATACGGATAAAAGCAATTCTGTATAAGTAAAACTGCACCAACACATGTTGTTCATGTACCATTTTGAGAATAGATGTCAACATGTTTAATTTCGATCTTTGATTTGTCACTGTGATTATAGGTTTAATTGTCTGAAAATTAAAAATATTCAAAATTGATAATAAGGCAGATTACTGATCCTATTTTCATATTAAAATTGTAAACCTGGCCAAATTCAATTGAGTTTTTAATAGTGATGAAAAAAAAAAGAAAAAAGAAAGCCAAAAATCATTAGATTTTTCAATTCTACTGTCCTAAAATACTGGATATTCATCAGTGGAAACATTGATGTTCATATGAAATTGTTAGTATGAGTGAATCTTAGTAATTAATATTCACAGAAGGGAATGCTATAAAAAGCATACCTGTCCAAATATAACTTTCTGCATGTACAAGTGTTATTCTTAAACATACCAGAAGTCAATGAAAAAATAATAAATGCTGCACTATGGAAATAAACAAAATCTAATGGAAACTATAAGCAATAATAAAATCCTCTTGGTTAAAAAAGCTGTCAAATAGCAGATATGATGTCACCATCACTGTGATACTGGCTCCCAGCCAACTGTTTCTCTTTTTTTTTTCATGTTGGGAAACAGATAATAATCACATGGGGCCAAATCACAGTCATATGCAGCAGCCATTGAAATCAAGGACTTGTGTGCTAGAGCATTGTACTGATGAAAAAAAACCCCTTTTGTCAGTTTTCCTTGGTGTTTGGTCTTGATAGCCTTTTGTAACTGCCTCAGTAAGTTGTCATAGTACTCTCCATTGATGGTATCACCCTTATGAAGATAGTTGATAAACACAATGCCTTTCGCATCTCAAAAAGGCCATCATCTTCGTTGAAGATGAAATGATCTTAGCCTTCTTCAGAGCAGGTGAGGAGGGGTGTTTTCATTGCAGAGATTGTTCCTTTGTCTCTGACTGAAAGTTATGAACCCAACATTCATATTAGGTTAGGAAATATTCAAGGAAACCAGCTGGATCTGTCTCAGACAATTTCATATTTTCCTGCAATGTGATCAACTTTGAGCACTTTTTGATCATATGTTGTAGCAACCACCAATCAGAAACCTTTGTCATGACAAGTTCATTGTGCAAAATATTCTCAACTCTCTCATGGGATATACTAATAGCATTGGCAATTTGATTTATAGTCAATCACCTCTCATCTATCACCATGTGGGGAACACAGTCAATGTTTTCTTCAGTGATGGCAGTTGCAGGATGTCAAAAACCTTGGATGATCTTCAAGACTTTTCCTTCCCCTACTAAATTCAGGTACCCACTGTTGCATTGTTGATAAGGCTGGAGTGTCATACCCTAATGTAGCAACCATGTCAGCATGAATATCCTCAGGGGCTAATCTCTTTTTGTGCAGGTACTTGATAATACCATAATGCCAAATTTTATCCATTTTCTAGAGTAGTTGCTACTAGTTACTTTTTAAGCAGAATATCAATTTACATGAAAAAAAATAACAAACAAAACAATGCAGTTATTAATAAGAAGAGCTTAAATTAATGCATGGAATATTTCATCACTTTAGCATCACTCCTGCATAGTCAGCCTATAAAGTTTTCAACTGACCACCGTATGTATCCTCGTATATGCCAGCATATGTTTTTACTAAGCATAAAAACAGCAAAAATTTGTGTAATATCAAAATAATACATTGAAAGATCATTGTCAAATTAACAAATTGATATTATTTTAATAGGTTTAATTACCAGAATTACAATTAGTTTATTAGTAAACAAATGCAAAGAGAAAAATATTATTTCTTTAACCTACATAACAGTGATATTTTATATTGCAGTATTAACATCAATTGGAAGTCAAACAACAGGTTAGTAACTTTGTCCTGTCAGTATGTATGATTTTTATTATAATTTTAAAATAAACACTTTATTGTAATTAATAACTTATTTAGTATCAGAATTAATTAAAGTCTTTATTGCAATTATCATCATAAGTATAACAACAGGAACATTTGTAACAGAATTTCATTGGATGCTCTTTTAGTTTCAGAAAATTCAATGAAGCAAAATGTCCCTATGACTATGCATTAAAGTTAGCACATTTTCTTGCAATGAAAGTTATTGATTGACTTCACAAGTTATGAAAGTGGTAGTTAATCCTAAACAATGATATATTTTCTAATTTTCTTCTATGTAGCCCTTAAAAAACAAAATCTACTGAAATTTAAGTTTACAAGGGGTTGTAATGAGGAGCAATTTAGCAAAACTTCTCATGAAAATATTTGCCTTAACTCAATTTTTTCAAAACATTTTAATAAGAGAAAGTTCCTCAGCTAAAAAAAACAACTGATTTTTGTAACTTAACTAAAAAATTCCCACTTAAAAATAAGAAAAAGGCCTACTTATAATTTTCCTGAAAAACATTTGAATCATCATTGCATTTTGGGCATTGAGAGTTTCTTTTTCTTTAAGTAATAGGAAGGAATTTTTTTTATATATTTTAGGATTTAATTTATATTAGCCTTAAAAATTAGTATATTATAAATGGATATGAAAAAAAATTCACAAGAGAAATTAAATCCTAAAATTTTTGTAACTTAACTAAAAAAGTCACATTTGGGGAAGTAGACAGCCACCTGACCCCATGTATACAGGGTCTACAGGAAATGTCTCACCACAAGTTTATGAGTACTTCACAGATGCATCTTCCTATGAAGAGGCTTTAATAATACTGGACAGGATCTACATTAAAAAGAAAAATGAAATTGTCTCTAGACACTTGCTGGCTACAAGGTGTTAACTGCTCTCAGATTCTATTGACAGATTTTATCAAGGGCTGTTCATTTTCTTCGGTATCAGTGAAAAAATATCAAGCCAAATTGATATGAGATGCCTTCATAAACGGGCTACAGTCCATGGATATCCGATAAAGAATAGTCAAAAACAGAATCTTAACATTACAGCAGGCCTATGACCAGGCAAGAGTACAAGATTTAACAGAAAAAATGCTAAAAATTATGATACATTTGCAGTAATGTCAGAGTCTTTTGGTTTTGCAATTGTGCAAAAATATCAGCCATAACTAAATGCACATGATTTTTTTTCCTGTGAGGGCAAGAGACATATAAGGGCATTACACCCCACTAGAAGAGACAAATGCAATACATACAAAAATCAAGGACATTAGGCTAAAGTTTGTAAAAGTAAGAAAAAGGGGAGGAAAATGGTAACTTGTTTGACATCATTGAAAATATTTGGTAGCTTATCAACTACAATGATAGAAATCACTGCTTCTAAAAACACTGATTGACACTCTGGAGTCACAGAAAACTTCCTTAATGCATCGCAAAACTAAATTTGTGGAAAATTTGTGGAAATACAGAAGTATATTAAAGCTTGAAGGAGTCAGGAATTCCCTGAGTATATTAAAGCTTATTGATAAGCAATGTGCATTGTCTAGAACAGTTCTTCTACAGGTAGTCTATTGTAATATTCTAATAGTTGTTTTGGTGGGCAGTAACAGTTTTGAGTGGGAATAATTGTGGATCTGAATACAGTTTTTTGACTATTTATAGTGTTGTTTGTCAACATTTTTTTATTTGTATAGAAGAGGGATTGCTGACCAGTACATTTTTATATATATATATATATATATATATATATATATATATATATAAATAGATAAATAGATAGATTTCTAAATTTCAATTATTTCCTCAAACTATATGGTTACTTTTATTTTAGGTGTTGAGACATTTACAGATGAAGGTAAGTAATTGTTTCTCAGCTGTTCATACATTTTTCAACATCAGCTTTTTTATGGTTTTTTTTTTGCACTGTAAAATAAGTATGTTTAACAATTTAGAATACTTCTCATGTATTGGTATACAAGTTTGAGTGGACTTCTTTATCATCATGAAATCTAAAATTTCAATCAATAATAGATTAAAAACTTTTATTTATATTTTATTTAATGCAATGTAAAAACATAGATTTATTTAGAATACTGCTTTTGCATGCAAATATTTAATCTGTATGCTACCCAGCCAAAAAAAAAACATCATCTTCATAACCACCATGTGATGTCATTTTCTTTGACTGATAAAACTTTGGCAAACAACTCTACTATATATAAAAATCTGGTATTTCATTTGTCAGTCTTAACAGAGGTCAGTATAACATAACTTAGTCAAACTTACATTATTTACATTATTCGGACTATTGTCCTCATCTTTGTCGCCATATTTATTACAATGTTTTGGCCATTGTATGCTATGGTCTTCTTCAGGTGGTTGGAATGTCAAACTGCACCCTTTATTTCGCTCACTGGGGTATACTGTTCTAGTTCCATGTGCCATGTTTTAATGGATGTCAGTTATCAGTTATCTCCTGCTAATTTCCTTTTGAAAGTTCTCCACTGCCTTAACTGGGTATTGAACTCACACTCTTTGGTTCCTGTCACTGGATCTAACTAACACCTTTATCCACTGTGCCATGTGTCCTTGAAGAAGGCTGGAGCATATGACGGCCAAAACATTGTAATAAATATGGCGACAAAGATGAGGACAATAGTCCGAATAATGTACATAATACCTCATCTCAGAAATATAGACAGTTAGTCAAACTTGTTGAATTATTAACATCATTGCCCAGTTGTGGGTTTGAATACAGAAATAGCAATGAACTACTTATACATTTAGAGTTTTACATTTTATCATTTCATAAGATTACCCCTACATGAAAACCAGATAGATGTTGAAAATTATTTTCTTGTTGACATATCACTTCTTTTACATTAGCATAACTGAAAAATATCTCAGGAAAAATTGTTACCATGACCACCATGTTACTTAAAAATATTAAATTGAATTTTGATATTAGCTGACTCAATAATTCTTCTAGATGATTTGTGATTGGATAATACAGATTGAAGATTTATGGTTGCCTTATAATAACATACCTTATTTATAGCTAGTTCAGAGTATACGTTGTTGGTGTGTGTGTGTGTGTGTATATATATATATATATATATATATATATATATATATATATGTGTGTCTTTTTAAAGAGATTTTTGGGTGAACAAATTTATTTCAATTTCATGTTAACAGAGTAACTATATTTTATTATTTAAATTCAAACAAGAGAGACTAACAACAAAACTGTTCATTAAGCAGGAATTATTTCATACTAAAGAAGACTGATTACTGCACTAATAAATTAACTAATTTCTATACTCAGTAATGAGAGAAAGTAAAATCTTACATCACATATTCAATATTTTTACTAAGAGTATTTTATTCCAATTTCTTAAGTAATTTTTCTATTTGAATTCTAATTCAAATTTGTATACTATTTACATTATTCGGACTATTATCTTCATCTTTGTCACCATATTTATTATGTTTCAGCCGTTGTACGCTCAGGCCTTCTTCCGGTGATTGGAATGTTGAAATGTACTCTTTATTTCGCTCACTGGGGTAGACTGTTCTAGTTCCATGTGCCATATCTAATGGATATCAGTTATCAGTTATCTCATGTTAATTCCCCTGTCCAAGTTCTTCACTGCCTTAACCAGGTATTGAACTCACACTCCTGTCACTCGATCTAACTAATGCCTTTATCTACTGTGCCGTGGTTCCTTGAGGACATCTGTGTTTGAATTTCTTGGTATTATAAATGTAATGTTTTCAGCAACCATTTTACCAGTGCTCATATTGCAATTTCTGCTGTTATAATTGCATAATTTTACCAGAGCTCATATTGCAATTTTTGTTGTTATTATCACTTTTTTCTGGCACTCCTTATTACTCGTTCCCAATTACGTATTTTCCAATGATGTTCTTTGTCTAAGATCTCAACCTGATCCCACAGAGGGTGGTGATCTCCCTTTCCTCTCCATATATGGTCAGCCATAACTGATTTTTTCACTTCCCCTTGTATTACAGCTTTCTGGTGTTCTTGAAGCCTTACCTTAAAGGGGTATTCTGTCTCCTTTTTATATTTCTTTCTGCAGCTGCACAGGATAGCATACACACAATATTTAGTCATGTTCTCCTCTATGGGGCGGGGGTCTTACTCGGGTGAGATATCTGCAAAGTGTTGTCCAGCTTTTGAAGGTTGTCCTGATGTTATATGGACCACAGATCCTTTGTATTTTCTCTGATAACCCCTTCACATAAGGCAGGCAGACTGTTTTCTGAGTGTTGTTGTCCTCCTCTTGTATCCACCTATCCCAGTTTTTTGTGGCTGCTGCCATGTACCCAGAGTAGTTGTTACATTGTAGGGTAAGATGTTCAGGTTCTCTTGGACCATGTGAACTCAATAAGACCTTCAATACAGTTCACGATGGAGAAAGAGAGTAACAACACACTCCCATTCCTGGATGTTCTAATATCTTGAACAGAGCATGGGTTCAAGACATACGTATACCGTAAACCGACATTCACTGGACAGTACCTCAATTTCAACTTCCACCATCCATACAACATAAAGAAAGGGATCGTCTGCTGCTTACAACACCAAGCAAAAGTCATAAGTGGCAACCCAGAGACATTAGATAAAGAATTGGTCAGTAACAACATAACAACTACTCTGGGTACATGGCAGCAGCCCCCAAAAACTGGGATAGGCAGATACAAGAAGAGGACAAGAACACTCAAAAAACAGTCTGCCTGCCTTATGTGAAGGGGTTATCAGAGAAAATACAAAGGATCTGTGGTTCATATAACATCAGGACAACCTTCAAAAGTTGGATGACACTTCGTAGAGATCTCTGAGTAAGACCCCCCCCCATAGAAGAGAACATAACTAAAGACCGTGTGTACGCTATCCTGTGCAGCTGTGGAAAGAAATATAAAGGGGAGACAGGCTGTCCCCTTAAGGTAAGGCTTCAAGAACACCAGAAAGCTGTAACAAAAGTGGAGGTGGAAAAATCAGGCATGGCTGACCACATATGGAGAGAAAAGCGAGATCACCACCCTCTGTGAGATCAGATTGAGATCATAGACAAAGAACATCATTGGAAAATATGTAAACTTAAGGAATCAGCACATATGCTGGGCCACAAAAATTCTCCTGAGCCAACCAAGCATAGAAATGAATACAATATGGGAACCAGTAATAAGGAGTGCCAGAGAAAAGTGATAATAACAACAAAAGTTGCAATATGAGCTCTGGTAAAATTATGCAATTATAACAGGAAAAATTGCAATATGAGCACTGGCGCACAAAATGTTTGCTGAAGACATTATGTTTATAATACCAAGAAATTCAAACACACATGTCCTCAAGGACACATGGTACAATGGATAAAGGCATTAGTTAGATCCACTGACAGGACCCAAAGAGTTTGAGCTCAGTACTTGGTTAAGGCCGTGGAGAACTTGGAGAGGGGAATTAACTGGAGATAACTGATAACAGACATCCATTAGACATGGCACGTGGAACTAGAACAGTCATCCCCAGTGAGCGAATAAATAAAGGGTTCAGTTTGATATTCCAATCACCTGAAGCAGTCTGGAGTGTACAACAGCCGAAACTTTGTAATAAATATGGCGACAAAGATGAAAACAATATTCCGAATAATGAAAATAGTGTACATAATATCTCATATCAAATTTTTATATTTAACAAATACCTATTTTTTTAATAGGATACACAACCTATTTTCCCAAAGTTAACAAATACCTACTTTTTTTATAGGATACACAACCTATTTTCCAAAAGTTCCATCAACAGGTTAGTAATCAAAAATTAAAGTTGGATGTTAATTTTGACCAGTTTTTCAGTCAAAATACTTTCAGTACTCCTGAATAGTACCAAGATAACATTAAACTAATGAATGATAGCATGAATTTCCAAATAGTTTAATGTATGATATTAGAAATAAGGCATATAAACAAATCCCTAAAACAAACACATGGTAACACAGCACTAGACTCAAATAATATATATATATATATATATATATATATATATATATATATATACATTTCAAAATAATATAGACAAGTGTTGTCTATTTATTTTATGTAAAATTTTTTTTTCGTATCTTCTGATAAGTTTGATAACATTATCATTAACCGAAAAAAGAAATTCACAATATTTATCCATTATTTTTTTAATATAATCTAAGCTTTCGGCTTACTCAAGCCATTATCAAAGATGTAATTACAAACATATCAAACAATATACGGACACGACAGTGATGATAGTCTGTCATTGTTTAGTTTACAAAGTGGATTACTAAGCAACGATGAACACGCGCATATAAGACGCTAGAAGCGAAAATCGCACCGCATCTCATGACGTCACACATGACTACACGTGAGTGAATTGGAGAATGAAATAAGGAAAGCCGTTGGTATAAACCAATGGCTTCTGTTACCAATTATAGAAATTATAGACATTTAAGAATATTTGTAGAGATTCCATAGTTGATTTTGTTTAGGTTGGGTTTTTAACTGTTTGATGTATAATGCTTCAAGGATTTTTAGTTTTTTGTCTATTGTTTTCATGTCGAAGTATAGTTGTGTTTTCGACAAGTATTTTACGGAATTGTGTGTGCGGGCAGGCATGTTGTTTTAAATGCCTAAAAATGTTAGAGTTTTCATTAAAATGTAGTGTCAAGCGTCGTGAAAGCGAGTTTGTGGTGTGACCGACATAAATATTATTTAATTCGTTGGAGATACACTCTTCCAAAGGGCACTTGAATTTATAAACTATGTTGGTTTTTTTGCAAATCGCTAACCGGGGAGAAGAATCATTGCGAAGTATTGAGTTGGATATACTAGATTTAGTGTAGTATATGATTAATTTAATTTTTTTTGCTAGGATCTGTAGTTGATATATTAGAATTTACTAAATTTTTTACTAAAAAAAAAATTTAGTAAAATTCCGTAAAATACTTGTCGAAAACATAACTATACTTCGACATGAAAACAATAGACAAAAACTAAAAATACTTGAAGCATTATACATCAAACTGTTAAAACCCAACCTAAACAAAATCAACTATGGAATCTCTACAAATATTCTTAAATGTCTATAATTTCTATAATTGGTAACAGAAGCCATTGGTTTATACCAACGGCTTTCCTTATTTCATTCTCCAATTCACTCACGTGTAGTCATGTGTGACGTCATGAGATGCGGTGCGATTTTCACTTCTAGCGTCTTATATGCGCGTGTTCATCGTTGCTTAGTAATCCACTTTGTAAACTAAACAATGACAGACTATCATCACTGTCGTGTCCGTATATTGTTTGATATGTTTGTAATTACATCTTTGATAATGGCTTGAGTAAGCCAAAGCTTAGATTATATTAAAAAATAATGGATAAATATTGTGAATTTCTTTTTCGGTTAATGATAATGTTATCAAACTTATCAGAAGATACGAAAAAATTTTACATAAAATAAATAGACAACACTTGTCTATATTATTTAATGAAACGTGTATAAATGAAAATATGCTGCCTAAATACACAATATATATATATATATATATATATATATATATATATATATATATATATATATATAATAATATATGTATATATATATATATATTGTTAATTAAAAAATATAAGAAGCAAACACATGGATAAATAATAAATAAATGGTTACTTTGGAAGAAAATTTTAATTTATAAAATGCTTATTACCTTGAAATGAAATCAGCGCATTATTAGAAAATAAGCTTTTAATTCCTTTTTGCAATAAAATAAAGCATCAAAATTGGCTAAATTGTCCTCATCTTTGTCACCATATATATTACAATGTTTCGGCTGTTTATGCTCCAGCCTTCTTCAGGTGGTTGGAATGTCGAACTGAACCCTTTATTTCGCTCACTGGGGTAGACTGTTCTAGTTCCACGTTCAATGGATGTCAGTTATCTCCTGTTAATTTCCCTCTCCAAGCTCTCTACTGCCTTAACCGGGTATTGAACTCACACTCTTTGGGTTCTGTCACTGGATCCAACCAACACCTTTATCCAGTGTGAGTTCAATACCCGATTAAGGCAATGGAGAACTTGCAGAGGGGAATTAACAGGAGATAAATGACATCCATTAAACATGTCACGTGGAACTAAAACAGTTTACCACGGTGAGTGAAAATAATTTTTGAATTTTTATTCCGTATCTGCAGAATATTAAAGGTGACACAGTATATACATAGCTGCAACAGAAGCCTATACAAAATTAAGAATAGACAACAAAACAGCCCAGATAGGAATCAATGCAAAAACCTATGAGCAACCTTCTACACTTGAGTGTCTTCAAACTTACCACTCAAAAAAACACCAGTGCAAATGTTTGCATTTCAAGGTTCTATGATAAAGCAAACAGGAGCATGATTTCTGGGTGTGAGAACAGTTTCATCAGTGCATTCCATGTTGTCAAAACTAAGGGGCCAACTTACTCAGGCTATAAACATCTAGAAAGTTGGGATGAGTGACCCTCAATTTGGCAATCAAGACAGACATCCAATGAGAAATGAAGGAAATACTACCCTGTGACAAGAGGCAATGCAAAAAAAAACCTATCCTGATGCTGACAACAAGCCTGAAAGGGGATCCTAAAATGTGGGAACAAATTCTTCACCAACTTCCTGACATGTTTGAAAGCATTGGATGTCTGCCAGGAGAGTACACTCAACAATAGCCTCAGTTGTCCACTCACCCGAGAGAGTTTCTGCAGTCTTAAAAGACAAATTCAGAAGTGAGCTAGACTTACTGGAGAAAATGGGCATCATAACCCCAGTGACGAGAGCAACCTCATGGGTCAACTCATTCATTTGTATTACTAAAGCCAATGGGTCAGTCAGGCTCAGCCTGGATCCCAGAGACCTAAACAAAGTCATACTGCAACTTAATTTTGTGACTCCTACATTTGAGGATGGTGTTTCAAAACTACATGCTGAAAATGGTTCATCATAGTGGATGTCAAGTTGGGTTATTGCCAGATGAAGCTAAACAAAAAATCACCTCTGTATTTGGCAGGTACATGTTTAACAGATACCCAATGGGAGTTAAACGTGCCTGATGAATTTCGATGAGCCATGTTTGACAACATTCATAAAAACGTTTATCCATAAGTGACTAATAGGGCTTAAAAAGATGGTTACTGACTGTTGAGATGTTGTCTATAGTTTCCCGGTGTGTACCGAATCAAGACAAACACAGTTGTAGACTGCTACTGGTATATTCATAAAAAGCAATTAACAATAGAGGGATTAGTAGAACGAAGGTTGGTTAGAGCTGAAACAATATCCAAAGGGACCAGTCCAACGGTATGTACCGAAGGTTATCCGGACTGCTAACGCTGACTCTCCCCAGAGCTGAATATAAGAGGACCAGTCCATTACTAGTTTTTTTTTTTTTTTTTTTTCATTGTGGGAGAAAAAAAAAATTAATATTTTTTCCTTTTCGGGTCTATTATTAAATTTTGTGTCGCTTTACGTTTTCTTGCAGATCTGCGTTGTTTCTGCTCAGACTGCGGTATTTGCAGGTCAAACGTATCAAACAATTCGTGTAATTCGTCTTCTTGTGAAATTACTTCCGATTCGTCGGTCTTTCTTTTCTTCAAATGGTTAATGTGCCGTTTGTGTGTAAATTTGTTTCCTTGTATAATGTATACTATATCCCCAATGCGTTTTTTATGACCCCTGGTTCCCATGATGTTGCATTATTTGTATAATTTTTGAAAAAAATTTTTCATTAATTTTAAATTTTCGCCTGGGAACCATAGCGACTGTTGAGTGTACCTTATTTTCTGGTATCAATTTGTCAAAAAACCGATCTGACCTTTCTTGCGAACATTAGTTCCGCAGGTGATAGGCCTGATGGGGCAGATTTATTCGGGGTAATTCGGTACACTTGCAGGAATAGCTGTAACGCCTTTCTAGTCGGGGTACCTGTTGCTTTCCTAAGAGCTCTTTTCAGTGTATCGACGAACCTTTCGGATAGTCTGTTGCTGCGTGGGTGATACGGAGGAATCCTCACGTGATCAACTTGGAAATTTTGGCAGAATTCTGTGAATTCTTTGCTTGTGAATTGGGTACCGTTGTCACTAACAACAGTATCTACCACCCCAAACCTTGCAAATAATTCATGTAATTTGTTTATTGTATTTTGAGATGTTGGCCTCTTCATTTGAAAAACTTCGGGCCATTTACTAAAACTGTCGACTACGACCAAATAATGCCATCCGTCAATTGGACCCGCAAAATCAATGTGAATCCTTGACATGACCTGTCGGTTTTTGGCCATGGCTTCTGTAGAATTTGTGGTGATTTTGATGCCAAAATGCAGCCTTTACATCTGCCGACCATAGACGCGATGTCGTTGTCCATACCTGGCCAGTAGACGTATGCTCTCATGAGGCTCTTCATTCTATTTATGCCCGGGTGACCAGCATAAAGTCTTTCAGTATTCTTTTTTGGAGTGTGTTAGGGATTACCACCCTTTCACTGTATTATAGCACATTATCGCACAGAGAGAATGTCTCTTGAATTTTTTCATCTTTACTGGCTAGCTTATTTTTTACTTCTATTATATATTTGTCTTTTTCTGCTTCTTTTTTGATGTCCTTAAGCGATACTGGTAATTCTCGTATTGCGTTTGCCAAATTTTCTTCAACCTCGTCCTCTGATCCGAGGGATGCGATTACCGTATCCTCTAAAGGTTCTGTTGCTTTTGGGATGAGTCTTGATAGCCCATCTGCGTGACCAATTTTGTGGGTGGACAAATATTGTATTCTGAAATTATAATTTAATAAAATTGTCCCCCACCTAAGCAATCTATTTGCGGTGTAAGTTGGCAGACCCTTTTTGAGCCGAATATCGTTACCAGAGGCTTGTGGTCTGTCTGTAGCGTGAAAACCGTCCATGTATGTATCGATGGAATTTTGTTACAGCGAAGATAATCGCCAATGCCTCTTTCTCAATTTGTGAATAGTTTCGTTCAGCAGGTAGTAGCGATCTGCTTGCATGAGCGATCGGTCGAACTTTTCCATTCTTCCACTTGTGCAATATGCACGCACCTACGCCGTGTGTACTGGCATCGCTCGCCATGATATCTACCTTTGGATCAAAATGTACAAGAAATAGATCTGAAGTTAATTTTTCTTTATATCCCTGAATGCTTGCTCGCATTCTTTTGTCCAAATCAAGGTTTTTCTTTTTTAGTAGATCGTTAAGGGGAGCTCGTAGAATGTGGAGGTCTGGGATAAAGTCCTGGTAATATGACACCAAGCCTAAAAAACTTTGTAGGGATTTAATATCCTTTGGCTCAGGCATATTTTTTTTTATTGCTGAAGCTCGACTTTTATCTGGCTTTTTCCTTCTTTATTCACTATATGTCCCAGATACTTGATCTCTTCCAGGAGAAAATCGCATTTGTTTTCTTTCACTCGAAATCCATATCTTCTTAACCTTTCGAAAACTTTGCGTAAATGGTGTTTGTGTTCATCCACCGATTCACTTTTTACAAGAATATCGTCGAGATATGCTATTGTGTAGTCTAACCCGGATAACATCGTATCCATAATTTTCTGGAATATTGCGGGTGCTGTCTTCACCCCGAACGGTAAACGTTCGTATCTAAACAAGCCTTTATGTGTGTTAATACATAGTAACTTTGCACTTTCGTTATCCATGGGTACTTGCAAGTATGCCTCGCTAAGATCTATTTTCGAAAAGATTTTTCCGCCATTTAACTTTGCGAACACTTCTTCGGGACTTGGTAGTGGATAGTGAAACTCTTCTATTGCGTCGTTTAACCCGGTTGAAAAAAATCGGCGCAGACGCGAATTTCGCCCGACTTCTTTACGTAGACAGCCGGAGCTGCCCAGTCACTGTATTCTGTTTTCGAGATCACACCAATTCTCGTTAGTCTTTCGAGTTCTTGATCAATTTTCTCTAATGCGGCAAAAGGGATGCTTCGCTTTTTTTAAAAAATTGGTTGGATATTTTTCTTCAGCTGTATTTTTGCTGATGCTTCAGTGCAACGTCCAAGTCCTTCAGCAAAAACTTCGGGGAATTCCGTTTTCAATTCTGCTTGTAGATTTTTTATATGGTCTTTGCTTTCACTAATGTTGTGGCAAAAAGAACTAATGGGCACGTCCCATAGGTTGAACTTAGTGATTGCGTCAGTCCCAAACAGGTTGTTTGTGTTTTTCATTACAAACATTTTCATTTTTATCGACTTATTGTTGAAAGTTATATTTACCCATATTTCCCCTTCAAATTTTATCTTTTTTCCAGTTACCGTCCTGGCTATTTTGTTGGATTTTAGCAACGTTGGTTTTCCTAGATTTTTCCATGTTTGCGTGTTAATGATTGAAATGTCAGATCCTGAATCTAGTTGCATTTTTACCTTCTTGTTGTACATTTTTACATGCAGGTATTTTCGAATATTCAGGTCTTGATCTTCGTCTAACTTGGTAACTTTTACTCGACTTCTGTTTAATTTTCTACACTTTGACATCTTATGTCCTACTTTTACTTTTTTGCAATTTCTGCAAGTTTTATTTTTATATGGGCAGTCATTGTACCAGTGCCACTGGCCACATCCATAACATGCACTCGGAGGGCTTGTAGTAGGATACCACTTCCGTTCCGGCGATGGAGAACTGAAACTAGTCTTCCGATATACTTTCTTCACATTTGCGATAGCAGTTTCTTCTATTTTTTCTGAATCTTGCTTAATGCTTACGCATTGCTGACAGTACTCAGCTAGCTTTTGTAGTGTCATGTTTTGGTCATTTTCTAGTTTTGTTAAAATGCGTCTTCGCATTTCACTATCTTTTTTAGACACTAAGCCTAGCACGAATATTAGACACTTGAAATTGTCTGCCGATAATTCGGACAAGCGAAAATCGTCACACGTCTTATTTACGATTGACGCGAACGTTGTGTAATCTTCCTCCTCGCTTTTTTGGATATTCAGGCATTTCCACCTTTTGTGAAATAATGAATCTGGGATTAAAAAGCTTTTAATAATTCAATTGCTTCATCGAATTTTAAATCTCTTGTCTTTTTGGGCAATATAAAATCTGTAAACTTGTTGTGTTCTGCCGTTCCCAGTTTTCGTAGCAATAATCTTATTTTTTTTCTCATCTGTCCATGTTTGGCAATCAACTTCATAAAAATCCTGATATCTATGGTAGTATCTTTCGAAAGTCTTTTCCTCTTCTGGGTTATAAGTAAAACTTTCGATCGTTGACCATATTGTGTCTTGGGAAAAAATATTTTCATCCGAGTCTTTCTGCTTGGACAGTATAGCTTTATGTATAAGTTCGGCCATTGCTAACTGTTTTTTTCATTTTCTTCTTGTATTTTGTGTAGTTCCAGAAATCGTTTTGCGTTTTCTTCCTTTTGCTCTTTCTGAAATTTAAGTTGTTCTTCTTGAATTTTAAGTTGCTCTTTCTGAAAACGTTCTTCACTCTCTTGCTGTCTTTGCATCTGATACTTAATGAGTTCCAGCATAGTTGATTGGAATTGCTCCATGATTATGTATGTGTAGAGAAAAAAGAAAAATGTGTTTTTTTTTTTTTCTGAGGGGGGGCCAAAAATTCAAATTTTCTGGCACGACAAATTTTTTTTTTTAGCACAAAAATTGGTTATTATAGCTTCCAATTTAATCAATAAGTTAATGTCTAACTTACAGTTTTTTTCTTTTTGTCGATAACTTGTAATCCTTTGCTGTAAATGCTTGAACTCTTTTAAAATTTTTCCGTGTTGGAAATCGGTTATTATTTCTGTTCGAAGCCAAGTCGCCACTGTTGAGATGTTGTGAGTTTCCCGCGTGTCGGTGTATGAATCAAGACAAACACAGTTGTAGAGGAAAATACTGGTATATTCATAAAAACAATTAACAATAGAGTGATTAGTAGAACAAAGGTTGGTTAGTACGAAACAATATCCAAAGTCTATAGTCCAACGGTATGTAACGGGTAAGCTTATCCGGACTGCTAAGATATTTAGCCCCCCCCCCACGAGGGTGTCATGCGGCACAAGGCCTTTTTAACGTAGGCATTCCCGAGCCATTAGGCTCGGCCAAAAAATAGCCCACTTGAACCCGTATAAACGGGTTCAGGGCCGGTTTTACCTCCCCGAAGGAGACTCCGCCCTTCGGCGTAGCCTCCTTCGGGTTCCTCCCACCCGTAGGAAGAGAGTTGAACCGATCAGTCGCTCAGAAAGTATCTGGGCTGCTAAGATATTTAGCCACCCCCACGAGGGCGTCATGCGGCACAAGGCCTTTTTAATGTGGGCATTCCCGAGCCATTAGGCTCGGCCAAAAAAATAGCCCATTTGAACCCGTATAAACGGGTTCAGGGCCGAGTTTAACCTCCCGAAGGAGACTCCGCCCTTCGGCGTAGCCTCCTTCGGGTTCCTCTCGCCCGTAGGAAGAGAGTTGAACCGATCAGTCGCTCAGAAAGTATCTGGGCTGCTAAGATATTTAGCCACCCCCCACGAGGGCGTCATGCGGCACAAGGCCTTTTAACGTGGGCATTCCCGAGCCATTAGGCTCGGCCAAAAATAGCCCATTTGAACCCGTATAAACGGGTTCAGGGCCGATTTACCTCCCCCTGAGGAGACTTCGCCCTTCGGCGTAGCCTCCTTCGGGTTCCTCTCCGTCCGGAGACAGAGAGTTCAACCGATCAGTCGCTCAGAAAGTATCTGGGCTGCTAAGATATTTAGTCACCCCCCACGAGGGCGTCATTAGGCCTTTTTTTAACGTGGTCATTCCTGAGCCATTAGGCCCCCCCATTTGAACCCGTACGGGGGCGTCATGCGGGAGACACAAGGCGTAGCCTCCTTCGGGTTCCTTTTTGAACCGATCAGTCGCAGAAATTCCCGAAGATATTTAGCACCATTAGGCCCGGCACAAAAATTCCCAAGCCATTAGGCTCAGCCAAAAATAGCCCATTTGAACCCGTATAAACGGGTTCTGGGCCGAGTTCAACCTCCCCTGAAGGAGACTCCGCCTTCGGCGTAGCCTCCTTCGGGTTCCTCCCGCCCGTCGGAAGAGAGTTGAACCGATCAGTCGCTCAGAAAGTTTTCTGGGCTGCTAACGCTGACTCTCTCCCCAGAGCTGACTTATATAAGAAGGACCAGTCCATTACTAGTTAGAAGGTGGGTGCGCCCAAACACTGACCATGACCAAGCATTCAGTGAACTCCTTCAAAGAGCCAGGAAAAGGAACTGTAAACTCAATCATGACAAGCTAATGACACACCATGAAGATACCATTTTTTAGCCTCATCATATCCAAGGATGGTGTAAAATCCAAACCACAAAAAGGTTGAAGCAATTACACAAATGCAACTATCTGAGGACAAGAAACAGCTAGCCAGCTTCCTGTGACTAGTTAACTACCTCAACAAGTTCTTGGCCCATCTTGTGATGCTAACCAAGTCACTTTGGTACCTATTGTCTAAGAGCAATGACTTCATATGGTCATCCCAGCATCAAAAAGCATTTGAAAGTATCAAAGAAGAAATTTAAAAAACAACAGTACTGAGGTACTTCAACGCAAAGTTACCAATCATCTTACAAACTCCTGCTTCAACAGTGGGACTTGATACGGCTCACCTCTGCCTTCACAAACAAGATTCTCTCAGGACTAAAAACAATATAATCAAATATTGAAAGGGGTCTTGCAGTTGTTTTTGGCCTATAGAGATTCCATCATTATGTATGCGATCACAAAGTAATAATCCAGACTGACCACAAACCATGAAAATTGATTGCATTCATGAACCTGGCACAAGCACCAACAAGGCTGGCAAGAATGATGATAAAAATTCAGGGCTATGACTATGCAATGAAATACAGTCCAGAGAAAGCTGTTCCAATAGCTGACTGTTTATCAAGTGTGCCACTAAGACCAGGCAGACACATCAAATATCTCAACATTCATATAATAAATGATCTCAACATTCATATCATAAACACACCTCATTTTCACACAAACACATATACAAAACATTTAGGTGAAGACTACAAAGGATTCTACTCTGAGAGAATTCTGCAACACAGTAATGACTGGATGGCCATCTAGTTGTTTACTTCTATACTGGAATTTCAGGATGTTTTGGCCATTGTTACACTCCAGCCTTCTTCAGGTGATTGGAATTTCAAACCGAAATATAGGGTTCAGTCCACTGGGGTAGATTGTTCTAGTTCCTCTTCCAGATATTTCAGTATTAGTTATCTCCCTTTAACTCAACTCTGCTGTAGCCAGATGTTGAACTCACAACTATTTGAGTCACTGGGCCATGTGTCCTTGAGGACATCAGTGCATGAATTTTAGGGACTTATAAATCTAATGTGTCAGTAATATGTTTAATGTCTTAGTAACCATCTACCCTGGTAGATGAAAAAAGTGTTCAGTTCGAAATTCCAATCACCTGAAGAAAACTAGCGTACAATGGCCGAAATGTCATGAATATGACAACAAAGATGAGGACAACAGTCCAAACAATGTAAACAGTGTAAATAATTACAATAATCATCTCATAAATATAGACAGATATGAAATTTATGACAGATTTCAGGGATGAAATTTGAATTCAAGATGGTATCGTACACAAGGGCAACAAAATTATTGTACCCACTTCACTACAACAATTACACGTATCATGCCAGGAAGCAGAGAAAACCCATCATGGTAACTAAATATCTCATTTGCCAAAAATACCAACCAAGTACTCAGCCAGGATGAAAGCTCTTTTTTTATCCATGGCAATATAGCAGTAGATATCATCACAATGAGAAGGAACAAATACCTTCTTGTGGGTCACCAGTACAGTCAAAGCCCATTCATACAGTGCCTACATTCTACCACATCTGCCACAGTGATCAAACAGATGAAACTGCTAGTTGAGGAGTGAAGCATTCCTGAAATAGTCTTCAGTGGCAATGTGCCACAATATACAAGTAAGGAATTTGCCAATTTTTCAGAAAATTTTAATTTAAAGCATACAACATCATTACCACATTATCCTCAATCAAATGGTTTCACAGAGAGGATGGCATATGCAAAAAGCTACTTCTGAAAGCCCAGGAAATTAGATCTGAGAATGATGTCATACAGAGCAACACCAATTTCAACCAATCTCAAATCACCAGCTGAACTATTCAATGAAAGGCTCATTTGAACACAACTAGCCTCAAAGCAATCACTAATGAGAGACAAACTGCAACAGAATAAGGACAGGACAAAAGACAGTTATGAATAACAGAATAGTCACCAATATCCACTGTTGCAACAAATTCAGGATGAGGAGATTGAATTATAGGAACTTAGAATGGTGACACAGACAACTGCGGAGCCAAGGTTATATATGGTTGAATCTGCAGATGGCAGCATGTATCACATGAACAGGCAATTCTTAAGGCCTGCAAAAACCAATTTGACAAAAAACCTGTAGGGCAGCAGACATAACTACCCACCAGCACTTGATACCAACACACCACCTACTAATGTCAAACTGCATATCAACAGCCACACCATTATGTCAGTGACTGCTGCACAAGCGCCACTCACTCATGCTGAATTGACATGCCACACTCAGAGCCACATTGTTCCAGATGGTCCATGAAAGTACCACAGAGGTTGGATCTGTGATGCCATGAAGAATATCCTCCTTACTTAACTTTATAGGTGGGACATATATTAGCATGCTTAGACTCTTAGATTCCAAGCTAAATGTTCCCCTTAGATCTTTAGTGTTTCTAGGCATTAACTGTCTTTAGAAGACTCACTTCCTGTACCCCATTATTGTAATGGCTGCTGAATGTAAACAAACATATATTTAACTGCACTTATGTTCCTGTTATCAATCTGAGCCATTCCAAGGTTCATAGTATCAAGAGATATTGTATATTTCTTTTTTCAGTGTATATCCCCTCTGAAAGTTATGTACCTTCTGGAGGTGAGTAAATTATTTGTTAATTTTTGTTTATAGAGTAAAAAGTATATTCTAATGAGTTTAAATTTCTGCAAATGTTGTGGAAACATTGGATACACTTGCTTGAGCATTACTTGTTCTTTTGGAAATTGCTCTAAAATAGGTAAAATTGGAAGATATGCTTGTTGCAATTACTCAACAATTTACAGCAGTTAGTCATCTCATCATTTTCTGCCTTTTCCAAAAGACTAAACAAGTTACAAAAAGTGATCAAAATCCTTTTTTAATATAATAGCAAACTGACATAGAAGAATCATAATTATTAAATTGGCGGGCATTGAAAAATATCTTAAGAAAAGTATAGTTGTGGTTAATTCATTCAGAAATTCAAAAAAGAAATAGTCTTAGCAGAGTCAACTTCCAGCCATAGCCACTGACTCCAGCACACAACTGATAGAAAATTTGAATTTATCTGTAGTTATGACTTGTTGCATAGCTTTACATGCTTGCCACATATGACTGAGTTCTCTCCTCTCAGACAATTCTTGTCAATTTTGAACACAAAAGGAATGAGGGTTCATCTCCTTTGACCTTCCAGCTACCCTATCACCTGCAACTCTCTCTATCAGACTTCACTGGTACTGTCACGATCATTTTCAGCAGTAGAGAAATCTGGGAAGAGTAGGACAATATTATGTCCTTACATCTGGTTAAATCTTTCGGTTAGAAAGTTTTCCACAGTTGAGGCAAGAGAAAAAACTTGTCACTTGACAGTAAATTTCTCAGGGGATTTCATCCCCAGCTAAGGTGCCAAGAAATGATTGGTCTCTTTCTAGATATGATGACATTTTCTGATTGTAGACATCCAAATAGTTATGATTGAAATTGAAGGTTTTCTAGTCTCCACCCAATTTCCATTACCAAAATAAGTCCTCTGAAATTATTAAAGAAAACATTCAAACACAACAAAAATTTTGCTCTGCAACAAAACAAATAGGGAAAGAAACATGAATAATTGTCTCAGAAAATATTGGTATGTGCTGCCATTCTTTTATTGCATTCCCACTTTCTGTAAACACTAACTATACTATTTGTAATATGCATAACTTTCAGTTAATACCACACTAATTTGAGATAAAGACAATAGCTTCTTCATACTAAATATAAATATACTTTTATTAAATAAAACTTGACTCAACTTGCATATTGGTGTTAGTAATATTTAATATTGAGTAAAATAGTTTTCATTTTTATAGTTTTAGGAATTTTTAGGTCTAAATAAAGAATGGTTTAAACAATTTTGTTTATAAAATACATCCTTCATAAAATGATATCTGCTTGTATTTCAGTGGCCCTTACAAAGGAGGTTACATTCATTCCAGATAAGCAATATGGTGACTATAAAAATCATTTCCTTCACAAATTATCTTTAACTCAATTTTCAGAAAATATTAAAACAAAGTAACTCATGCATTGAAAAAATTGTGGTTGTTCTTGAAGATATCTTAATGGTGAAGTATAAATAAGACTCACTTGTCAAAAACATTTTAAGTAGATATAAAATGGAAATTTTATATATCTCTACATATCAGCAATTTTATTATCCTTAGTATATGCAAATATGCACAAATCATTTATTCAAATACTTCAATACAAGAATCACTAAAGCAATTCATGTTCTCAATTAAATTCTAAACTAATGATTCCTCATGTTTATAAATCATATTTAGAGAGGGGAAGAAAAAACAATAATTTATATTTAAATATTTTTTTAAAATCTTTTGAAAGTGAATGAGAATGAGAAGATTGAAAATGGAGAAGTCAGGGAAAGGACAAAAAAGAAATAGGCTTCAAGAAGGCAATTCACATTGCATTTAAATTTTTGAAGATTATAGTTATCAGAGGAGTAAGAAATTGGAAACAGAAACAGGTGGTAAGTACATGAAAAAAACTTTTAGAGTAGAAATAAGTTACATCTAGCTAGTCCAACAGTAAAATGGTGAGAACAAGTTGCCAATCTAGTAAATGCTTAAATTCATACTAGGCAAAAAAGCTTGTCTGAGTAGTTACCATGAACAACATTAAGTTGGTGAGGAAGTGACTGGACATGAGAGGCCTGGTCATGATCAATTGTATTATGGACACATTTCTGGATTTTGGCAAGAATCTTGAGATGCACAGTAGGAGCACAAGACCAGATATGGCAGCACTATTCAATACACAGAAGAATAGTAGATTTATAAATATACATTCTGATGCAAGAAAAATTTTGGCACAACACAATAAACAAACCTTCTTTGCAGCAGACACAGCAATTGATTCAATATAATTGCTTTCTAGAGTAGTTGCCAGGTTTACTTGGATCTCTTGGATTTGCTACTGAGACAGAGGTAGTGACATTTGCATAAGCACATAGTTGGAAACTAGTGACATCAGGGAGATCATTGATGAAGATCAAAAATGGCATAGGTCCAAGGATTGAGTCCTGCCCCTCCCCATATTAGTATGAAATGATTTGGAAGCATGCTTGTTCAATATGACCTACATTACTGGCTTGATTAGGAACAATTGAATTAAGCCAAATATACATCCTGTGACACCATAGACCTCGAGCTTGTATAGAAAGTCAGCATGCCAAACACTTCCGAGATATCTACAGCCACAGCCTGAACTTTACCATTCTTATATAAAACTTGATAGATAGCTTCAGAGATGGCTGTTAACAAATTAGTGGTAGAACTACCAAAATGTAAGACATATCGTTTGTCTAAAAGCAGGTCATGCAAAGTAAGATGCTTAATCAGTTTAACATTGGTCCCATCACATCTGCTTGCCTTTGCATGTAATTTAAAGATGATGCCAGAAACCAGTGATAGTTTATGCATATAGCACCTGGTGTAGCCTTGGTTTTAGTTGGAAAATCTGGTAGAGATACTTCAGATGAATTGAGAGTGGAGTTAGAAGAGAACTTCCAGGCAAAGCACTCTACTTTATCTGCAGTAGATATCAATACTTCAAACTGATTGAAGAGATTTGAGAGGGACAGAGGATTTGCTATTGTTCAACTCACTCTTGCAGAGCCACCAGTAGTCCCTAGAACTAAACTTGTGAGAGGCTATACAATGTTTCATTCTATCAGCAAATAGTGACTTGCTTGCACTCATTACAAGCAGTGACAAAGAGATGTCACTTACAATCAGACCTGTTGTTCTGGTATAGCTAGAAGATGTAATTCCTGTGGGCTATAGCAGATAAGCAGGCAGGTGAAAACTAGAGATTGTTATGGTTTCACTTGATATTCCTGCATGGAAACAAAAAGCTTTGATGCCAGCTTTCACCCAAGAAGTAATCTCAGTGGCATGATTAAAAATATCTTTCTAGGGAACAAACAAAGGAAGTCATGAAATGAATCCCAATCAGTGCATTGACAACAAAAGGAAATTCTGTTAATGGGAAGTTCTTGACTGGTGGGAGAGTGTGTGGAAGCCTACTATTTGTGTGAGAGATTGCATAATAGAGAAGTTGAAAGTCTAGATACTAGAAAGGTCAGTGACAATAGTGTGAGTAAGCCACCTTACATAGTGGGCAGTGAAATCAACAAACACAAAGATATTTGCAGACAGGTTTAGAGAGAGAGCCTTATCTATGCTATCAGAGATTCTATCAATGATGCAATAGTCAGGAGAGGAAGAAGAATGATACAGGAGGAAATAGCTGACTGAGTTTAATAGTGAAAAATGGAGGCACATGTAAGAACATTGTGGAGACTCAAGAGAAAGGTCCTTTGTCTGTTGAAGATGTTCCCAAAAACGTACACCAAAGCCATACATGTAGACATTAGAGCCTTTCCAAAAGAGAAGAAGATAGCCATGAACAGAAATTTCAGTGGAAGAGATTGAAGAATTCAGATTGGTTACACAGAGAGCTAGGATAGAGCATTACAAGAGGAACAATTCCAGACTGCAAAAATTGGTACAAATACCATGAAAGTTCAAAAAAGAATGGTTGAGGGTTTAGATGTTTTTTGGCAAGCTGGTTTAGTATTATTTTGTTGCCCGTTTTTAGTCATGGTAGTTTTTTTTAATAGGTGGAAAGGCTAAGAATAATAGTAACTGCTGGTCATCTAAGCTAATAGATGCTGGCTGAAAATTGGCATAGACTGCATCATAGTGTTGCCTACTAGCTTGTAGGGAAACCTTTCCAACACATTGCAAGAACATTGATATTATGTGATTGTTAATCAGAGCAGCCTCTCTAGACACTATCCAAGAGTTCAGGTTCCTAACTACCAGTTTGGATGCAACAACCAACCTGGTACACTCAGTATGAAGAGACATAGCCACTATCCAGTCATATCAACAAAATTTCATGAAAGCCACCTTTATTAATGCTTCAGAAGAAGGAAACAAAAAAACAATCCTAAAGAGAGAACATGGGATTGTCCTCTACTTCTGTTCAATAGAAATTGAAGGACCAGGCAATAGGTAAACTTATTTACTCCTATAAAAATAAAAAAAACAACACACCAAAATTGTCTGTTAAGTTTTAGTTTAATATTATGAAATATCCATGACTGGAATAAAGTCAGGTTGGGAATTAAAAGTTGTCTTGTCATATGAGTGTGAGATGCCTGTGAACAAATCCTGGAATTCTGCATTCCAAGTTAAGTATCTTTCTCGATAACTTATTTTCAAAATACCTAATGTGCACCAGGATATGACCAGTTGGGAAGAGGATGGGAGGTATACCCTTTTTACAGATGGAATAAATATCCTAATTCCTGACTAGTAGTTGTGGAGGTAGGGTAATCAGAAACCTATATTCTTAACTTACATTTAAAGTCCTCTTCTCTTTCCATTCACTCTCTCACTCTCTCCTCCTCTCACAGATTTGTCCAAAACCAAGAGTGATTAGTTAAGTTGCCATTCCAATATATTAACACAGCTAGCAGTCAAAAATATTTCTTAAATTAATCAATAAATAAAACAATGCTACATACATACTTATGTAATGTGCACATCTGAACATTAAAAAAATCCCCATGATAAGAAATGTAAATTATATACAATGAAAAATGTGTTAATATGGGACTCACAGTTTACTTCAACATGTCAGCTCAAGATGCCACTCAAGTTTATCTCCATTCACTCATAGCAAGCATAAAAATTTATTCAAATTTTTGCAATGTCCTCCAAAAAGAGCCTCTTCCTGTCCACCCTGACCTTAATCTGTGGATTGGTTTGAGGAGATTGATTTTTGTCCTGGGCTTAATGTTTTTGACTGGTGATGTGACTGGGGTGAAGGTAGAAGTGATCCTTTTGAGGAAGGCACTTTGCTGGAGATAGCAGCTCTTTCCCCTGGCCCATTCTTGGTGAGATTTAGATTGCAGCTGTTTTTCCAAAAGCAATACCTCCTTTTTATCTTTCCCAGGACTAGCCCATATTCTTGGCATTTTTAAAGATTGTATGCCCTTTCTGCATTGTCAAATCTGGGGCCCAATAAAGACAGAGGTGCAGCTGTCTGAACCTTCTTACCACCTTTTCCAACCACCTGCCAATTTCCTTCTGGTTTCCCACAGTCCCAACATGCCAGCTTCCTTCCAGATACAATGACTAACAGCTTCTGTGTATCCATGTCCAATCAGGCGGGGTGGCATTCAAAGCTTTGCAATCTAGAATGAGGTCAAAATACAGTTTATTTGGGTAAATACTGCCACAATGTCACCATATTGCTGGAAAAATACTCCTAAATGTAGGCATTGGATGAAGCTAGACACTTCATACTGTTATGTGATACTATGATTTGTGTATTAAAGTAGAGAGAGAAAGACTAATCCATATATTATTTCATAATTAAGAACATTGGTTTTTCTCCCTTCTTTTTCTTTCTTTCTTTCCCTTCATTCTAACTACTTCTTGTACGTGTGTGAGCAAATAGTTATAGTGGATTGCTATATTTCCCTGTAATACTTGCTGGACAGCAGCAACAGAGGGTGGGTGATTGTTTCTGATATCATTCATGTCAGCCACATAGCAAGTCACATGACCATAGGTAGATGTGGAAGTGCCAAAATCAAACATCCAACAGTTGAAAGTATGCATCTGAACAAATTGGATAGTCAACTCCTGCAGTTGTCTGTCCAGAGGATCAGAAAAGGCCATAATTGAATAAAATAATGGAATTAAGCAGTTTTGTGCCATAAAGGAGTTCCTGGGAAATATATCTATTAATTACAGATATATTCTCAGCTATGAAAAGATCTCAAATATTAAATTCGATGACTGTGGAAGTATTTTGTTTTACAATGAATATCTGAAATTCAACAGAAAAAATATTGGAATTATCCACAGATTTGAACATTCTATTTCTTCAAACTTGTTGATCAATTTAAGCCATTTTATGTGAAGATAGGGTGCTATCTGATGTAATTCTCTGTGAAAATATTGATATATTGAATTTAGAGCCCAGATTAAGTACTACTCGAATTCCATTGATCTAAGAACTCATGATATTGAAACTTCTGTGTTAAATGCCACATTCACTGTATGCTGATCCAAAACAAACTCTTTCATTTTTCATCTTTTTCTTTTCTTACTTTTCATATTATTGAATTAAATTTTT
Organism: Acanthosepion pharaonis; assembly: GCA_903632075.3. Classification (NCBI taxonomy): domain Eukaryota; kingdom Metazoa; phylum Mollusca; class Cephalopoda; order Sepiida; family Sepiidae; genus Acanthosepion; species Acanthosepion pharaonis. Next base: position 468,674 of record CAHIKZ030000370.1, on the reverse strand, counting down.
TGTTTTAAACTGACCCATATGTTTTCTGCTTTTCTTTCACCAATTATCATGTTTTTGTGTGGCTCATTCCTAATTTATAGACATTCTTTCCTTGAATAAATCCAGGGAATCATACCCTGAGTTATATCATCTCATATTCTTGCTTAAAATATAAATGTAATTTATATCTGAGACCTTGGCCGTAACAGTACACTGCCAGTTGTGTCTACCACCAACTTTTATTTTTGACCCTTGTAATACATTCTTTGTTTATTTATTTTTTTTAATCATTTCACCCCAAGCAAGGCAAGAGTACTACTAGTATGCAGGAGGTTACAGAGAGTGAAAATGAGAGAAAAGACTGGTTATGGGTGTGGGATTGAGGAATGTATAAAAGATGAATGGAGTTCAAGACAACAGAAGATAGTGAATGATGTTGCATTTAAATTTTTAAAATTGTAGATTTCAGGGAAGCAATTAGATGGTAGGGAGTTCATCTGTTGGGAAGTGCAATAAAAGAAACTGTTGGAGTATAAGTGGCAGTTACATTTAACTATTTCACCAGGGTGGGACCTAAATGCCAATCTAGTAGTGCAATTAAATTCATGCAGTCGGGGCATCAGGGGAAAAAAGGTCATCAGAGCAGTTGCCATGAAATTATTTCTTGAAAAGTCGAGAGAAGCCACATTACATCTGTGAGAAAGTAACTGAAGCCAAGATGCCAAATTTGGATCAATTACATTGCAGATCATTCTTTGGATTTTGTCAAGAACCTCAAGATGAATAGCAGGGGCACCAGACCAGACATGGCAACACTATTCAATGCACGGATAAATGGTAGATTTGTAAATGTGCAAGATGGACTCTGATGAGAAAAACCTTCTGGCACGACACAATTAGCCAACTTTCCTTGCAGTAGATGCAGCTATTGATTTGATGTCATTGTTCCACTTTAAGTCAGTTGAAAATGTGAAGCCAAGTAGGCACAGTGAGATGCTCTCCTGGAGTCGAGCATCAGCCATGCTGATGGTAGGCAGGGAAGTTTCTCTAAGGTAGTTAAATGAGAGCAGTTTAGTTTTGGAGGTATTAAAATTTGCATGGTGGTATTAAAAAAACCATTTGTCATTGAAAAAAAAAACAGACAACATGCGAAAAACGGATGTCATCATTTGTTGAACAGGCACCCGTACCCTACCTTAACTTCATTTCAAATGTAACTCATATTTTGATACAATAGTTGTCAGTGAAAATAAATACCCTACCACCCCTTGCCAAAATAATGGAATTTCCCCGTATCCATAGAAACTACATTACGCATTGTTTAACTTTAGTTTTATTATGCATTAAAAATAACTTTATCAGTAGAAAATGAAGTAATGCTTAGTGCTGTATGAAAAATATTAGTATCAATATGTCTGAATATCCTTTCTTCGTATATTTATCATTTAAAGAAATTAAATATATGAAATGTTTTTCCAGTAAATGTTAAAATGTAAATTTTGATGTGAATGGTATTCTTTACATAAATAAGTCATATGATTAATCTACAACAATTTTTTATTACAGGGATAACTACAGCTGTAGCTGCAGAAGGTAGGTATCAACAAAAGAAAATAAATTTATTTAGCAATCAAAATTAAGGAAAAAAAAGCTTATACTGTTTAAAACCTTGTCTTTTATGTTAAGCCAGAATTTTTAACAATTTCATACAAAGGAAGTAAATTACATTTTTAAAGTATTATTTGTATATCTTTAAATCAGGTCAGTTCCTTTAAAGTCACTCACATGGATATTTGGTATATCTCACATCTCTTCTCTTTGGACATATTTTAGTATATGTCCATTAATACACTATAACTTTGCTATTTACAGTAGACAAATAGATTATATTTCTGAAGAAACCTATTTGCTCTGATTTTGTAATAAAGAATAAGTTAAAATATGCATAAATTTTATCTCAATTTTATAGTTTAGAAATTATCATTATTATATACAGATTTATTCAGACTGGTGTCTTCATCATAGTTGTTTTAGTCACAATGTTTCAGCAATTGTATATACTGACCATCCATGATCAGCTAAAGACAAGCAGACAAAATCCTTAAATGATTCTCAGTCAAAAATTTGTGCAGAATATTTATTATTGAATATAATTGCTTACTGCATAATGTTTTGCATGTTTCATCTATCAGTAGACAGAAATATGTATCTTAATACAATTAGTACATTTTAAAAAATGATGTTTTAATGGATGCATGTTTCAGGTATGACATGTCAAATTGTGGATGGAATGAACAGCACAATTTATATTCCTGATTCCAACATTATCATGCCTGATGGCAGTTCCCCCAAACATATTCGACCAGGAGGAAATGGATGGAGGACCAAGGCTGAGCAACCAATGCCCACTGTTTCTATTAATGTTGGAAAGGTTTTTGACATGGGAGTAGAAATAAAAATTCCCAAACATGATAATGTTAAAACCTTTTTTGTCATCTACTGGGAAGGCCACAAAAAAATATTTAAAGTAAGCTTTTATTTTAATTTTGCTCTCCCTCACATACACACACACATGCACATTCATTTAACTTTTAAGATGTGATTTATATGATTTATCATATATACTCCAATATAGTATGAGTTTTTATTATCAGTTCATGATTGTGGGCTAACAATATCAGTAAGTTGCTTTGTTTCAGTTGTGTAGAGACTTTAGCCATACAGGGTATCCCACCTTGTACACATTGTGGCCCACCTCAGATATAATTGGAGGCACTGAATCAATCCTTTAAAGTTGAACCTAACACGTGTATACTTGATTTTCAGGTACAGTCAGTGGTGAGATGTCATCTTTGGGGGTGATATTGTAACAGTAGGTGGCCTCTTGGACAGAACCTTTCATCTTGGCTACAATCATCTTGACACTTCTGTGACACCACTCTATTATTCCATTTCCTGCCAAGACATGCACACATTGAAATTGCAAATTCATGCTCCATCCTTCGGTAAAGATCCAGAATGCATTACTGCAGAATGTGGCATTATTGTCCCTAAGTATCTCATGAGGTGGTCTCCTCTCACAAAATACTGATTGATTCCAACTGACATATCGATCTTGTTGATGTAACAGCTATCACACAGAATAATGGGGTGGGCCACAGTCTGTTAGTGTTAGGTAAAGTTTGCTACTATATAAGTGTGATGTCCATGGCCAGCCATTGCCAAGTACTGTTCATTCCCAGTCCTTTTGCCAATGGGCTGGTGCACAGTCTACTGTTATGCATTCCACACAGATCCTACTTTAACATGGGATTTGACATGGAAGAATAGACTCTCCTCTCAAAATATGTGGTATGCAGCACTCCTGGATGCCCACAGCATCAGTGTACTTCCATTATCTGGCTGGGACTCATTGTATCCAGGGAAGCAGCACACACCTGCTGCACAAGTTCACCCTCCATTTTGGCCATAGTGAGCAACCTTTTGGGTATGGAAGTCATCTTGTCTACCACGTTTTGGTTTGACGTGACAAGTACCAACAGACAACTTGTATTCTTGGACCAGTTCCTTCATTGTGCTCAACCTTCATTATATCAACATCTCACTCACTGCCTTGGTATGTACCCTAGCTTTGCCTGTGGAGTCAGTCTTTATGTACAAGCTTTTTGTCTGCCACTAGAGAACCAAATTGAGTCTTTGCAGTATCCAGCACAGCCAAGTTGATATTCTAAGATATCCAGCATGCATTCTCCGATGTGGCTCCATTTTTTTGAGTACCAGTCTTCTTGTTAGGGATCTTGTATTGACCCATACATTGATTTCAGAACCATTCACATACCAGTCACCCCAAGCAGATTCTGCGCCCTGTTTCCTTCATGATTTGCTTGAGAAATGTCCCACTTGCTTCCCACACAGTGAGAAGACATTCCATTGAGGGACATCCGGAATCATGCTTTCCCATGTCCATTTCAGAGTGTTACACTCTCACCAGACTTCCAGTTAAAGCCCATGAGTCTCATCCTTCAAACATTCTGGGTCTTTGCACATCAGCCAGTTTTGCCCTGACATGTCCTACAGACATGATGCTGTCATTGACTCATTGTCAATGTCTGACAATGTCACTCTCTCAACTGATTCCTCCTGTGACCACATGGTACCTATAATAGACTTCATGACTAGAGGATCCATGTTGAGGTCAAATCCTCACCAAATTAGGCAGAGCTGCCACTTTTTGATCATCACAATTTTGTATGGATGTGTACTTGATGATATACTTTCCATAGGTCAAGTATGGCCACATTTGTCCCTTGTTGGTGCCACTCTCACAGTTTGGCCACACAAACATCCACATTTGCAGTGAATGTATCAATGTGTTTGTTGAGTTTGTGATAGTCCATTATTGGATACACTTTCCATTTGTTGTGCTGCACGGCAGCCATTAATGGCACCAAGCCCTTGGGTGGTTCCAGTCTTTTTTTAACTGTATGCTATTAGCCAACCATTGGTAATCTATATCTGGAGTTACCGTTCACATGCATCTTTAATGTCCTTGGTTATGAGGTACTCCGACACACTGTTTCATAACTGGGCTGGCACCACACCTGCTGTCCATGTCCATGTTGTAATCCAGATCTTTTGCTGGTGGTTGAATTCCATAGAAAAGTCAGGTTGGTCAATATGGATCATCACATATATTGCTGTTTTTTGTTGCAGAATCACATGGCTCCCGTCAGCATGATATTGATACCCTCCAATGGTGTTATGGCATTAATTCTGGCAATTAGGTTAAATCTGAGAAGTCTGTCATGCACCACAGGGACTTCAACTTCAGATGAGTTGCAGATATTTGTGGAGATATATATAAATGGTCACAACACAATAGCATGCTCACATTCTGCTAGTGATCATCTCCACATCCACGTGTTTTCTTGTCCCCAACTGGCATTGTTCTGCACTAATGATTGACAGAGAGCAGCCAGAGTCGATGAGAACTGAACACCATTCCCCATTGATACATTGACTAATGGCAGCACTGCATGTACATCTGGTCAAGGAATGAGACTGGCATTAATGTCTGTTCCCCTGATCTGTTTCCTGGCCAGTTCTGAGATACAGGGATACATAACAACATACAGCTTTGTCTTCTTGCCCAGACAGCTGACTAGCGCCACCACATCTGTGGTAGACAATATCACACTGTAGATCATTGGCAGTAGTTGAATCTGTAAGCTTTTGCTCAGGCTTCGTGATTACCACAATCAATTCCATCACCACTTCATCATCCTTCCATATGGCTCTAGCTTGCTCTGACATCCAGTGTATCCATTCAAGAGGAACCACTAAGCAGCCATGACATGCTCAGACAACCCAGCTACAAATACACATGCAAGTCCATGATCAGACACCCCCCACCATACATCAGTTGATGGCCTGTGAAGGTCTGCCAAGTAGCCATCCACAGATTCATTTGAATTCATTTAGCTACAAATGGATCTGTGGCAAACAGCTATTCATTCTTCCTTGTTATAACACAGCAAATGCACCTCCCATCAATGGGAGTGGCAGAATGCTGGCAACGTTCTTCATGCCACATAGATCACAGACCAGTTCAGCCTTTTTGAACTATTCAATGATAGAAAAACTATGGTCTGAACCATCAAATTCAGTGATTAGCTGCTGATCAAACTTTCCATCTGCCATGAGCACTGAATTCTGAAATAACTTGTAGAAAAATGAGATTGTCCTATTAACAATTAAGGGAGAACAGGCAGAGAAGGGAGAGAGACAGGAAAAAATAAAAAAACGGAATAATGACAAAATGAAGCCATTGCCTCAAAAACTACAGCATGGCAGGTCGTACATAAATCTTGGAATATTTTGCACCAAGGGAACATTTTTACAAAACACCAATTCTTCAATGATAGCAAAGAGGCCAGGATGTGATTAACTGTCTTCAACTGAGATGTCCACATGCAACTCAAGGACTCATTTGCACTTGTACTAATATGTGTTTGGCATAAAAGAAATTAATTAAAATCATGCATTTTAGCTGACTGGTGGCACTATATACAGGTTAAAATTCAGGCAAAAATTATCAAGGGTTGCACTATAGATGAAGTTGGCTCATACACGAGTATATACGGTAATTAAGAACAGCTATCTTTACCTGAAACCTTATTTTCTGTGTACATATTTTTTAAATAGTTATTAAAATCACTTCACTGTTGTTATTTGCAGAAATCATTTCTTGTAAATAAAAAATCAAACAAGAAATTAAAGAAATATTTATTTTTGTTTGTGGATAAAAATATTTTTGAAAGTTATATTGTCAGATACTCAAATTTGGTAAGAGGATTATTTTAAATTTTCTTGATGTCTTAGCAAGCAATGCAAAGGCAAAAAGATGTATACCTATCTTTTATCGAGATGCAAAAACATTTAATATAGTACAACAGGAAAAACTATTTGAATTGCAAGAAAAACACCATTTAAAATAGAAAGAGAATAATTTGGAACATTTACTGGGAACAAACTGGTTACATGAAGATAGAAAGCAAGTTGAGTAAGTTCACAAAATAGAAAGAGTCGTAAGGAAGGGATTTAGTTTCTCACCAGATTTATTTAACATATACAGTTTGGCAATCCTAAGAAAACTAGAAAACTTACAAGGATTTATTAATATAATATTAGCAACATAAAAAATGTGGATGACACTCTGTTGATGGCAGACTCAAAAGGAACTCCTAGACAAGGTAGTAAAATAAAGTGAAAAGAAAGTGCAATTAACTGCAAGAAGACTGAATGTCAAGCAGAGAGACAGTTGAAAATGTGAGTTACAAACCGGAGATGCCAAAATCAAGCAAATACAGAAACGGATCTCCCTGGGTAGAGTAGTATTAGATTATAGAAAATGTGATATAGAAGTATGAAAGTACATTGGAATAGTGAAAGATGCCTTTAAGAAAATAAAAAATGTACTAAGAGATAGGAAAATATTGTTAGAAACAAAGAAATGAATACTGAACCAGTGTCATATCTATCTTCCTATAAGGCAGTGAATGCAGGACAATTTCTTCACTGATGAAAAATAGACTCAACAGAAATGTGGTTCAACAGATGGATGCTGAACATACTGTGAACTGTACATGTGAGCAATGAGGAAGTTTTAAAAAAATGGGAATTAAAATGACACTTATACATAAAATCAGAGAGAGACAGTTGAAATTTCTGAGACATGAAGAAAGAGAGTTTGGACAACTTAACACTTACAGGACATACTGAAGGCAGAAGGAACAGAGGGGTTTGTACAAATAGATGGAAGAATAAAGACAAAGATGGATGCTAAAGAGATGAACATTGTCAGGGCTAAAGTGAGAAAAAGTTGTTGAGAACCATGATTGATTACATCATAAAGAGACACTGCATATAAAACAAGAAGAATGTCTTAAATATCAACAATGAGATATATTTATATTTTAAAGATTTTATTGAAATGACAGATACTATCTAATTCCTCACTTATTTTTATATTTATGTATATGTTTCTATATGTAAACAACTATTAATATTATTATTTACTTATTCATATTTGGACTATAGTCTTCCTCTTTGTTGTGATCACAATATTTTGGCTGTTTAGCCTACAGCCTTCTTCAGGTGTATATCGATCTGGGTAACCTACAGTGAATTCTGAACTGAACTCTTTATTTAATCTGTTGTTGCAGCAATCAAAACATGGACAGTAGCAACAGTTACAACTCTAATCAGCAGGCAGGTTAGGTTTACTACAGCAAATTGTCCTATGGGACAATGGATTAATGAATTAAAGTGTTGCCTTGTGAATTTGGTAACATAGTGATTGTGAGTGCATTCCCTGGGTCAGACAATGTGCATCTGCACTCAGTGAAAACAGGCAAGGAATAATTGAGCAGTACTAAATGAAAATAAGAACAATATCAGTATAGCAGATTAAATAAAGGGTTCAGTTCAGAATTCCCTGTAGCTTGCCCATATCAATATACTCTTGAAGAAGGACACAATAGCAGAAATGTTATAACAACAACAAAGATGAAGACAATAGCCCAACTATAAACAGTGTAAATAATAAAAAATCCTCATCCGAGAGATTATTAATATTATATATAGGTTTGTATATATCAATAACTATTAATATTATTTATAGCTTTCTATATGGGATAACAATATGTACTAGACAATTTTTCTCTCCAGAATCTATCTTATATATCAATAAGTCTACCATTGGTCCATGCTTAGAATATTGCTGCCACTATATATCTAGAGATCCTTGATAAAATTCAAAGAAGAATCAGCAATATTATTTTTCTGATCTGGTATCTCAGCTTCAGTCTCTTTCCCACTGCCATAATGTTTCCCCCCTGTGTCATTTCTATAAATACTTTCATGATAATTGTTCAGATGAGCTTTTCATTGCCTAGACTTTAACCTAGAATTTAAGCTCACTACTAGACTAGCAACAAGATCTCATCAATTTACAGTTGAGCTGGCTAGATGTGACTGTAAATTCATAGCTAACATTTTCTCTTCTCACACTTCTCACTTGTGGCTCTATGCTTTCTAGCCAACATTAATCTTCAAAAATTTAAATGCAATATCAATCACTATATACTCTCCTCTGACTACTCTTCTTTTGTTCTCACTCCTTTGTAATGTTTCTGTTTTTTAATACTTCCACTCATAACCTCTTGTGTCTTAGCGGTGTTACTGCCTTGCTTGGGTGAATGCAGTTAAAAAATGCAAACAATAATATTATGTATAGCTTCCTGTATGTAAACAACTTAATATTATGTATAGCTTTCTATGTATATTATTTCTTTTATAGAAATTTAAAGGGAATTCTGTTGCACATATTCAGACAACAACTAAAACAGATACTTTGGAATTTTCTTTTGCTCCTATTGATTCTGCTTTACCTATGAAAATCACTATTTCCATCACAGCATGTTTCATTCCCATAGGTAAGGTCTATCATTTTAACAAACTTGCTATTACTTAAGATTGTTTTAAAATTATTATTTCACAAGAAAATATTAACTATAAAAGTATGCTTATACAATTCTTTCCTAATTTCTAATTATTTATCATTATTCAATAAAAATAATTTATTTTGAATAATAAAATTTCATCATGCTTATTTATTCATTGCATACTTTATATTTTAGTATTGAATTAAATCCCATTTAAATACTTAATTTCAAGACTAAATCTAAATCTAAAGATAATTTGAAAAATGTTTGGAATTCTTCTAAATCTTTGATTTTGTAAACAGTTTGAAGATAAACAAGAAACACATTCATTTGCATTTGTCATCCTTTTTTATAGAATGTTATTAATTAATGAACTATTTGTTATTTATATTACTCTCATATATCATATACTTTCTAAGCAGGAAATATAAAGATACCACATGTAACAAGTTCCCCAGGTTTGTAAACTTTTCAATATCAAATTATTATCATTATCGTTGTTTAAAATTAAGATTATTAGAAAAATTAAATGCTTTTTATCTCTGTGTATATGATGTCAGAATGGATTTTGTACATCATACTGTTAGAGAAGTCAGGTGCCATGTTGACCAGAGGTGACTCCCCAGTCACTGAGTGCAGAGTCATGTGACAAGACCAGCTTCACATGAATTGAAAGTATGGGAAATGATTGTATTACAGACAGTTATATAAACAACTATCTTGAGAGAGAGGGGATGGGCAGTCACTCTCTCTCTCTCTCTCTCTCTCTCTCTCTCAGACATTGCATGTATGGATGAGAGCTTGGAACCATACACAAGCACACTCACACACACATGCACACACAGAGGCTGGCAGTAATTGATGAAGTCAGGAGTTGAATCAAATATAATGTTAAATATGAAAGATTCAAGTTTTGTGTTCTCATTTGTAATGTACAATATTTTATTACATATTCTTTCCTTTTTGTGTCTGGTGCCCAATAAAAAGAAAAATTGCTTCACTTGGGTTTATACTTGCTCAAGTCCTACAAAATTATAGATTTAAATATGGGAATTTGGAATGTTAGCTATTTACTGACTTCATTTTCTACTTTGTGATCACATGTGAGATTTTGTGCTAATGATCCTGAGAAATATATGAAAACTTGTAGAAATGGATTGAGTTTGTGTTCAAAAATTTAGCTTGTTTGATTTTAACAGATACTTATAAAATGATGCACTTGAACTTGTTTGCTTTTGTTTTAATCATTTCACCCTAAGCAAGGTGGTAATGTCAGTAGTATGCAGGGAGTGAAAATGAAAGAGAACACTGAGAATATGAAGGATTGAGGGAAAAAAACAAAAGATGAATGGGATTCAAGAAGACAGATGGTGACTGACACTGCATTTAAATTTTTGAGGATTATAGTTGTCAGGAAAGCAAGGAAATGGAAGAGGTGGGAAGTACAAGAAAAGAAACTGTTGGAGTAGAAGTGGCAGTTGCATTCACCTATTTCAACAGTAATACAGTGGGGCTTAATTGCCAATCTAGTTGCACGCTTAAATTCATGTAATCGGGCACCAGGGAGAAAAGCTAGTCAGAGCAGTTGTCATTGAAATATTTGTAGAAAAGACAGAGTGAAGCCATTTCATATTGATGGGAAAGTGACCGAAGTTTAGGTGCCTGGTTAAGATCAGTTACATTACAAATCCTTTGGATTTTGTCAACAATCTTGAAATGTACAGACCAGTTTTGGCAACAGTATTGAATGCACAGATGAATGACAGATTTGTAAATGTGCAAGGTGGATTCTAATGAGAAACATTTTCTCGCACAACACATTGATCCAACATCCTTTGCTGTAGATGTAGCTATTGATTTGATATAGGCTCCCTACTTCATGTCCATGGAAAATGTGTTCCTTTCCTGGAGTCTAGCATCAGCCATAGTGATGACAGACATAAAAGATTATCTGTGGTGGTTAAATTAAAGCAGATTTGTTTTGGAAGTGTTAAAATTTTCAAGCCATTTCTTGCTCTAGTTAATCACTGATTGGAGGTCATTTTCAAGAGCAGTTGCCTGGTTTACTTTATAACATGTTAGATTTGCTTCTGAGAGGGGAGTAAATGGTAGTGTCGTCTTCATAAATCCATAGTTGGGAACTAATGGCATCAGGAAGATCATTGCTAAAGATCAGAAACAGCATAGGATCCAGGATTAAGCATTAGGGGATCCCTGTGTTCATTCCTGAAGCTATCAGTTCCCAAGTAGGCATCTATGCAAATGACATTAATAGCAAATCTGGTATCACTGACAAAAATAACCTGGCCATTGTTCTTGAAAAGGACCACAAATCTTTGGTTGACTGGGGCAGGAAATAGTTGGTAAGCTTTAATGCCTCAAAAACAAAACTGCTCTCATTACCCACCACAGAGAACCCTCCCATCAGAATGTCTGATGCTCAACTCCATGAGAGCACCTCTCTGCACCTGCTTGGTCTCACACTGTCTGATGGAACAAATACACTGTATCAATTTCATCTACTGCCAGAAAGTTTTTCTCAACTGAGTCCATCTTTCAAATCTATAAATCAACCATCTGCCCTTGCATGGAATACCGCTGACATATATGTACCCACTGTTCATCACAAGGTCCTTGATAAAATCCAGAAATGGATATGCAATGTGGTTGGTCATGGTCTGACATCTCATCTACAGTCACTTTCTCAAAGATGTGCCATCACTTCCCTCTGTCTTTTTCTACAAGTACTTTCATGGTATTTGTAGAAAAGTACGACAAGCTATTTTTGCTGGTTCTCAAACTGTATGAATTTAAGCATGTTACTAGGTTGGTATCTCAGTCCCTGTTGAAATGGTTAAATTTATCTGGCTCTTCTACTCCAATAGCTTCATGTCTTGCACTTCCTGTCTGTGGAACTCCCTTCCTCTTACTTACTTCCCTGACAGTTATAGTCTTCAAATGTTCAAATGCAATGTCAATCGACATATTCTGATGTCTTGATCAAATTCCAAATCCTTCTCTTTATCCTTTCCTCAATCACATCTCTTTACTCTTGCTCCTACTCTCTTTAACCTCTTGTGTGCTAGTGACTGGGGTGAAATGCTTAAAAAGAATATGAAAGGATTGATTAAAATGATTAGATTAAACCAAATATTTATACTGTGAGACTATAGCCCTGGAGTTTACATAGAAGAAGAGCATGTCAACAGCTTCAAGATATCTAGAGCCATTACCCAAACTACACTGTTCTTATCTAGAACTTTATATATAAATTCACTGATAGCCATTAACACTCTGGTGAAATGGAAGCAATATGTTTGTCCAAGAGGAGGGTATGAGAAATAGGAGGCTTAACCACTTCAACATTGATTAGGGCCTCAAATAGTGGTAAGAGACTAATAGGGTGATAATTTTAAATTATTCTCCAGGATTCTTAAAAACAAGAGCTACAATGGAGGTCTTCTAACAAGCTGAAAAGCAGGAAGCAGCAAGGCAATTGTTGTAAAATTTGGTGAAAACAGGAGCCAGCTCAAGAGTATATTTTTTTAAGATGATGGCAAGGATCCTTGTAGGAGTCTAGTTTAGAAATAATGCCTGAAACCAATGACAGGGTTATGCAGATATCACTCAGTAGGGCCTTTGTTCTAGGGGAGAAATCAAGCAGGGGTACTCAAGATGAGTCAAGGATAGAGTTGAAAGAGAATTTCTGAGCAAAGCTCTCTACATTATGTCAGAACTTCAAAATTGATTGAAGAGAGAAGGGACTGAGGATTTGCTGTTGTTCAGTGCTGTCTTGTAGAGCCACCAATAATCTCTAGAACCAAACTTATGAGAGACTATACATTGTTTCATTCTATCAGCAAACTGTAACTGCTTCTTTGATTACATGCTTGCACTCATTATGAGCAGTGACAAAGAGATGTCTCTTACAATCAGACCTGTTACTCTTGTACAGCCAGAAGAAATGGTTCCTTTGGGCTATAGTGGCTGAGCATGCAAGTTTCATTTGGTATGTCTGTGCTGGAATGAAAGCTTTGATGCCAGCTTTCACCCAGGAGGAGACCACCTCAGTAGCACATTTTTGAACAAGATGATTAAAAAATTAATTCCATGGGATATCACAAAGGAAATGGAATGAGTCCCAACCAGTGCATTGATAACAGAAATATATTCTGTTAATGCAAGGTTCATGACTGATGGCAGAGTGGAAAGTGATATCTACAGACATGACCACATGATTGGAGTTTGTCAAGAGGACAGAACTACAGAGTATGACATCAGTTAGGGTAGAGGTAAAGAAGAGATCAAGTAGAGAAGCATGTCAGGGTTACTGGGAAGGAAGTCTACCACTTGCATGAGAGAAGTTCAATGTTTGGATACCAATGAAGTCAATGACAGAGTGATTAAGCAACTTTATATGGTGGGCATTGAAGTCACTGATATTTTCAAACAGGTGTAGTGAAAGGGTCTTATCATTATAATCAGAAATACTATCTTGCATGCAAGTCATGAGAAGAAGGGGAACAATAGAGAAAGAAGAGATAGCTACGTGGGTTTAGTAAAGATGGAGGCACATGTAAAAATGGTCTGAAAACTCAAGAGAAAGATCCCTAGCCAGTAGGAGATGAACATAAACACCCAGGCCATGCATGTGGACACTAGAGTCCTTCCTAAAGAGTGGGAGATAGCCAGGAATCATGAATTCAGGTGAGTGGAGTGGAGATTAGTTTCACAGAGAGCTAGGATGTCAGGAGAGTGTTTGAAGAGGAATGCTTCCTCATTGCAGAAATTGGTATGTATACCATGAATGATGGAGAAAGAAAGGTTGAGAAATTTAGGTGATTTTGTCAAGCTATTTTAGTTTTAGTTTTTTGGTTGCTTATCATCATGCTGTGTTATTTAAATTAGTAAAAGGCCGAGAGTAGCTGTCAATTGTCTAAGGTAGCACATGTTAGCTGGGAATTACACCGACTGCAGCATTTTGCAGCCTCAAATTTTGATTAATTTTTTTATTACAATATTTTTTATTACAATATTTGTGCAATAACAGTTTGTTTAGATTTCAACAATTCATATTAAATCCCACGAAACACAAGTACATTAGAATCTGTCCCTCAGTAGATTCTGTTCCATTTGAAATATTAAGGATACCTCAGACTGAGCTTTATTTTTTTTGTTTTGCATTTTCATAATATATTCATCTTTTTATTTTCAGTGTCTTATACAAAAAATAAGTTTTTGTTTTACTGAGCAAGAAGAGAATAAACATATTTAAATGCTGATGTTATATATTATAAGTTTTTGTAGCTATTCTTCAGGCTTGTAAACCATATACTACAGGTGACTGATTGTACCAGCAATAAAAACCTAAGTAAATTTCAAAGACATTTCTATGATTTTTATAATGTTGTGCAAAAGATTACAAAATAAATTTGTGCCTAAATGTTCACCTAAAAAGAATATTTATATGTTTGATATTATCTAGAATCCTTTTAGATTTTTATATCATTTCATACTTGGAAAATATTTGCATTTTGTCATTTTCCCAAGTTTTCTCCAAATGATTTCTTTTATTTTCAGAAATATTACTTCCCCAAACCAGTCCAATTTCTGAATCTACACTTGAAGGTAAATAAAATAAGTGTTAAAATATCTTTAAATATAATATCATGAATATTTATAAGATCAACTGGACTTTAAGCTTATCAAGTTTGAATTTAGCTGATTTGGCATTATATTATGAGTTTTTTTATACATATGTTATGAGAAAGATTTTCTAAAAGTAACTGTTTTGAAAAGTACTTTTCATATACTTAAAACAAAGCCCAAAACAGCCGTTGTGAAATTATATCTATTCTAGAATATCAAATAAATCTTTATTTTTAGTAGCTTGTTACATTTTACTAATGATAAATAACCTGAAAAATGTATTCTGACAAGGTCTCTATCAGTCTACAATATTGATCATTGTGCATCCTGTGAAAAAGTTTTCAATTCTTGTGTTGAATAGTACTGATGCCCACCATCATACCATTTGCGTACTTGGTTCTCAATTAGATTGTGGTAAGGAGAACATGCTAATTCATAATATCAATGTTATACTTCAGAAACCATTTTATTGTGCTATGTGGCTTGTGCCTAATGGATTGTCTTGTTGGAATTTCCATTTGACATCAGCAATTTCTTCTACATAAGCAAGCAAGGCAATGGATAAAACATTTTAATATCTCCCAGTGTCAAACTGGGAGATAATAGCCCTGTCTATTATAGATTTAAGTCATTTGTGCTACTCGCCTATCTAAGTTCAGTTGTTTAGTATGTTGATCAAAAGTTAGGATGTTGTTTGCAAATGATATTATTTGGTTACTAAAATCAGTTGTAAATAACATTTTAACTTTCAAATGATCTTACCATCTATTTTAAGTCAAAGCCTCATATCAGTTCCCCCAATCAATATCATCTGCATGGAAATGGTGTTCATAAAATTTTGAGTGGATAATTAAATGATACCTCCTCAAGTGGATGGTAACATACATCATCATTTAAGTATGTCAGGACATTTCTGCATTAAGTAGATATGAATTCATTGTGCATGTATGTTCTCTCATTACAAAAGTCAAACTGGGCATTAGTGGATCAATTGTCAAGGTTGCATATTGGTTGCACCCAGTGAATGATGTTATCAATTTAGCTGACCTTGACACAACATTGAAAGACATCAATCTGGCATTTTAATAATGAGCAAAGACGCTGCACCTGATCACTGATTCAGCATATATAGATCAAAAAGCAATGAGACACACTAAGGCTGCAAGCAAGGTACTGGTGATAACTCAGCACACTTAGTGTCTTAAATAAAAAGTATTCTTTGGCTAACAAAAACTGAGTTTACAATCTGACCAGGATACCACAAAAATGACTTAATATGATAAAAGAAATTGAACCTGCTACATTAAGTGTATGGTAGCAGAACAAAAAAGAAACAATGAAGGTTTAAAGAAATAAACAATTGTATTAACGTAAAATAAAACAAATGATAAATCAGTGTAAATGTCTCTCATTGAAAAAAGGAGATAAGTGGAGTTGTAAAAGGTGTCTACATGTGCGTATGGAAGGAGAGGGAAGGTGAGTTGTGTACTTACTGGGGTGATGGCATTTAGCAAGCTTTCTCTTGGAGATGGGAGGTTACTTTCTAATGAAGTCTATGAACCTGGGCCAAGATGCTGTCCAAATGCTGAAAATGTCCCTTTGATGGGTTTTTATATTCTTTCTTATGCTCAAATCAGTTTTATTTTGTTTCTTTAGGCAGGAGTAAATGCTATTGGATGGAAATTCTGCATTGTATTGCTTATTTTGGGGGGGGGGTATGTGAGTGAAAATGGAAGATATGTGTGGTGCCTTGCACAGGTGACAGAATTTTAGTTCAGTTTTGGGTGTTTGGAGCATTCACATCCAGCCAGTGGTGGAAATTAGTGTAGCATGACTCAGAAGAAGATCTGATTTTAGGAAGAATGTATCAAACCTATGCAATCAGTGCATACTGCTTCAGTAAATGAATTAGGTCACTGTCAAATAATAATTATTCATTGACAAAGTGGGCATGTTGGTGTGAAGCAGACTTTTGAAAGGCATCAATTTCAAAAGTAATTGTTAAAGCAGTGATCATGCCACTCTGTAGACCCAGTACTAGTGTGATGGCTAAAAGGAAGACTGGATTTTTATATTTGAGTTCATAATACACACAGGCAAATGAATTAAAGCTAATCACCCAGAGATTGTTATTAAAGACCACAAACAAAAAAATTGGCTCCTTATTGATGTGGAAGTCCCTTCAGACTGCAATGTATCTTTGAAGATCTTCAAAAAGCTACCACAATACAAGGACCTTGAAATCAAAATCTCAAAAATGTGGCATATGAAAACATCAACAATTCCAGTTGTAGTTGGATCCTTTGGATTGATTGGAAAAGATTCCAATAGACTCATTAAAGGGATTCCTGGCAGCCATTGGCTTAAAGAAATAAAAAATGGAGAATGGGGTGTGGAGAATTCAGTAAATTGATGAGAATGAGAGTTTTTTTGTTGTTGGATGTTGTGTAGAGAATTTAGTAGATCTTAAAGAAGAGTAAAAGCTTTGTCATATCCTGTCAGCACTCACACATTTTAAAAATCAACTGGAGGAAGAAACTTCACCTTCTAGGACCAGTGACTGTTGTAAATATGTTTCAGCATATAAAAAGGCCTCAAAAATTGGCAAAAATGACTACCTTCAGACACAATGCCTTGGATCAAAGTGTAGCCATCATTATCAACTGCAGTTCCAGACATGATGATCATCAGCTCCAGCTCATCATTGGATGCCTCTCCAGCAGGCTTTCAGCTTCAGCCAGCCAGCCATCATCATGAGCAGCAATGATACACAATAAACTGTCCTTTTCAGGACAACACTTTTCAATGATTACAAAACTGTTCTTCTCAGGACAATACTGTTCTCTCCCTCTACATGAATATGCAGAGATATATTTTGCATAGTGCACTATAGCCTTATTCTTGTTGATGTATTTTCTTTAATGAAAATAAATTTGGTAATTTATTTTTTGTTTATGTTTGTTGGATGGTGTGTAGGGAATTCAGTAGAGCTTAGAGAAGAGTAGAAGGTTTGTTTTTGGTTGTTAGATGGTGTGTAGTGAACTTAGTATATACTAGAGAAGAGTGAAAGGTATTTTCCACAGTGTTATATTTTATTTTTACATTTATGTAAAAATCTTTATTGATCTTGACAGGTTTTCCTTGTGAAGTAGTTGATGGAATGGCATCACCATTTTTTATTCCTGTGGAAAATATTAAGTTGTTACCTGTTGGGTCACCTGATTTATTGCGAGCAACAAAAGATGGCTGGAGAATCCTAGCTATTGATAATCCTCCATTGGTGAATATTACTCTTGGGAACGACATAAAACAAGGTCTCTCCATTAAAATGGTTAAGCACATCAATGTTTTGGATTATTACATCATATATTGGGAAGGGCCTACAAAAAACATGAAAGTAAGATCATTTTGTTTTTACTATACACTTTAACATACTCTGGATGCAAAGAATTTAACTGAATATTTGTTTATTTAAATAACATTCATAGTTTGATCTTTTTATTTTAATTGCTTATTTGTTTGATATCGGAAGCTGTTTTCATTTTTTCAATTTTGGTTATTCATTATTTAATTTTTATTTTTTTCATATTTGTCATTAATTATCTAATCTACATTTCATATCACATAACCAAAGATAATCTTACAAACAAGTATCCGTTTTCAAGAATGGGAAAAATTTAATGAATATTTCTAGTGAATTTGTAGTTCATGAAGAAAAAACAGTAGTGCATTGGTTGATCTCCTCCAATGGAAAACAATAATGATGCTAACCTAAAAAATTCCAATTTTGCATTGGTTCACCAAAACAGAAAACAAAAGGTAGCTGTAGAAACTTCATAAGCAGTATATGAAGATGATTCAATTGGAATGAAAAAAGAATCCATAAAGATTAACACAGACATAAAAGCTTACATTGGGTAAAATAGGAAGATTCTAAAATGATTTCTTGTTATTGTTTAGAACAGTAAATAATGAATTCAGAATTCATAGAAAAGATTTTGGAAAAATAAAGACTTTCTTGATTTTAGAAAATCATAAAGAATAAATTTCATTTTAGAAACTGTTATAATATAGATGGAACTAGACAAGTTGTCTTCCCTTGACCCTCACCTCATGTTGACACCTAGCATAGATAAGGACACTCACTCACCACTAGCTGAAGACTACTAACTGACCTTGTATAAGTCCAGTAATAAATATCCTGTCTCCTTAAATATGTGCAGTTGTTTTGTTTCATAGTCACTTCTACTCAGTTTCATAACAAACAAAACACATAACACTGCATAGTGTCAGACTAAAGCAAACTGTTTACATGATGCACATATTTTTATAAACTACAAATACACATCTATCTCTAAAAATTGTAAATGGTAGATCACACAGGTTTACTCATGCCCCAAATGGATTGGAAAAGCAGCAACATGCCAGAAATTTAGCAGAAGTTCCAGTCAACAATGGCACAAATGCTATAAAGATCCTTAGGAGATAAGGAAAAATGGTACAAGTAGCATATCTTCTTCTTTGGGTAAGTGAAAAAGGAAGCAAAATCTGCAACACATCGATTTCCTGTCCTGTGACAGTTAAATAATGTTCAAGATGCAAAAAATATAAACATGTCACAAGACATAGCCATACATGAGTTAAGTGTTTGGTACCCTAAACATCAAAGTAGGCTGGGAAATGAAAGTCATAAGATTTAAGAAGATTTACTCTGGCTCTCAGGTGAATATTTTACTAAAACAGATGTACAACACCACTTCTATGTGCTGTGTCCCTTCAGAATGTATGTAATCATAGCTCACCACAATTTCTTGCCTTTTATAGCACTTAATAAATTTTGTCTTTTTGTTATTTCTCCTAAACCTTGTTCTGCCATTTATTTACTCAAGCTCGTTAGGTAGGTTATGCATTGTTTTCCTCCATCTCTCTTGCTTTCAATCTATCCTGTGAATATCATATTTTTCAAGCCCTCTTTCCTTATTATGTGCCCTAGAAATTTCAACTACACTCTTTTACACATCATCACACATCATCTAAAAGACAGATCAAGGTTAATACTTAGCATTACCAGGTTATCTGCATACAAATATTTACCACTTCATGTTGGGATGCTGTCTACTAAAATGTGAGTACAAAAATAAAAAGTAATTTTTCATGTCATTCACTTTAAACTGTTTAAACTTATGTATGAATGGCAGCCCAACATCCAACCCTCACACCAAAGTTATATCTCAAGCTGACTAACCCATTACACCCAGGTTGAATCAGAAGCTATCATAAAGAAAGTCACAATAATCACACAGTGGAGAAACTCCGTTGTGCTAGTAGAAAAGGGAGATAGAATTTGTCTTGACCCACTCAGAAGAGCTTTCCAAAGACTACATTACCCCATGAGAATCTGAGTGGACACCCTACTGGAATTAAGTGGAGCTAGGTGTTTACAAAACTGGATATCCAGTGCAGGTATTGGGCCATAGCACTAACCAATAAATCCTCATACCTGACAACTTTCAACATTCTATACCTCCACCTACCATTTGGGCTGAAATCCTCCCCCAGAATGAATTTCAGAGAAAAGTAAATCAATGCTTTGAAGACACTCTTAGTGTTGCTGCCCTGGTAGAATACATATTACTATATGGCAAGATGTGAACAGAAAACAATCAAGAACTTACATGGCAAGATGATGACAAGAGAAAACTTTGATCTAGATGGGAATGATCTTCACTCTGCTGGTGTTCAGAATAATCTCACAGATGCAACACTATCTCCCTCAACTGCCAATATGCCTACACTGGGTGAAAGAGAAACATCCTCTGAAAATACTGCCACTACACTTGCCCCAATATCATATATCACCAGAAGTGGATGAATCTACAAACACAAACAGATCATCGATATGTAAACCCTTACTAACATTAAGTAAAAGCAGATAATATAATGTACACGTTTATTTCAGAAGACTAAACTTGTAAAGACACAACTCAATCCAAATATGCTAGCAAGTATTAATTCAACAGTATATTCTATAAATGTCTGATATGATTTTAAAACATTTAAAATTTTTTTTTTGCTTTTTCTTTGAAGAAGGAAAATGTAATATAAATGACTCTAGACGAGTTGTCTTCCCCTGACCCCTTATATTGACACCTGGCATGGATAGGGACACTTACTCACCACTAGCTAATGTCTACTAGCTAACCTAACATAAGTTCATAAATAAATATCCTGTTTACTCAGTGTCAACAAATGAAACATTACAGAAATTTGTAAAGAGCATGGTAAAGAATACATTTTATCTTAGAAAATTGTAAACAATATACATTAAAATTGTTACCAATAGATTATATTAGAAAATTGTAATGAATAGAATTTATTTAAAAAGAAATAAAAAAATATTTAAAAAATGTAAAGAATATATTTTATTTAAAAATTGTGCAGGATACATTTTAAAGTTGTAAAGAATGGATTTTATTTCTGGAAATTGTAATGAATCGATTTTATTTAAGAAGATCATAAAGCATAGATATTATTTGAGAAAATTAAAAAAAAATTATGTTAGAAAATTGTAAAAATAGATTTTATTTTAGAAAATTTCAATAAATTGATTTTTTTAAATTTACAAAGATATAGTTTATTTTAGAATTGTAAGAATAGATTTTCAAATTTTAAAGAAAATATTTTATCTTAGAAAATTGTAAAAATAGATAAAAAAATTATTTATATTTTAATTATTTGAAAAAATTTAAAAGATTTTATTTTAGAAAATTGTGAAGAATAAATTATATTTTCAAAAATTTTAAAGAGTTGATATTATTTTAGAAAATTGAAAAGATTTTATTTAGTAGAATTGTAAGGAATAGATTTTATTATTTTACAACATTGTAAGGAATAGTTTCTATTTTCTTCCTCTTCTATGTTCCATGTCATTTCAGGACATAGGTAATCATGGCTCTCTACAATTTTTTTATCCATTTAATTGCTTTTATGAGTAAGATATATTACAGACACTATCATCTTGAGAAAAATTGTTTTTTTGATGAATAATGAATTTTTGAGAGATCTGTTTTCATTTATTTTACTTTTAATTTTAATAATTTATAAAGTTTCAAACCTTTTAAAATTCTGTATTAATTTGTACCGGTTAGGTGATATTGTTATTAAGTAAAAAATATATTTACTAATCATAAATGGAAAAGCTTACTATAATTCAGTGACTCCTAATATTTTAAAAAGAATTTTTAATTTTTTCATGTGTATATAAACTTGCCAATTTTTGTAAATATGAATGTCCATACACAACTTTATCAGAAAATAAGAGTGGTAACTAGTAAATACAAAGCCAAAGTACCTAAAATTCAATATATCATTAGATTATGGAGAATATTTTCCTAAATTTTTAAGATTATTTGGTAGTTAAAAATTATATAAAAAATGTGCTCACATTATATTCCTCAAGTAATTTTTACAGATATGTTCCCCTGAATAAAAAAATTTAATTAAATTTCTGGTTGCCAGTGAAGCTGTCAGCACCTTATATAATCACTTACATCAATGTTAAAAAATGCATGTCAGTGATATTTTAAATTAAAAGTAAGTAATATCAGCTTAATTAAATCAGCTAATATTACTCAAATAAAGTTTCAGAAAAGTATATTTTATTTTAAAAATATTTTTTAATATTGTGCTGATAGATGGATAAAAATAAATGGTTAAAATCAGCTATTTTCAAAAAAAATAAAATCTTTCCGATCAATTTAAATTAGTTTTGAAATACAGCAAAGTATTTGGCTTATTGAAAATATTAAATTTAATCTATTAGCTTGAAATCAAAACTAAAATAAAAGTTTCAAGAAAGATTTTTCATTTTAAAAAATTAATTTCTTTGAAGGTGTCTCATTTTAAGAAATAGATTTTATTTTAATAAATTATCAAGAATTGTGAAAATAGATTGTATTTTAGAAAATTGTAAAGAATAGATTTCCAGATTTTAAAGAATAGCTTTTATTTCAGAAATTTGTAAAAAATAAAATTTATTTTATAAAAATGTAAAGAATAGATTTTATTAATTTATGAAATTGAGAAGAATAGTTTTTATTTTAAAAAATTGTAAACATTTGAATATAAAACTGTATAGTCTTTTTAGAAAATTTTAAAGAATAGGTTGCCATAACTGGTATCAATTTGATCTAATATTGACTGAAGAAAGTTATTAGAATGCCATAGTATAGGGGAAAGAGAATATTTTTAACAAATATTTTTTTTTATTTGATTCACAGCTGTTCAAAGCTAAAGAGGTTGCTAGAATTCCCCCTGGCAGTCAAGCTTCAGCATTGTCTTTGATATTCCAACCAGTTCAGAAGAATAAAGAAATGGTAATCAGCCTCAGTATAAAAGGTTGTTTTACAAGAAAATGTAAGTAAATCATTATTTTGCTATAAAATCTACATTCATGAAACCAATATTATTAGCTTTATGAAATATTTATTGGTCACAATATGATTGTTTCGATGTATATTTGTAGGAATATGTAATATATAAACAAATTCAAAAGAAAACTTAAGTTTCTTTTCATATTTTCCAAAACAGAAACTGTGATCTGGAATTGGAATGAAAGCAGTTATACTATAAATTCATCATAAAAATTCAGTATTTGGAATTATGAAATACTTTGGTGTATGAATCAGTTATAAGAAATTTAGTATAGAAGAAAATAAATTGAACATAGAATAGGCATTGCTAGTGGTTTGTGTAACTGCCTTCATCTTTTGTTTGACTTGTTTGCAAGAACTGATGAAGTATGTCTAAGGCTTTTATTTGTCAAAACATACTATTTCAGCTGTGAAAACTGCAAATAACTAAAACAAAGACATTAACAAGCATGCAGATACAAAATAATACAAAATATCATTTAACAAACATACAAGAATATTGCAACAATACATCTCAAAATCATGTTTAGCACAAAGAAGTGGCAAAGAATGTGAAAAGTACTCAAAATACAAGGGAGAGGACTATTTATATATTAATAAAATATATATAAGATGTGTGTATAACACAAATGACTGATAGCTAACCTCTTCTACAATTAAAGCATAAAAATGTACTCCTTAAATTTACTACCAAATACATTACGTGTAATGAAAATAAGATTTAAAAAAAACTAAGAAATTTTTCACTTTACCAAAAAGGAAAGTGTTAATAGTAAATTTACAATTTAGTAAAACTCCTAGTGTGTTTCATAGTAAGAAGAAATATGATTTATCTCATTGACAAGTAGGTGGAAAGCAAATTAAGGGGATAGGATAGAAAACAAAGAAAATACTGACAGAGCTATCTTCTAGTGTGTCTGAGCCCAAAAAACTACTGGCCAGAGTCTGACTCTAAAAAGGCTTGGTTAAAATTGTATTGCCAATATATAAGGACATGTAGGAAATAATTGTATTGCCAATTATTGTATATAAGGAGATGTAGGAAATAATTGTATTGCCAATTATTGTATATAAGGACATGTAGGAAATAATTGTATTGCCAATTATTGTATATAAGGGCATGTAGGAATAATAGTAAACATAAAGGCCCAGCAATAAAAATAATTTAGTGCTGCCCTACCATCCTATCCTCCCAAAAATTTTAAATATCCAACTTGTGTAAAAAAAAGATTGCTGTCAATATACCAATTTATAAATCTAGTCTTTTGCTTTCATCATTTCTTTAAGGGCTATTTTAGGGAGTGAACTAGACTGACCATCACTACAGAAATTCAGAAAAATGTACTGAAACACCTGCTTATTTATCCCCAAACAAAATAACTGGTGGCAGCCACTGTTTTTTTTTGTTTCTTTTTTGCTCAAAATTGCAAATTGCTAAAAGAAAATCAAATCATTAACCTGAAGAGTCATTTTCTTAAATAGCTTTGTCAGATTGAGACATTCATATGAATGTCATGCATTGTACTAAACCTATTCATAAATATCTAAACTGTAAGTTGTATATAACTGCTTTCTATGATCAATGGTTAAAAATGGCTTGAGTGAAGCTTGTGGGTCTTGACAAAGACTATCCTTCTTTGAACATTGTGGTCTAGTGCTACAGAATCACAAACAACTACCAAATAGCAGAAACCACATCAACAACTGAAACAACTATAATGAATACCACATGTAACTCAAAAAGAAAATAGTGACCTAATCAAGATGTTAATGTTCCACACTACTTCAAATAAAAGATTAGGAATGAAGCTCCCATCCATACTAGAAAGAACTACTGGTTATGAAAAACTTCTTTTCTTGGGGGATTGTTTTAAGAGAAAGATTTTATAAATTTCAACTGACAACAATATTTGCTGCTTGGTCAATGAATGCCAAATGTTTACTTGTAGGCTAATATTACCTTTACAGAAAATTAACTGAAACTAAAAAGGCATGGCACATGGAATTAGAACAATCTACTCCTGTGGACTAAATAAAGGGTTTGATTTGAAATTCCAACATATATTACCTGAAGAATTACCTGAGAATGGGTGAAATGCCATAAATATGGCAATGAACATGAGGACAAGAGTCCAAACAATGTAAATAGTGTCAATAATAAACAATACATAAAATTAATTTTAAATAAATATAATAATCATAATATATATAATAAAATAAATAATAATTAAAGATTATTTTAATTATCAAACTTTTTGATGTGTTTGTTTATTTATGTACTTTTTTGTAATTTGTCTTGCTTTCTACTGTTTTTGTTTAGCTAACATTTTATATATTTAAAAAAAAAGATAATTTTTTTGAGTTTCTAAAACATATAATGTATATAGTGTTTATATGGTGTTTATATGGTGTTTATATGGTGTTTATATATGTACAGAGTGTGACAGATTATGGGAAAAAGAAAATATAAAGAGAACAATAAAAAACAACAATTAAGAAAACAGAAGATAATGACATTGCATTTCAATTTTTGAAAACCAAAGTTGACTGGAAAGTAAGAGGCTGGAAGAGCATTTCACAAGAAAGAAGTGTGAAAGAAGAAATTTTTAGCATAGAACTTATGGTTACAACTCACCATTTCAATTGTAAAATGATGAGACTTTACCACCAAAGAGGAAAGCTCATCAGAACAATTACTACGAAAATATTTATAGAAAATGTATGATTTCGGACCGAGACTAATTCTGAAGATTGCAAAGTTTTTGTCTAGTTATATAATTTGGGGTCAAGATTAATTGCCAACTCTGCAATGTATTTGTAAAGGAATTCTTATTTAAAACAGTGTATTTGAAGTTATTTGTAGAATAATTTTTTTAACATTATTTTTGTTAATGTGATTTTTTTCCAACCTTTTAGATAGTATGGCATTTGGTAAATAGCTCTTAAATGATATTTTAACCCTGTCTAGTTGATATTGCATTTATTGTATGCTGAGTGAACAATACACAGAAATAGGATACAAAATAAGTACAAAAATTCAAAAGTGAAATTGATTAATAATGATTAAAATATACTTTACATTTCATAAAATTTCTTAAAAGTCTGTTTTTATTTATCAATTATTTAAAAAATTTCCTAATGAATAATAATTTAATTTCTATTTATTCTTTATTATAGTCCCAGTAACACCATATCCTGAAATCACTAGTAAGTAATCATTTATGTCCTCATTTTTTAGTTTTCTCACCCAAAAGATTTTATAGTTTAAATGAGTAAATGTGTATTAGATAAATTTTACTTTTAAGATTAACCTGAAGAAGGTATTAATTTTTTTAAAATTTGATATATTCTAACACCTTGAATTTCAAAGAATGTTTAGTCTATTTTTGTAATAAAATATTGATGAAATAGACTTTATTATGAATCAATCAACAAATAGAATCACTGAGTATAGGCCTGAACACACCCAGTTTAGAAAACATCTAATACTAAATTTAAACCATATCTAATGTCATTAAAATTTATTTATTATTAAAGAAGAAAGATTACAGAATCATTTAAATAATTTAAGAATTTATGATAAATATACAAAATGTTATGTAATCAAAAATTATTAGTTCACATTTTAAATTAAATTTAAAGTTTACTTTTAAATAATTGGGAAATATTTTTCATCAATACAAATCTTTAAACAATTCTAGTGAATATGTTGCTGATAAAAATATGCATGAACATTTTCTCTTGTGTCTTCTGTCAATTGTTAAAAAATGTGTGTGTGTGTGTGTGTGTGTGTGAAAGAGAGAGAGGTTTTAGAGTAAGCCTATAACTTTAGTCTAGATGAATTATACCAGCAATAAGAATATCTACACACAATTTTAAGGTAATACATCCTTCTTTCAGTTACTAACAGTTATATAACAATTAAGATCAAGCAAAAGAGCAGGTGTATTTTAATACAATATTCTCATTTGATTATTATAATCTACCAGAAGAAAAATGGAGAGATTTTTTAAATATAGTAATCCTATTGTCACACCTTATAAAATATTTTATTGTTCATTTGCAGAAAACAGATTTGATTTTTTCTGGATACTCTTAGATTATTAAAATTAATTTAATGAAAAACTAATTATTTGAAATAATATACAATGCTATTTTTCAAAGAACTTAGATGCAAATAAAAATTGCTTTTTTTCTATAGATTGTTAGTGTACAACTGGTGGGCCTCTAGCAGTCCGCCAGTGGTAACATTGCCAAGACTAACATGAAAAATGACTGATGCAATTCTTGCAATGGGTCAGTTTTAAGATTATATAATTATTTTAAAATATGATGAAAAAAAGTAATTTGTTGATATTTTAAAAATACAATGAATATTCTACTGTAAAGTAAGAGTTTCCTAATTAATTCTAATAATCTAATTTGTAAAACAACAACTCCAGTCATAGAAGTAAATACGTTCTTCTATCATCAGGTTTGAACTCCTCCCTAGTCTTTGGAACAAGAGTAGAGGTCTATATGTTGTTTCCTGTGTCAGATTGGATTTCTGGTTCTTTCTAAAGTTTTCTCATTCTCCTCCACTCCCAGTAACCCCTTGCATCTTAGTGACATTATCACCTTGCTTGAAGTGAATTGATTAGAAAACATCACCATCTAGTTGATATTTGACAGTTTTGTTTAAAGAGATTTGAATGTTTAAGGAAACAAAATATCACAATGCTAGCATTATACAAATTTGCATTTTGCTGAAAAGATGAATTTTAAAACTGTCAACTCCAATTCTAAATTATATAGCAAGATAATGTTTTGTAAATAATTTGTTATCTACATTCTTAAAATAAAACTTTTTGTCAAGAAAACATCTTTGAATATTGAGTCAGGTATTTTATACCATTTTCTGTGTTTAAATTATTTTAATATATGAGATGTTTATGTTTTAAGGAAAACAACAAACACTCTATTTAAACAATAAGACATTTACAATCTGATTACCAGCCAGAAAGTTCTATGGATATAATCCTAATTTTTTTACAGTTTATCATAACTTTATTTTAAATATGATACTTAAGTAAATAAGCAAAACCTTTGCTCTCCAAAATAAAAAAAAGCAAAAGCTGTATACAGTTATTTATTCAGATTTCCTTTTTAGTGTTAGTGATTTTATCTACAGTAACCTTTCATGATTAAAGTAGTAAAATATTTGTGATAATTTAGCAAAAGTTACACATAAATTTGATTAATCTCAAGCCAAGTACACTGTTAATAATTTATAACATCTAATATCAGCCAGGTTCTCTAATTGGATGATACTTCTAAAATGTCATCCATTATGTATTAGGTTGGCCAAAATAATTGTTTGCATTATTAACTAGAAAATTTACTTAATAACTGAATAGGTCTTAGATTTATCTGATTCTCTACCACTGCAAGTGCCAATATATTTCTAAAATCTGTGTTTACTGTAACATTACTGAGAGTAGAGACTAAAAGATTTTTAGTTCTTCTTAAAATCTCTGTCACTAATCATATATTCAAAATAATTTTTGAGGTAATAATTTCTAAAGAATGTGAATTTATGCCTTAAAGATGTTGTATTGGTGGAAAAATACCTGACTATCATAATTTTGTTTGAAGTTTATTTTACATGAACAATGGAAGGACATATTTCATTTGTGAGTTTGGTTTATTTAATGTAAAGCTTGATTCATATCCAACATCACTCACAAGCCATTATTGCTGATGAAAAAGAGATTGATTGAATTAAATTTTGGCCAAACCTCACTTTCATAACAATATCATCAATCCTTATAATGAAATATTTAATAATTCCATTACTTGTAAATGGAGGCTCGGTGAAGTAATGGATAACAGCTCGGATTGAAGAATCTGAGAGCCGAGTTTGGATTCCAATGAAATCCATTACATTCACTTATGTGCTAATACCCTTGGGAAAGGTATGAATCTTCTTCTCCCCTCAGCTATGGGTAAATAGCAGGACAGACCAGGTTCTACACTGTGTGCCAAATTATTATTGAGATAACTTTTTTTCTAATATTTCAAAAACCGTCCAATCAATTCACACAAAATTTTCACACAATGTTGGCAAAACTGACCTGCGCAATCACTGAAATTTTCGTACTGATCTGCGCAATGAAACAAACTGGCGCCATATTTGTTATCAGCACGGTGATTTGAGCATCCCAAATTATTAGAAAGGTTTAGTAAAATTCCCAGAATTGAGCAAACAAAACGTTTATTAATGTTGCACGTGAATGTTTATGATCAAAAGAAGCTAATAAATAAGATAATCAAACAAATAATTACAGATACAAACAAAGGCACAGTTTTAAACAAATTAATAGGGAATGTGCTTTCCCTGTTTTGAATTACTGTTTTGAAGAAGACGACGATCCATAGAATTTGTTAATTTTAGGATGTCATCTGCTGTAATGCCATGATATATGTCAAGAATTGCTTTCCACAACTCAGAGTTGCTCCTGAATTGTCATCTGTTGGCATACAGTCTTCGCTTCATGATGCTCCAAAGGTTTTCGATTGGGTTCAAATCCCGAGAATTTGCTGGCCACTTCATTTTTCTAGGTCCATCAAAGCCTAACTGTTTCAAATATTCAGTAGTCTTGTGAGCAGCATGTGAGCGAGCATTATCTTGCATAAAAACAATGGCCCTTCTGAAGGCAACTCTTTGCCTTTTCATCCACGGTTCAAGATGCTCCTTCATAGATGCTATGTGTGCATCAGCAGTCATTTTGATGCCATCTGGTACTCTCCATGGGCCCACTAATGTTTTTCCAATAATACCACCCCAGATCATTATGCCTCCATTGCCTTGTTAGCGTATCAAACGCTGATGGTGATTCTCTCCGTTCATTACCCAGCCTTTCCACCATCTATTTGGCCCATCAAGTGTTGCTTGAGTTTCGTCTGTGAACAAAACTTTAGAGAAGTCAATCTTCATATTGTCCTCAGCCCATTTCAGTTGATTTTGAATGTGACTTCTCATCAACGGAGGCTTCGATACAGATTTGACTGTTGTTGCTATTTCCCTCAGATACCGACACCAAGTACTTTTAGACACAGTAGGATCCCCAATGCGACTGAAAAGCTCTTGACTGGTGAGTCCAGGTTTCTTCATGGCCTCTCGTTTAAGTCGTGACATGAGACGACGTAAAATGCCTTTATCTGCCCTTTTGCGTACTTTTGTAGGGTCGGCGGTGAACTTTTTCACTGTTTGATGACACCTCCCTATCATTTTAGAAATTTCTAGGGTAGATTTACCTTTTGGGAGTTCTGAGGTGATAGTTTTCTTTTCAGCATCACTCAAACTGCTTTTACAGCCCATCTTTTCACTAAATTCTTATACTTTTCTAATAATTTGGAACGCTCAAATGACCATGCTGATAACAAATATGGGGCCAGTTTGTTTACATTGGGCAGATCAGTACAAAAGTTTCAGTGATTGTGCAGGTCAGTGTTGCCAACATTGTGTGAAAATTTTGTGTGAATTGATTGGACGGTTTTTGAAATATTAGAAAAAAGTTATCTCAATAATAATTTGACATGCAGTGTATATCCTTGGATGGCAATTGGTCTTCTGCAGAAAAAAATGGCAACCTACTGCAGGAAAAATCTGCCTTGTCAGTCATGTATCAAAAGATACATGATTGTCTAAGCATGTATCACATATGGTACATATGTGATACACATGACTGACTTGTAAGTGGAGAAAAAATGGTCAAAATTTATTTTAAATTGACAATAATTCATAGCATTATGTTAATGTGTTACTTTTGTGTTAATATTCTTTATAACCAAATAAAAATAAGTAATCTTCCCTCTAAAAAAGTTTTTGTGATTTGAGGTTCAATCATTATATTGTTATTTTAATCCATTACATTTTTTTTAATTTTTAAAAGATAACTGTACTAATTAGATCAGTCCATTAAGCCACTTTTCTAAAAACTGATATAAACTCTTTTGTATTGAAATGAAATCCAGTGAATGAAATATACTGTTATCAAAATCTGAAATACAGACTTAATACAAAAGGACAGTATAAGTGTTAAATATGAATTCTCTTAACTTCAAGTAAAATGCAGTGTTTTTAAAAACACTGTAATTACATCTATATTGTAGATAAACATTACATGTCAGTAATTACAGTTATTGCTGAAATTGTCTGTCAAACTTTAGATAATAATGGTGAAGCTTGGGCTTTTGCCTTAAATATCTTAAAGACATTTAACAGGCATGTTTGTTACAAGTGATGGTTACAAGGTTTCTGGCCAAATTTTTTATTTGATTCAATCTTTCTTATCAAATCTCAAAATTAAAGTAGTTTTGAATAACCACTCTTTAGATCTTTTTGCAATCATGTGGGTGTTCCCCAGGATTCTATCCTTGAAATACTTTGTTCCTTATTTTTATCAATGACCTACCCAGTGTCATCAGTTCCTGATTTGATATCTATGCTGATGACACTACTATTTACTCATGTCTTAATAGTAGGTCTGATGTGCCTGATAAAATCAAATTGGCAGCTGATCTCAAAAATCTCTTGTTAAATGGGGCAAGATATAGCTTGTTAATCTTAACAATTCTAAAATGAAACAGTTCTCTATTAATGATCTTAAAGAACCTTTTTTGCCTTCTATCAGCTTGGTTGAAGTTAATCATTGCACTTTCTTGGTATCATATCTTCCACTGACATGAAGTGGAATGATTATATTGAATCAGTTGCTAAGTCTACTGCTAGGAAATTCTTTTCTTTATGTCATATTAGATAATTTTTCTTGCCAAAATTTATCTTGCATGTTTATAAGCCTACTATTTGTCCATGCATTGATTATTGCTGCAATATCTGATCTGATTCTTCTGCTATACATCTAGAGATTCTTGACAAAATTAATTTTAATTCTAGATATATCCAGAATTTAAATAAACCACAAATCAAAAAATATGTAAGCATAAGATTGTTCTATATATTTTGAATATATAATGATTGATAGAGATTTTAATAAGAGTTACAAAACTTTTAACAAAGTACTCTTGCATAAATGTTTTAGTCACTTAAATAGAACTTAGTAAAATGAGAATTTAAATTAGTTTAGCTTCATTTAGAAATTAATAAAATGCGAATTTTATTCAATTTTCATATCTTATTGCCAAATGCCACACATTTAAATTGAAATGTTGTTGCTCTTTGTGAGGAGGTTAAATTCCAAATGGAAATTGTTTCTATCCGTAGTGTGCAGCAAATTTATAAATGGTATTCTGAAAACATGACTTTTAAGATATAGCAAAATCTGGATATAAATGCAAATTATCAGATGAGAAAAAAGCTATTTAATTGAAGAAACACCGATGAAAAGGACAAATCAAATTTGAAATGTCTTGATTTTGACACATATTACAAATGCAGATATTATCAAATGCTATCTCTAATGAAATAATTTATTTGTTTGAATTTCAGCTAGGAAACTAAAGTTGATGCCAAAAAAAATGAACTACAGAAAATGTGGTGTTCTTCAATATGTGTATGGGTAGTCTTGGTCTAAGAAAAGGTTACTTTCTCAAAAGAATATCAAATTAAATTATGAGACACTATGAGAAAATTATGAGACATCTATGAAAAATTCACAATTTAGTACAAAATGTACTGCAAAACAGTCAATTTCATTTGAATTTAAAGAAATGAAAAAAGTGTAATGCAGTTGAAAGAATATCAACATATACTTGCTGAAAGCAAAGCCCAAATATATAAAAGTTCATGCATTTTTAACTGTAAGTTTAAGCTATATAATTTTATTGCACTTGACACTGTGTGCCTAAAATATTTTCTTGTGATTGGATTGAGTTGACGACTACTATAGTAGAGTACCCAATGAGGATCTGAGCTCTGTTCTCTTAAGATATCCTACTTAAACTTTGCTCTGTTGCAGATGTGCTAAACATAATTGCATGTATAAAAAACATAGATATCTGTGAATGCTTATTTCAATGAAATGACAATTTGGCAGACCATTTAAGGAAAATCATCTGATAAAAGTATAGGAATGGTATAAATAAATATTTTCATTACTTTTGCAAGCATGTGTATGAAAATTTAAGTATATATATATATATACATATATATCTATATGCAAAGTGTCTTAAAATATCTACATATATGATTAATAGCTGGTATAGCAGTCACTTGAAAGTTAATTAAAGATGTTTATAAAAAATAAATATAAATAAATTCCAAAAATTAATACATTTTAGAAAGAAAATTTCTTTTAACAGACAGCTTATTTTAAGCATGCTTATTACCCACATTCAACAGTGAAGATGACCAAAAAGAGGCAAATACCAATATGAATATCTCTAATAATTGTGCCAGAGATCTATCTGATTGTAGTTCATATATATATATATATATATATATATATAAAGGGAAGAGGTTATAGTAGTTCCAACGAGAGAAAAGTGTTTATAATAAAAAGAAGAGAGAAACCACAAATGTGTTTGGTTGTAATGTGGATTTTTAAAAAATATATTATCCTTTATTTTCCATAATTTTGCTACATGTGTTTCTGGTCTCATGACCTTCATCAGGCAAAGAGTGGATATTTCAATATATTATTAAAAGGAATTAATTTTTCTTGTTTTTTGATGTTAAATATTCTCGATATTAGACATTCTCTTTTTCGTGTGCTAGTGACCCAAATTTCTTTCTTGAACTGGCATTAAAAAGAATTCTGTGTGAAGGGTAATAAAACAATTAAAACTGGTCTGAGAAAGGGTGAGAAAGATATCTATATTCTTATCTTTTAATGACCCTGTGTTCTTTGATCTATTTCCATTTTTTTTGTGTTTTTGTCAGCATGCATACATATGCATATATTACCCCCCCATATATATATATATATACTGTCTTATTATAAGGAATTGGTATACACATATGTACACATACACACACACGTACACACAAACACATACACACACTTCCTATGTTTTGCAGGGTTTGCACTTTTGTTTTTGTCAATATATGTTTATATATACCAATATGCGCTGCGCATGTACATGCACACTCCCTCTCTATACCCACATACTGTCTTATTATAAGGAATTAGTATACACATACATACACACACATATACATCCATATATATTTTTTGTACACATGTAGCAAAATTATGGAAAATAAAGCATAATATATTTTTTATTACAACCAAAGACGTTTGTGGTTTCTCTCTTCTTTTTATTATATATATATATATATATATATATATATATATATATATATATATATACACACAACTTGCTTTTAAAGAAATCAAGTGCTATTAACTCAGGTGAACATGTTATAGGGACAACACTGATTCTTCTTTATCAGGAAATGGTTTGTTATGATAAAGTATGTTAAAATGTTAGGACTGTTTGAAAACAGAACACCGCTTTTGCAGAAGAACCATTGTTCTTTGATATAAATAAATATGCATTTTTGAAAAATATTCTGTACTGTATACAGAGAAAGTATAATATATCTGGTATAGATTTCATTGATATATATAAAGTAGCAACAAAATTTAATCACTGTTGACTCTTATTTGAAGTTTACTCTATGAAAAAGAAAAATCACATTTCATTTGTCAGTTTTGTATATTTCAATAAATTAGAGTTTCAATTTTATGCCATAATCGATGATGAAGAAAAGAGTAGGTGGACAAAAGAATGAGGAGAAAGTGACTGATCAAAAGAGTCATAAGAGAATTGGTAAACAAAAGTGTTATAAGGGAGTAGTTGAACGAAAGCATGAGAAGAGTCTAGGTGAGCTCCTAGATCAACCCCTCTTTCATAACTACCTTCCAATACAGACAAAAAAGCAAAATACAAATACATCCCTTGTCATTCAGTTTGACATGCCATCTTTTTGTAGAAGAGATAAATACAATTATCTAAAAAGAAATATCGTATGAAGAAGATGCTGACGTCAACCAAAAATTACATAATTGTGTTAAAATTTGACATCGTCACTTTAGTTATTTTTTCTATAAAATGGTTGGATTTTAGCATGCATTTGTATTTTCTGCTTGTTCATGGTTATTTAAAAAAATGATATAATAAATATGAAAAAGGATGAACATTGAAAAAAATAATATAATGTTTGTAAAGATGAAAAATAAAGAGTGCTCTTACATATGGAGATATAAGGACTCATAGAAATGTAATTGAATATTGATATATAAATAAAGTGAAAATTAATAGGCCCTTGACAGAAAAAAACATTTTGCAATGAAAGAGAATATAGAGATTTTAAGAGTCTAATATATAAGTTTTACAGTGTACATTTATGATATTGCCTTATTGTTTAAAATGGCCATATGAAAAAAACTTAATGGATGAAGGTGTTTTGTGAGCAAAACATTACAATAATTTTTCAGAACAAATAGAAAATTTTGTATTAACTTTCCTAAACATTTCAAAACGATTAGTATTTGACCATCAAGTGATTAATCAAATTGTTCTATCTTCAATATTACAGCCACATCTGGAGTAACTACAGCAACTTTTGAAAAACCTACACCTCTTCTTTCTACTTTTCAAGTTACAACTCCCATCATTTCTTCTGTAATTTCTGCTAGTACATCTGGTACATTTACCTCAACATCTGCTTCTGCCATTAAAAGGATACCTACTACATTAGTAACCTCTTCATCTGTTCCTACTCCTTGTATAAACATTTCAACCTTATCTTCTGTGCCAATTTTAAGCCCATCAGTTCCAAGTAAAACAACAAAACGATCCACAATTTTACCAACAAAAGCAGTACGAACAAGTGTGACACTGTTTCATCATACATCTAAAATATCTCCAGAAATGAAAAGCACATTAACCACAAGTGCTTTAACATCAAATTCAAGGAGTACATCTACCCATAAAGGTACATCATCTTTCCCTACTGTTATAATGACCACAGCCTCAAATCTTACAGCAACTATATCCAAGCCTATAGCTACAGTATATATGCCTAAAACAACCATAACTGTACCCAGAGCAATTGATTTAATGTCAAAAATTACTACATATATACCTGCGCCATCGTCTGCAACAGCCACAGAATCAATTTCTATAGAAAGTTCTATTCTAACACCTACAGCATCATTGCCTAAAACTAACATAGCAGCTCCAAAAATATCTATCCCTACAAGAATATCTACTACACAAGAAATTACCTCATTCATTCCTAAAAATGTAACAAATACCATGACACAAAAAAAAGCCCTTTCCATTCTTACAAAGGTGACAAATGTTTCTACAAAACAATTAACAACAATTAAAAATACAACAGTTCCAATAAAAAGTACAGTTCAAACAATTTTCACACATATTCCAAGAACAATACCTGGAAAAATATCTACATCTGTTACTACAATGAAAAAACCAAT
Source organism: Acanthosepion pharaonis (assembly GCA_903632075.3). Lineage (NCBI taxonomy): Eukaryota > Metazoa > Mollusca > Cephalopoda > Sepiida > Sepiidae > Acanthosepion > Acanthosepion pharaonis. The sequence goes on along the minus strand of CAHIKZ030000370.1, from coordinate 432,161 downwards.
TCATAAAACAACAATATGTAACTTAACTGAAAGTACAAAATATCCTACAACATTGGTTCCCACTACTACCACGACATCCATTCCCACTACAACAACAACATCCATTTCTACAACAACCTCTCTTCCCACTACTACCACCACATCCATTCCCACTACTACAACCACATCAATTCCTACAACTTCTGTTCCCATTACTACCACTTCACCAACATCTGTTCTGACTACTACCATGACATTCATTCCCATTACTACCATGATGTCCCTTCCCACTACTACCACCACATCCATTCCTACAACAACTTCTGTTACCACTACTACAACAACGTCAATTCCCATTATTACCACCACATACATTCCTACAACAGCTTCTTTTCCCACTACTACCAAAACATCCATTCCTACAGCTTCTGCTCTAACTACTGCGATAACATCCATTCCTAAAACATCTTCCATTCCCACTACTACAACGACATCAATTCTTAAAACAACTTCTATTCCCACTACTACCACCATATCCATTCCTACAACAACTTCTGTTCTGACTACTACCAACAAATCCATTCCTACAACAACTTCTGTTCCCACTACTACTACCACATCCATTCCTACAACAACTTCTGTTCCCACTATGAGCACCACATCCATTTCTACAAAATTTCTGCTCGCACTACTACCACCACATCCATTCCTACAACAACTCATATTCCCACTACTTCCACCACATCCATTCCTACAAAAACTTCTGTTCCCACAACTACTACCACATCCATTCCTTCAACTTCTTTTCCCACTAACAGTGTCACATCCATTCCTGCAACAACTTCTTTTCCCACTACTACTACGACATCCATTCCTACAACAACTTCTGTTCCCACTACTACCACCACATCCATACCTACAACAACTTCAGTTCCCACTACTACCACCACATCCATTCCTACAACAACTTCAGTTCCCACTACTACCACCACATCCATTCCTACAACAACTTCTGTTCCCACTACTACCACCACATCCATACCTACAACAACTTCAGTTCCCACTACTACCACCACATCCATACCTACAACAACTTCTGTTCCGACTACTACCACCACATCCATTCCTACAACTTCTGTTCCCACTACTACAACCATATCCAATCCTACAACTTTTGTTCTGACTACTACCACCACATCCATTCCTACAACAACTTCTCTTCCCACTATTACTACGACATCCATTCCTACAACAACTTCTGTTCCCACTACTACGACATCCATTCCTACAACAACTTCTCTTCCCACTACTACAACCACATCCATTCCTACAACAACTTCTGTTCTGACTTCTACCACCACATCCATTCCTACAACAACTTCTGTTCCCACTACCAGTGCCACATCCATTCCTCCAACAACTTCTGTTCTGACTACTACCACCAGATCCATTCCTACAACAACATCTGTTCCCACTACTACTACAACATCCATTCCTACAACAACTTCTGTTCCGACTACTACTACGACATCCATTGCTACAACAACTTCTGTTCCCACTACTACTACGACATCCATTCCTACAACAACTTCTGTTCCCACTACCAGTGACACATCCATTCGTACAACAACTTCTGTTCCGACTACGACCACCACATCTATTCCTACAACTTCTGTTATGACTAGTACCACCACATCCATTCCTACAACAACTTCTGTTATAACTACTGCCACCACATCCATTCCAACAACAACTTCTGTTCCAACGACTACCACCACATCCATTCCTACAACTTCTGTTCCGACTACTACCACCACATCCATTCCTACAACTTCTGTTCTGACTACTACCTCCATTTCCATTCCTACAACTTCTGTTCCCACTACTACCACCACATCCATTCCTACAACAACTTCTCTTCCCACTACTACCACCGCATCCATTCCTACAACTTCTCTTCCCACTACTACCACCACATCCATTCCTACAACTTCTGTTCTGACTACTACCACCACATCCATTCCTAAAACAACTTCTCATCCCACTATTACCAACACATCCATTCCTACAACAACTTCTGTTCTGATTAATACCACCACATCCATTCCTACAACAACTTCTGTTCCAACAACTTCCACCACATCTATTCCTACAACAATTTCTGTTCCCACTACTACCACCGCATCCATTCCTACAACTTCTGTTCTGACTACTACGACCACATCCATTCCTACAACTTCTGTCCCCACTACTACCACCACATCCATTCCTACAACTTCTCTTTCCACTACTACCACAACATCTATTCCTAAAACATCTTCTCTTCCCACTGCTACCACCACATCCATTCCTACAACTTCTGTTTCCACTACTACCACCACATCCATTCCTACAACAACTTCTGTCCCCATTACTACCACCACATCCGTTCCTACAACAACTTCTGTTCCGACTACTACCACCATATCCATTCCTACAACAACTTCTCTTCCCACTACTACCACCACATCTATTCCTACAACAACTTCTGGTCCAACTATTACCACCACATCCATTCCTAAAACAACTTCTGTTCCCACTACTACCACCACATCCATTCATACAACTACAGTTCCCACTACTACCAACACATCCATTCCTACAACAACTTCTGTTCCCACTACTACCACCACATCCATTCCTACATCTTCTGTTTCCACTACTACTACCACATCCATTACTACAACAACTTCTCTTCCCACTACTACCACCACATCTATTACCACAACAACTTCTGGTCCAACTACTACCACCACATCCATTCCTACAACAACTTCTGTTCGGACTACTACCCCCACAACCATTCCTACAACTTCTGTTCCCACTACTACCATCACATCCATTCATACAACTTCTCTTCCCACTACTACCACCACATCCATTCCTACAACAACTTCTGTTCTGACTACTACCACCACATCCATTCCTACAACAACTTCTGTTCGGACTACTACCAACACATCCATTCCTACAACTTCTGTTCCCACTACTACTACCAAATCCATTCCTACAACAACTTCTGTTCCAACTACAACCACCACATCCATTCCTACAACAACTTCTGTTCCCACATCCACTACTACCACATCCATTCCTACAACAACTTCTGTTCCAACTACTACCACCACATCCATTCCTACAACAACTTCTGTTCCCACTACTACCACCACATCCATTCCTACAACATCTTCTTTCCCACTACTACCACCACATCCATTCCTACAACAACCACATCCATTCCCACTACTACCACCACATCCATTCCTACAACAACTTCTGTTCCACTACTACCACCACATCCATTCCTACCAAACTTCTCTTCCCACTACTACCACCATCCATTCCTAAAACAACTTCTGTTCCACTACTACGACCACATCCATTCCTACAACAACTTCTGTTCCCACTACTACCCCCATCCATTCCTACAACAACTTCTCTTCCCACTACTACCACCACATCCATTCCTACAACAACATTCTTCCCAACTACTACCACCACATCTATTCCATACAACAAATTCTGTTCCAACTACTACCACCACATCCATTCCTACAACAACTTCTGTTCCCACTTCTACCACCAACATCTATTCCTACAACAACTTCTGTTCCCACTACTACCACCACATCCATTCCTACAACAACTTCTGTTCCGATTACTACCACCACATCCATTCCTACAACAACTTCTCTTCCCACTACTACCACCACATCTATTCCTACAACAACTTCTCTTCCCACTACTACCACCACATCCATTCCTACAACAACTTCTGTTCCCACTACTACACCACATCCATTCCTACAACTGCTGTTCCCTACTACCCCACAACCACCCATTCCTACAACAACTTCTCTTCCCACTACTACCACCACATCCATTCCTACAACAACTTCTGTTCCCACTACTACCACCACATCCATTCCTACAACAACTTCTCTTCCCACTACTACCACCACATCCATTCCTACAACAACTTCTGTTCCCACTACTACCACCACATCCATTCCTACAACAACTTCTGTTCCCACTACTACCAACACATCCATTCCTAACAACTTTTCCCTTCCCATCTACTTCCCAACAACTTCTCCCAACTACCAACCACCTACACATCCATTCCTACAACAACCACATTCCTTCCAACTACTACACTCCATCCATTTCCTACAACAACTTCTTCCCACTACTACCACCACATCCATTCCTACAACAACTTCTCTCCCCACTACTACCACCACATCCATTCCTACAACAACTTCTGTTCCCACTACTACCACCACATCCATTCCTACAACAACTTCTGTTCCAACTACTACCACCACATCCATTCCTACAACAACTTCTGTTCCCACTACTACCACCACATCCATTCCTACAACAACTTCTGTCCACACTACTACCACCACATCCATTCCTACAACAACTTCTCTTCCCACTACTACCAACATATCCATTCCTACAACAACTTCTTCCCACTACTACCACCACATCCATTCCTACAACAACTTCTGTTCCAACACTACTACCACATCCATTCCTACAACAACCTCTGTTCCCACTACTACCACCACATCCATTCCTACAACAACCTCTGTTCCGACTACTACTACCACATCCATTCCTACAACTTCTCTTCCGACTACTACCACCACATCCATTCCTACAACAACTTCTGTTCCCACTACTACCACCACATCCATTCCTACAACAACTTCTGTTCCCACTACTACCACCACATCCATTCCTACAACAACTTCTGTTCCCACTACTACCACCACATCCATTCCTACAACTTCTGTTCCCACTACTACCACCACATCCATTCCTACAACAACTTCTTCCCCACTACTACCACCATCCATTCCTACAACAACTTCTGTTCCCACTACTACCACCACATCCATTCCTACAACAACTTCTGTTCCCTACTACCACCACATCCATTCCCCACAACAACTTCCTGTTCCAACTACTACCACCACATCCATTCCTACAACAACTTCTGTTCCCACTACTACCACCACATCCATTCCTCAACAACTTCCTACACCACACATCCATTCCTGTTCCCTACTACTACCAACATATCCATTCCTACAACAACTTCATTTCCCACAACTACTACGACATCCATTCCTACAACGTCTCTTCCGACTACTACAACTACATCCATTCCTACAACAACCTCTGTTCCCACTACTACCACCACATCCATTCCTACAACAACCTCTGTTCCGACTACTACTACCACATCCATTCCAACACCACCACTCTTCCTACAACAACTTCTGTTACTACCACCACATCCATTCCTACAACAACTTCTGTTCCCACTACTACCACCACATCCATTCCTACAACTTCTGTTCCCACACTACTACCACCACATCCATTCCAACAACAACTTTCCATTCCCCTACTACCACCATCCATTCCTACAACAACTTCTGTTCCCACTACTACCACCACATCCATTCCTACAACAACTTCTGTTCCAACTACTACCACCACATCCATTCCACCACATCCATTCCTACAACAACTTCTCTTCCCAACTACTACCACCACATCCATTCCACAACAACTTCTGTTCCCACTACTACATCCACCACATCCATTCCTACAACAACTTCTTTCCCTACTACTACCACCACATCCATTCCTACAACAACTTCTCTTCCCACTACTACCACCACATCCATTCCTACAACAACTTCTGTTCCACTACTACCACCACATCCATTCCTACAACAACCTCTGTTCCCACTACTACCACCACATCCATTCCTACAACAACTCTTTCCCACTACTACCACCACATCCATTCCTACAACAACTTCTCTTCCCACTACTACTACCACATCCATTCCAACAACAACTTCTGTTCCGACTACTACCACCATCCATTCCTACAACAACCTCTGTTCCCACTACCACACCATTCCATTCCTACAACAACACATCCATCTGTTCCCACTACTACCACCACATCCATTCCTACAACAACTTCTGTTCCACTACTACCACCACATCCATTCCTACAACAACTTCTGTTTCCACTACTACCACCACATCCATTCCTACAACAAGTCCATTCCACCACAAAACAACTTCTGTTCCCACTACTACCACCACATCCATTCCTACAACAACTTCTGTTCCCACTACTACCACCACATCCATTCCAACAACGTCTGTTCCAAACTACTACCACCACATCCATTCCTACAACAACTTCTCTTCCCACTACTACCACCACATCCATTCCTACAAACAACTTCTGTTCCCACTACTACCCACCACATCCATTCCTACCAACTACCTACAACAACTACCACCACATCCATTCCTTCAACAACCTCTGTTCCCACTACTACCACCACATCCATTCCTACAACAACTTCTGTTCCCACTACTACCACCACATCCATTCCTACAACAACTTCTGTTCCCACTACTACCACCACATCCATTCCTACAACAACTTCTGTTCCCACTACTACCACCACATCCATTCCTACAACAACTTCTGTTCCCACTACTACCACCACATCCATTCCTACAACAACTTCTGTTCTGACTACTACCACCACATCCATTCCTACAACAACTTCTGTTCCCACTACTACCACCACATCTATTCCTACAACAACTTCTGGTCCAATTACTACCACCACATCCATTCCTACAACAACTTCTATTATGACTACTACACCCACATCCATTCCTACAACAACTTCTGTTCCCACTACTACCACCACATCCATTCCTACAACTTCTGTTCCCACTACTACCACCACATCCATTCCTACAACAACTTCTGTTCCCACTACTACCACCACATCCATTCCTACAACAACTTCTGTTTCCCCACTACCACCACATCCATTCCTACAACAACTTCTGTTCCCACTATACCACCACATCCCCTACAACCACTTCCTTTTATGACTAACACCATCCATTCCTACAACAACTTCTGTTCCCACTACCCACCACATCCATTCCTACAACAACTCTTTCCCCTGACTACTACCACCACATCCATTCCTAAACAACTGTTCCCACTACTACCACCATCCATTCCTACAACAACTTCTTTCCCACTACTACCACCACATCCATTCCTACAACTTCTGTTCCAACTACTACCACCACATCCATTCCTACAACAACTTCTGTTCCCCACTACTACCACCACCATCCATTCCTACAACAACCTCTGTTCCGACTACTACCACCACATCCATTCCTACAACAACCTCTGTTCCGACTACTACCACCACATCCATTCCTACAACAACTTCTGTTCCCACTACTACCACCACATCCATTCCTACAACTTCTGTTCCCACTACTACCACCACATCCATTCCAACAACAACCTATGTTCCCACTACTACCACCACATCCATTCCTACAACTTCTGTTCCCACTACTACCACCACATCTATTCCTACAACAACTTCTGTTCCCACTACTACCACCACATCCATTCCTACAACAACTTCTGTTCCCACTACTACAACCACATCCATTCCTACAACAACTTCTGTTCTGACTACTACCACCACATCCATTCCTACAACTTCTGTTCCCACTACTACCACCACATCCATTCCTACAACAACTTCTGTTCCCACTACTACCACCACATCCATTCCTACAACTTCTGTTCCCACTACTACCACCACATCCATTCCTAAAACAACTTCTGTTCTGACTACTACCACCACATCCATTCCTACAACAACTTCTCTTCCCACTATTACTACGACATCCATTCCTACAACAACTTTCTTCCACTACTCCCACCACATCCATTCCTACAACTTCTGTTCCAACTACCACCACATCCATTCCTACAACAACTTCTGTTCCCACTACTACCACCACATCCATTCCTACAACAACTTCTTTTCCCACTACTACCACCACATCCATTCCTACAACAACTCTTCCCACTACCACCACATCCATTCCTACAACAACTTCTGTTCCCACTACTACCACCACATCCATTCCTACAACTTCTGTTCCCTACTACCACCACATCCATTCCTACAACAACTGTTCCCACTACTACCACCACATCCATTCCTACAACAACTTCTGTTCCCTACTACCACCATCCATTCCTACAACAACTTCTGTTCCCACTACTACCACCACATCCATTCCTACAACAACCATCTGTTTCCAACTACTACCACCACATCCATTCCTACAATAACTTCTGTTCTGACTACTACCACCACATCCATTCCTACAACAACTTCTGTTCCGACTACTACCACCACATCCATTCCTACAACTTCTGTTCCAACTACTACCACCACATCCATTCCTAAAACAACTTCTGTTCCCACTACTACCACCACCTCCATTCCTACAACAACTTCTGTTCTGACTACTACCACCACATCCATTCCTACAACTTCTCTTCCCACTACTATCACCACATACATTCCTACAACAACTTCTCTTCCCACTACTACCACCACATCCATTCCTACAACTTCTCTTCCCACTACTACCACCACATCCATTCCTACAACTTCTTTTCCCACTACTACCACCACCTACTCCATTCCTACAACAACCTATTACTACCACCACATCCATTCCTACAACAACCTCTCTTCCCTACTACCACCACATCTATTCCTACAACAACTTCTTTTCCACTACTACCACCACATCCATTCCAACAACTTCTGTTCCCACTACTACCACCACATCCATTCCTACAACAACTTCTGTTCCCACTACTACCACCACATCCATTCCTACAACTTCTGTTCCCACTACTACCACCACATCCATTCCTACAACAACTTCTGTTCCCACTACTACCACCACATCCATTCCTACAACAACCTTCTGTTCCACTACTACCACCACATCCATTCCTACAACAACTGTTCCCACTACTACCACCACATCCATTCCTACAACAACCCAACTTCCCCACTCCACTACCACCACATCCATTCCTACAACAACTTCTGTTCCAACTACTACCACCACATCCATTCCTACAACAACTTCTGTTCCACTACTAACACCACATCCATTCCTACAACAACTTCTGTTCCCACTACTACTACCACCACATCTATTCCTACAACAACGTCTTTTCCCACTACTACCACCACATCCATTCCTACAACAACTTCTCTTCCCAACACTACTACCACCACATCCATTCCTACAACAACTTCTGTTCCGACTACTACCACCACATCCATTCCTACAACAACATTCTGTTCCCACTACTACCACCACATCCATTCCTACAACAACTTCTTTTCCTACTACTACCACATCCATTCCAACAACTTCTGTTCCCACTACTACCACCACATCCATTCCTACAACAACCTCTCTTCCACTACTACCACCACATCCATTCCTACAACTTCTGTTCCCACTTCTACCACCACATCCATTCCTACAACAACTTCTGTTCCCACTACTACCACCATCCATTCCTACAATAAATTCTTCCACCTACTACCACCACATCCATTCCAACAACAACCTCTGTTCCCACTACTACCACCACATCCATTCCTACAACAACTTCTTTCCCTACTACCACCACATCCATTCCTACAACAACTTCTGTTCCAACTACTACCACCACATCCATTCCTACAATAACTTCTTTTCCCACTACTACCACCACATCCATTCCAAACAACTTCTGTTCCCACTACTACCACCACATCCATTCCTACAACAACTTCTTTCCCACTACTACCACCACATCCATTCATACAACAACTTCTCTTCCACACTACTACCACCACATCCATTCCTACAACAACTTCTGTTCCCACTACTACCACCACATCCATTCCTACAACAACAACTTTTCCCCACTACCACCCACATCCATTCCTACAACAACTTCTGTTCCCTACTACCACCACATCTATTCCTACAACAAAATCTGTTCCCCACTACTACCACCATATCCATTCCTACAACAACTTCTGTCCACACTACTACCACCACATCCATTCCTACAACAACTTCTTTCCCACTACTACCACGACATCCATTCCTACAACAACTGTTCCCCACTACTACCACCACATCCATTCCTACAACAACTTCTCTTCCCACTACTACCACCACATCCATTCCAACTTCTGTTCCCACAACACATTTCTCTTCCCACTACTACCACCACATCCATTCCTACAACAACTTCTGTCCCACTACTACCACCACATCCATTCCTACAACAACTTCTGTCCCACTACTACCACCACATCCATTCCACAACAACTTCTTCCTACTACCACCACATCCATTCCTACAACAATTGTTCCCACTACTACCACCACATCCATTCCTACAACAACTGCTGTTCCCACTACTACCACCACATCCATTCCTACAACTTCTGTTCCCACTACTACCACCACATCTATTCCTACAACAACTTCTCTTCCCACTACTACCACCACATCCATTCCTACAACAACTTCTCTTCCCACTACTACCACCACATCCATTCCTACAACTTCTGTTCCCACTACTACCACCACATCCATTCCTACAACAAATTCTCTTCCCCACTACTACCACCACATCCATTCCTACAACAACTAGTCTGTTCCCACTACTACCACCACATCCATTCCTACAACAACCTCTGTTCCCCTACTACCACCACATCCATTCCTACAACAACTTCTGTTCCCACTACTACCACCACATCCATTCCTACAACAACTAGTTTTCCCCTACTACAACCATTCCTACATCCATTCCTACAACAACTTCTGTTCCAACTACTACCACCACATCCATTCCTACAACAACTTCTGTTCCAACTACTACCACCATCCATTCCTACAACAACTTCTGTTTCCCACTACTACCACCACATCCATTCCTACAACAACTTCTGTTCCCACTACTACCACCACATCCATTCCTACAACAACTTCTGTTCCCACTACTACCACCACATCCATTCCCTACAACAACTTCTGTTCCCACTACTACCACCACATCCATTCCTACAACAACTTCTGTTCCCACTACTACCACCACATCCATTCCCTACAACAACTTCTTTTCCCACTACTACCACCACATCCATTCCTACAACAACTTCTGTTTTTCCCACTACTACCACCACATCCATTCCTACAACAACTTTTTACCCCTACTACCACCACATCCATTCCTACAACAACTGTTCCCCACTTACCACCACATCCATTCCTACAACAATTTCTGTTCCAACTACTACCACCACATCCATTCCTACAACAACCTCTGTTCCCCACTACTACCACCACATCCATTCCTACAACAACTTCTGTCCACTACTACTCCACCACATCCATTCCTACAACAACTTCTGTTCCACACTACTACCAACATATCCATTCGTACAACTTCTTCTCTCACTACTACCACCATATCCATTCCTACAACAATTTCTCTTCCCACTACTACCACCACATCCATTCCTACAACAACTTCCCTTCCCACTACTACCACCACATCCATTCCTACAACAACTTCTCTCCACACTACTACCACCACATCCATTCCTACAACAACTCCTGTTCCCACTACTACCACCACATCTATTCCTACAACAACTTCTCTTCCCACTACTACCACCACATCCATTCCTACAACTTCTGTTCCCACTACTACCACCACATCTATTCCTACAACAAATTCTCTTCCCACTACTACCACCACATCCATTCCTACAACAACTTCTCTTCCCACTACTACCACCATCCATTCCATTCCTACAACAACTTCTGTTCCACACTACTACCACCCATCCATTCCTACAACAACTTCTCTTCCCACTACTACCACCACATCCATTCCTACAACAACTCTGTTTCCCCACTACTACCACCACATCCATTCCTACAACGTCTGTTCCACACTACTACCAACTACATCCATTCCTAAAACAACCTCTGTTCCGACAACTACCACCACATCCATTCCTACAACAACTTCTCTTCCCACTACTACCACCACATCCATTCCTACAACAACTTCTGTCCACTCTACTACCACCACATCCATTCCTAGAACAACTTCTTTCCCACTACTATCACCACATCCATTCCTACAACTCTTCTGTTCCCACTACTACCACCACATCTATTCCTACAACAATTTCTGTTCCCACTACTACCACCACATCCATTCCTACAACTGCTGTTCCCACTATTACCACCACATCTATTCCTACAACAACTTCTCTTCCCACTACTACCACCACATCCATTCCTACAACATCTTCTGTCCACACTACTACCACCACATCCATTCCTACAACAACTTCTCTTCCCACTACTACCACCACATCCATTCCTACAACATCTTCTTTTCCCACTACTACTACGACATCCATTCCTACAACGTCTCTTCCGACTACTACAACTACATCCATTCCTACAACAACCTCTGTTCCCACTACTACCACCACATCCATTCCAACAACAACCTCTGTTCCCACTACTACCACCACATCCATTCCTACAACTTCTTTTCCCACTACTACCACCACATCCATTCCAACAACAACCTCTGTTCCCACTACTACCACCACATCCATTCCTACAACTTCTTTTCCCACTACCACCTACACCACCACATCCATTCCAACAACAACCTCTGTTCCCACTACTACCACCACATCCATTCCTACAACAACTTCTTTTCCCACTACTACCACCACATCCATTCCTACAACTTCTCTTCCCACTACTACCACCACATCCATTCCTACAACAACTTCTTTTCCCACAACTACTACGACATCCATTCATACAACTTCTGTTCCAACTACTACAACTACATCCATTCCTACAACAACCTCTGTTCCGACTACTACCACCACATCCATTCCAACAACAACCTCTGTTCCCACTACTACCACCACATCCATTCCTACAACAACTTCTGTTCCCACTACTACCACCACATCAATTCCTAAAACTTCTGTTCCCACTACTACTACGACATCCATTCCTACAACAACTTCTGTCCACACTACTACCACCACATCCATTCCTACAACTTCTGTTCCCACTACTACCACCACATCTATTCCTACAACAACTTCTGTTCCAACTACTACCACCACATCCATTCCTACAACAACTTCTCTTCCCACTACTACCACCACATCCATTCCTACAACAACTTCTGTCCACTCTACTACCACCACATCCATTCCTACAACAACTTCTGTCCACACTACTACCACCACATCCATTCCTACAACTTCTTCTCTCACTACTACCACCACATCTATTCCTACAACAACTTCTTTTCCCACTACTACTACGACATCCATTCCTACAACATCTGTTCCGACTACTACCACCACATCTATTCCTACAACAACTTCTGTTCCAACTACTACCACCACATCCATTCCTACAACTTCTGTTCCAACTACTACCACCACATCCATTCCTAAAACAACTTCTGTTCCCACTACTACCACCACCTCCATTCCTACAACAACTTCTGTTCTGACTACTACCACCACATCCATTCCTACAACAACTTCTGTTCCGACTACTACCACCACATCCATTCCTACAACAAGTTCTGTTGCAACTACTACCACCACATCCATTCCTAAAACAACTTCTGTTCCCACTACTACCACCACCTCCATTCCTAAAACAACTTCTTTTCCCACTACTAATACGACATCCATTCCTACAACAACTTCTGTTCCCACTACTACCACCACATCAATTCCTACAACAACTTCTTTTCCCACTACTACTACGACATCCATTCATGCAACTTCTGTTCCCACTACTACCACCACATCCATTCCTACAACAACCTCTGTCTTCCGACTACTACCATCACATCCATTCCCTACAACAACCTTCTGTTTCCGACTACTACTACCACCACATCCATTCCAACAACAACCTCTGTTCCGACTACTACCACCACATCCATTCCTACAACAACTTCTGTTCCCACTACTACCACCACATCACTTCCTAAAACTTCTGTCCCCACTACTACTACCACATCCATTCCTACAACAACTTCTTCCACACTACAACCACCACATCCATTCCTACAACTTCTCTTCCCACTACTACCACCACATCCATTCCTACAACAACTTCTGTCCCAACTACTACCACCACATCCATTCCTACAACAACTTCTCTTCCCACTACCACCACATCCATTCCTACAACAACTTCTGTCCCCACTACTACCACCACATCCATTCCTACAACAACTTCTGTCCACACTACTACCACCACATCCATTCCTACAACAACTTCTCTTCCCACTACTACCACCACATCCATTCCTACAACAACTTCTCTTCCCACTACTACCACCACATCCATTCCTACAACAACTTCTGTCCACTCTACTACCACCACATCCATTCCTACCACAACTTCTCTTCCCACTACAACCACCACATCCATTCCTACAACAACTTCTCTTCCCACTACTACCACCACATCCATTCCTACAACAACTTCTGTCCACTCTACTACCACCACATCCATTCCATCCATTCCCACCACAACCACCATCCATTCCCCAACGACTTCTGTCCACACTACTACCACCACATCCATTCCTACAACAACTTCTGTCCCCACTACTACAACCACAACCATTCCCACAACTTCTGTTCCAACTACTACCACCACATCCATTCCTACAACAACTTCTTTTCCCACTACCACCACATCCATCCATTCCTACAACAACTTCTGTTCCCCACTACTACCACCACATCCATTCCTACAACAACTTCTGTTCCACTACTACCACCACATCCATTCCTACAACAACTCCTGTTCCCACTACTACCACCACATCCATTCCTACAACAACTGTTCCCACTACAACCACCACATCCATTCCTACAACAACTTCTGTTCCCCACTACTACTACCACATCCATTCCTACAGCAACTTCTGTTCCCACTACTACCACCACAACCATTCCTACAACAACTTCTGTTCCGACTATTACCACCACATCCATTCCTACAACAACTTCTGTTCTGACTACTACCACCACATCCATTCCTACATCTTCTTTTTTCCACTACTACTACCACATCCATTCCTACAACAACTTCTCTTCCCACTACTACCACCACATCCATTCCTACAACTTCTGTTCCCACTACTACCACCACATCAATTCCTACAACAACTTCATTTCCGACTACTACTACCACATCCATTCCTACAACTTCTCTTCCCACTACTACCACCACATCAATTCCTACAACAACTTCATTTCCGACTACTACTACCACATCCATTCCTACCACAACTTCTCTTCCCACTACTACCACCACATCAATTCCTACAACAACTTCATTTCCGACTACTACTACCACATCCATTCCTACAGCAACTTCTGTTCCGACTACTACCACCACAACCATTCCTACAACAATTTCTGTTCCCACTACTACCACCACATCCATTCCTACAACTTCTGTTCCCACTACTACTACCACATCCATTCTTAGAACAACTTCTGTTCTGACTACTACCACCACATCTATTCCTACAAGAACTTCTGCTCCCACTACTTCCTCCAAATCTATTCCCACTAATACATCCATGTCCATTCCTTCAACTTCTGTTTCCTCTACTACTCCCATGTCCATTCGTCTATCAACTTCTGTTCCCACTACTACCATCACATCTATTCCGACTACTATAAGCACATCCATTCCCACAACTTTCGTTCTGAATACTGCCACCACATCCATTCCTACAACAACTTCTGTCCCCACTTCTACCATCACATCCATTCCCACTACTACAAGCACATCCATCTCTACAAGAACTTCTGTTCCAACTACTACCACCATATCCATTCCTACAACAACTTCTGTTCCAATTCCTACCACCACATCCATTCCTACAACTCCTATTCCAACTACTGTCACCCCTACAATACCTGTATCAATATCTACTGCACCAACTCCTTGTATAACCCATTCATCTATGAAATTGTCAACTCACATCAGTTCTGCTGTAAGTGCCTTTATGTCTACACCTGTTGCTTCTTTGACAGTGACAGAAATTCCTTACCGAACCCCACATCCCACTTCAACATTTCTGAAACCTAATTATGCTTCAACCTCCAAATCCACAACTGAAATTACTTCAACTTTATCTGCGACCACATCTGTATCTGCTTCCTCTAAGCTTCCAACTTTAACATCTTTAACATCACGTTTAATTCCAACTTCAGTTGCTGTATCCTCCTCAGGTATTTTCTCTGCTTTCTCTTTAAAATCATAATTTCCTTAACTTTTTCTTCATTACAATACAATTATTATTAATTTCTTGAGGTGACCCAATTCATTTTAATATATATCTTCTACTTTGTAAAAATGCCCTTTTTACATTGTATATTGTTAAATTTATTCTTTTATTGTTAAAACAAAATGTATGCATTATAGCAGTATAACTTGTTTCAAATTATAGTCACTAGTTTGAGAGGTATAGTAGTAATGATCTATACTTTTGTGCCTTTTAATAAGAAAAATTGAAAAGCTGCTGATGTTGCATATAATATTTATGTTAATAATCTTTAAAATGGGTGTGTAATGTATAGTTCAACAATTTTCTAATCTTTATAGATGTATTTTTGAAAGCGTTATTCTAATTTAGGATATAAGATTATATTTGAGAATATTATTCTTTTATTTCTAATGTTTGAAATTCTTTCTCTTTGTTTTTTCCTGCAGTCATTGAATCATTTGAAATTCAATATTTAATTGATTTATTCATATCTGTGCCAACTAAGTAATTTATATTTCTAAATATTTACTTAAAGTTTATGTATGAACAATAATATTATGTAAAATATATTCTGCTGAGTTTCATTTTAGCTATTATACTTTTTATTAAGGAAATTGTTTTTAAAACTGCAATTGTATTTATAAAAATATTTAAATAAACTGTGTAAGGATTTTTACTCAGTAGCTCAGTACTATGCTATAACCATGTCAATACCTGCCAATGGAAAACATTAAAATAATTTCAGTTACTTTTAATATACTTTGATATAAATTAAATCAGTTTATTGGCATGTTTATATGGCTTCTCTAGTTACAAATTTATTAAAATATTATAACAATTTGACAATTTGCAATATTGAACTGAGAAAGTGAATGTAAAATTTGACTTGCATAAATTATTGAAATTAAATACAATAAATTATTTTAACATAACTTTACATTTTATTTCCCAGGTAGTTAAGTCAGGTAAATAAATTGAATGGTTCATTTTTGTAAAATTTTCTAGTGCATCATGCACAATAGCATTTTCATGGTGGAGAATCCAATTGTCAGTCCAATGTTTGGGTTTTTTCCTTCAGATTCTTGTAATCCTTTCAGCATTTCTAAATAAATGTTTGCATCTGTTCTTTGTGTTTTTAGCTGCCCACTTCTTGCATCCTTATGTATATCTTCTTGTAATTCTCTGGATAGCCTGGGTCACTCAAAAACTCTTTTTTTTTTTATAGAATGTTGACCATAAGTCATTTTATAGTGTAACATTTCACTTGAACTTTTCCCAGTTTTCAGTGCTCTGAATACCTTTCATTGATTTTTCTACCAACTTTATTACATGAACATGTACAACATCCTTTACTGCTTAGCAATAAATGACTCATCTGGTCATAATTTCAAGAAAGTGGAAGTTAGAACATGTCCAGATGTGCTTGGTTTTTGAGATTGAAATTTAATGTTTCTCTGACTTATCTCACTGACACACTGGTCATTCTGGGAATTAAATATAACTTCTATAATTGCTGTTGTTATATGATTGTTACATTAATAAACAATTTCCATCAGTAGTTTGCTTATTTCTGAAAGTAGGAAGTTTCCTTTGTTCTTACTGATACCACTTGACAAGGGCTGAAGGATGAATGAACTGAAATGTTGTGTTAACAACAACAAATAAGCAACTAAGAGATTTCTGTGTCTAAACAATGTTAGATAACAAAATTTATATAGTTGTAAAGATTATTCTACTTTTCTCCTAAAACAAATTAATGGCTACAAACTAAATAAGATACTTTTCTTTCAGTTTGAAAAAGATTATTTTGTGAATAAACATGATTTATTATTTATACATTTTATAACTTTAGAACAACTGAAATGAAATTAATAAATCTGTAAAGATTATTCGCTATTATTTAATCAACCCAACTATCTGAGAGTATATAACAAAATTACAAGCAACTGTATAGAAAATATGAGTTTAATGTTTAACACGCTTCAGAGCCTTTACATGACTTATGGTAACTAGTATTAACAGATTTTTATCTTGCTCCAGTTATCACATCATGAATTATTGATTGGTTTACTTGAAAGTTTTCCATATAACTTTTGTTTTACTGAATCTAGAAAGGTAATTTTTCTACTTTACTTTGATCAATTCTCTTTTCAACAGTGAATTATAAATCAAAATATAAGTAAATTAAATATTAAATTTCAATCATACTCATTTTAGTTTGATGTGGCACACTTCATAATCATAAACAATTATTTTAGTATTATTTTCATTTTTTTTTTTCAAGTTTTGGTCCCTACACATTCTGATCATGTTTGGATATCTTGTTTTATATATAACTACTATCACCAGACTCTTTATATTTTATATTTAGCCACTATCACCAGACCCTTTGAAAGAAAGCAGCAAAAATACTCCTGTTCAGTGGACAATCCTTGTTAAAAAGTTGCTTCATTTGATGATAAATGTCTCAGTAGTTTTTTTGTGAAATTTTACATGCTGTTTTTATGGCTTAACAACCCTTTGTGGGTTATTTAAAGTCCAAACATATTTTGGATTGTAGGAGGTTGCTTACAGTAACCGATGTTCCCAAATGAGCCATTATCTAAGTACTGACTAGACTTTATGCTGCTTAACTTCTGAATAAAAGAGCTGGTTTCTTTGTTAAGACATTTCATTAAATGATTTACATTAAAATATATTATTTTCATGATACTATTATATAATTTACTCAGCAATGAATTAAGTAGGTGTAATAAAATTCAAATATGTCATCCCACTTTATTAAGAGAAAATGAAGAGTTATTCCATATAATAGGAACAAGTAGGTAAAGCTGACATACACATGAACAGATTTTTTTTCCAATTGATTTCTTAATCACATTTTATTTCCATATTTAAATTAATTCTATAATAAATGTACATAAGATTTAGTGGCTATAAAATTTGATATCTGAAAACAACAAATATAGCAGAGAAAAATGTTATCGAAAATGACAAGAATGAGAATGATGTTACTGTAAATCTATAAGACCCTAAATAGTGGATTTCTTATCTATTGTAATTACTTTTCAATTTGATGTTTGAATAATTTCTTTAAATATCAAGAATATTTTGTTTGCAATTTATGTAGACAGTTGTCTTATACAAGATATTGATGAATTGTTCAACTTTGTAAAAATTGGTGCATTTCTTTTATCTAAAAAGAATGGTTTTCAGTTTTTAAATATTAGTTGCATTGCCATCACATTTTATCAAATTATGCAGATTGTGGAAAGAAATTATTCCTTTAATACATCCGAACTGACATTGTTATTTTCACCCTTAATTGTTACTTGTTTTGAAAGACACTTAAGCTCTAGGAATAAAATAGATATATAAAAGTATTTTTTGTCATATGGGTGTACAGAAACAACTTAATTTATGTTTCTTTGCAACTATAGCTTTGTGTGATAAAAATAGTTATATTGAAAGTCAAAGAGAAAATTACTTATTTTTCTGCAATTAATTGATTAATTTAATTGTCTGCAGAATATTTTATAATCAGTACATATTCTTTGTAGATACTGGAAAAAATATAAAGTTTATATTTAAATGAAAATTAAATCTATCTATCTATCTATCTATCTATCTATCTATCTATCTGTATGTATGTCTGTGTATGTCTGTGTATGTATAAAATGGCCTTTATTTGTATACCATAGCTACTGTGTAAGATAAGGTTAATTTTCCCTTTTGGAAATTAAAACTCAACACTAGTGCATATAGACTTTTTAGAATGCATACATCACTGCAAATATATTTTATATTGCACATATCTATTAATTTACAAATTTTCTTTCCTGTGAAAAGTCAAAATATGTGTGAACACACACACACACATATATATTCAGACAAGTTTGATTAAAAAACTTACAATATCTATCTGTTTAATTTTTTATTATATTTTTCTCATTTTCAGATTAGGTTTTGAGTATTGTGCTTGAAGTTGTGAATAAAATGTTTGAAGTTAATATTTTTTTTATTTTTGTTAAAGTACTTTCATCTTTCGCAGTCATTATCAAAAACTGATGTGCTGTCTGTATGGTAGTTAGAATTCCTTTGTCTGCATCCTGGTATTCTTTAGGAAGCTTGATATTTGAAATGGTCAAGCATGATATTATGTAATGGCTATTGAGGACAAGGCTGCACAAAAAGAATGTGATTTATTTATTTATATATTTAATGGGCTCACATATTATATTTAAAAAATTAATAAATAAACTAAATAAATCATACTCTTTTTGCATGTCCTCATATTACTATGATTCATGTAAATGAAATCTAGTATTTTGACTTATTTTTTATAAAAAAATTAAACTATTAAATGTCATTTTAGATGCACATTACAACTGATATTATATACAAGGAAAAATAGTGTCCAATGTGATTATCATTCTCTGTATAGCATTTTTTAAATTACAGTAAAAACACTGATGATAACAACCTCCAGATATTCTAAACTATCACTTTGTAATTTATGAATACAAGTCAAATATTTGGGAATTTTTATCCCTGCAGAAAAATGATATATTAGCTACCGTATGGAACAGTGACTTATAAACTTGACAAAAAAAAGGTTTCTGCTGAAGTTTGAAGAATCTCTGAAAGACAGTATTTTGTCTGCAAAATATTCTGCTTATGCTTTACTGTTAGAGTGTTAACTCTTGCATTCTGTTTTTTTTCTTTCTGTGGCATGCACATTCCTATAATGATCAAAGATTAAAATTAAATATTTGTTTTTATTTTTTATATATTATTAAAATATATGAATTTGCATTTTTTTTCGAAATGTCTTACAAATAGATACAAACAATTTTAAATTATTTTATTCCTCTTTTGTTTTATGGATTTCATATTCTGCTAAAATTTATCATTATCAGCATATAATATATGTAATATATATATTATATATCATATGTGTGTAAAATAGTTTGGTTAATAAAACAAGCACAAATGAAAGGGTACCAATAAAATCAAGTACGATAAACATTTATTAAATATTAACCATATGACAAAAATAAAGCATGCAGAGAAAGGTTTTATGTTTGTAATTTTCGGACATGCCTGTATCCTTCATCAACAGTCCCAGGAACAAAGAGAGAAGTGGGAATTACTCACTGACAGATGTTTTTGTAGATGGGGTGTTTTCCAGTAGAAATTCTATTATTAGCAAAAAAAAAGATCTTTGTCTGATTCCTCAATGTGCCAAACATTTTATGAAAATAAACTTAAATCTATAATTTTCATACGTGTAAAAGTGTTAGGCAAGTCTATTTTTTCTATTGTATGTCATAGGGGGAGTGGGATTGTAAACATTGGTGTAGAGAGTTATAGACTGGGGAGGGGGGAAAGACGTCTTGCCTGTAGCAAGTTGTAACAAAAATTGGCAGACCATGTGGTCGAGTGTTGAAATATGGAACTATGGTTAGAAAATGATGTGATGAAAAGGAAAAGTAAGGGAAAGAAAGAAAAAAGTAAAAAAGGGGGGGAAAGTGGAATATATAAAATATGATATTATCAAATAGAATAAAATAAAATGAAAAGAAAAAGTGAAATAACAAAATAGATAAAAATTTGGAAATCTATTGTTAACAAAAATGGGTTTAATAAAATAAAATAAAAACTGAGAGGAAGAAGCATGTACATATATAGATGCACATACGTATATATGAGCACAAACATATGAATCGCCATACATACATAGATATAAATACATGTACAAAATTAAAATGTATCTTCACTAACCTTCCCCTCTCCTTACATGTATGTAAGCCATAAAAGTGATATTTTCAATAATGGTATAAAGAGGGTGACTGTAAAGTAGTCCTTAGTGTATAAGGCAATCCTTCTATTGCTGCCTAGTCCATCATGAAGGAAATCATAGGTGGTAGAACATAAAATATAGTAGGTAGGTGGGGTGATGGCTGTTAAAATTTAGGGGAAAAAAAGTGGGGTGACTTACTCATCCAAGGAGTGGTGTTGCTAATTATGGGTTTCCTTGTGGAAATTGCACTCTCTGAGTAAAACCCTGTTTAGTCCTTCAATGTGGGAATTTACTTTTAGGATATACTTCAACTCCGATCTACGTCTGTCTTCCTGGTTGCCAAACTAAGATGCTAAAAGCACACACCTGATGTTGTTGATGCTATGACCAGGTTGGTTGAAGTGTACAGAGACTGAGAAATTGTTGTTGTCCCTGATGGTTTTTTTTTTTTTTTGGGGTTATTAAACCATGGACAGAATTCTTCCAGTTTCTCCCACATAATTCCCCTTCTCGCATTTATAACAGAAAAGTGAATATACGAGATTGGAACTGTCACAGCTTAGAGCTGGCAGTTTTAATACCATGTGAGTGCTGGTGGGTGTGTAAATGTTGTAAGTGATGATGTATTTGCAGACCAGACATCGAGATTTGTCACAGGTGACATTCCCTTCGTAAGGTGATATATTGCAGATGTTGGATGATATTAAAAGTCTGAAGAGGTTGTGGGGCTGTCACCTTGTTATCACTAAATAATTTACTAATAGTATTGTCTAGTTTTAAATGTGGGAAAGTTTGTGGATGTTGTAATTAAAATAAAAGACCATGGGGATTCTGGAATTATTCATTTTAATTTCATAGTTGAGGAGAGTGTCTCTGTTATGTTTGAAGCTTTAGTGATAGATTCTTTGATAATTCTGAGTGGGTATATATATATATATATATATATATATATAAATAGTCTTTAAAATTTGCTATATTTATTGGAAAAATTGCTTAGTAACTGGGATAGTGTATGTAGATCTCAACATAGAAATCAGCACTATGACTGACAGTTAACTTGTTATTGAGCAAGACTCTTTTTAGCTTATTCATTTGTGCCCAAAATGTCATCAGGGATGCAATGAATTATGAATGATTTAGGGTGGGTAACACTTGCACTGTACTTTACACACCTTGTGAACAAACAGTGACTGTATAGGAGGCAAAAGAAAGTTTAAGATGTCCTGTCACTAAAAATTCCTATAATTTCCAAACTAATTCTCTTGAATGATACATTTCCTTTTTCTTGTAAAGATAAAGAATATAAAATTGAACAGAAAACCAAAACATGATTTAACTTCAAGAAATAGCAAGCTATTTATTACCATGATTATAACTTTTGAAATATTTTTTTGACTTCTGGAATTCCAAAATACTCCTTTTAAATTGCTCCTATAAATACTCTATATTCATTTGTTTGAAA
Source organism: Acanthosepion pharaonis (assembly GCA_903632075.3). NCBI lineage: Eukaryota > Metazoa > Mollusca > Cephalopoda > Sepiida > Sepiidae > Acanthosepion > Acanthosepion pharaonis. The sequence goes on along the minus strand of CAHIKZ030000370.1, from coordinate 408,528 downwards.
TAGATATATAAAATTTAAATTTCATTTTACTAGAAACCTTCCTGTTTCTCTTTTTATCAATTTTCTTTTAAGCTATACATAATTCTTTGCTAAAATATTTAGTTTGTTATCTTTCATCTTTGCACATCTTGGTGAAAATCTGAAAAAAACTAAAAAGGACAACAATCATCTTCTACTTTTAGCTTTTATTATTTTTTTACCATACTTAAAGGCTTTTGTAAATAGAAAAATTTTCTTTTTCTAAAATGCTTCTCCAATTCTTGAAATGTACCACCATCTGTCAGTCATAATATACTGACTTGCAAAATGTGTCAGTTGTTAATTGCTGCACTTCATCTGTGACAATATCTTCTGCAAAACAAAACCTGCCAGCATTTCTTAAAAATCTCCAGCTGTCTTGTCAACCTCTGTCAACTTATAGTGATCCAGTCTTCTTGATCTGTTCCTTGCCTTCCTGCTGCTACAGGTGAGACTCTTCTATCTTTTCTTTCTTTCCAATGTTGTCTTTCTGTATTAATGGTCAAGTTTAATTTAGGTCATAACTCTGAAGTAATTCATGATACTTATAAAGCAGAGAACATATTCTGTACCCTGTTTTGTATGTCACAAACCTACAAGAGTCTGATTATGTCCCAAATCATTTTATTTCACATAAATTATTTACAATTTTTTTAAATGAGTTTTTTTTTTTTATGAAATTAAAATTCAATCTTTTCAAACCCTCACAAATCATACTCTCTCTTTTTATGCCCTAAACTTGAACTTGACTATATTAAAAGTACTTGCTCACTTTACTGCTTTTTCTGACATAATTTTGCTTCCAAACATTTATAGTCTTAACTTAATTTCTATGTTTGCTAATGCAATTTCTGCTTCCTCTAAACTTTGGCTCCTTCTATTTTTCTTAGCTCTCATAAAAAAACACAATGATTTTTTTCTACTTGTACAAAAAATAGTCTTACAAAAATTTTAATAATCTTATAAAACATATTTTAATCTGTTGTATATACAATGCACTTTACAAAAATGCTAAGAATAATCATTCTAGAATATTTTAATATTTTCTTTGCAAATAGACAAATACTAGCAGCATGGCCCGGCGTTGCCCATGCTTGATTCAAAAATCGTACGACTCATACAGTAATCGCTATCACTTGACTTAAAATATTTTTGCCCTTCCTTGACTTTAAAGGAGTGCCTTTTGCCATGCTGATGTTGCTACATGCCTCACTTCTTGCTTCGTGAATTTTTTCTAAGCTCTATACTAAACATTAAATCTGTTACGAAAAAAGAACTAAACAAAATGAACACAAAACAATCAGCTTTAAAAAAGGACTCGTAACTGGAAAAAACGAATGAAAAAAGAATGTTAGCAATAAATACTTTTTCACACCCAACCCAGTTCTGCAGAATCAGAATCAACGTTGAGTTTAAGCAAGCGAATGAGCTAATTGGAATAAAGTGCCATGCAGATTTAAATTTTTCTCATTTGTGACGAAGCAGCTATCGATGTTTTTGCATGCTTCGTAACATTTATGCTGGCCAGTAGAATCTTCCTGCCTATTCGTGGCAGCCAGCTATAGGCTCTCACTCTGGCCAGTACAAAATGGTTGCAAACTACATGAAAACTGCCGTAGAAGCAGGAAAAAATCAATTATTTCCATTATCGATGGGAGTTGGGAAATACAGAGTTAGTCTTGGCCTTTCCACTAACTTGGAGCATGTGCATATAAATTTTGATGCAAATCCGTTGAAAATTGCGGCCATGCATTCGTTACACACACACACACACACACACACACACACACACACACATCCTGCCTTTTTTAGATAGAGATTTCGTAAATCCAGCTTCCTTGTACTTCAAAAATTTTGGAATTGTATTATGAACTTTACTTTAAAGTTGATGAAATTAAAAAATATTAGTTTATTTAAAATCTTCCTTATAAGATTAATGTTTCTTTTTCCATACCATTTGGAGTTCATAATTTTAATTGAAGTGCAAGTTTTGAGTGAGAATTGCTATTTGTATATTTCTCAAAAAAATTGATAATAAAGTTAGCTTACAGATTTTGTGATTAACAATTAGTATTAACAATTAATTAATGTTAATTAATAATAATATTAATTAATTTAAAAATAAACACTTAAAACTTAATTTTTTATATTTAATTTAATTTTTCGAATATTATTATGGTAATCAATAAAAAAAATTGCTCCTTGTACATTTTTGGTATCAACATTTGTCACCTTTTTAATTTTTATACTAATGTTTTCTTTTCAGTTCTATGGAAAATAACATAATTTAATTGCATAAGAAAATTTTTGTAGTAAGGATTCTGGTAAAATTTTAATTTACCATTATAATTATAATAATTTATCATTTTAATTTACCATTTTAAATAATTTTATGATTGTTCTATAACAAATAGAATTAATCTTCTATTCATGTATGTATGCATGTGGCATCTATCAGTCTTGAGAAACCATGGATCTGTGCAGAAAAAGTTACCCCTCAGGTGCTGATGGTGGCACAGCATCTGTTATGGTTGTACAGGCCCACACAGAAGTGAAAGTCTCAAATGCAACCAGTGTATATGGAGATACTATCTACTAATGTCACTGTATGGGCTTTCCTTTGAGCATGCTTCACTGCAGCAGCAAACCTCTGTTTCTTCTCTTTTCGCTCCAGTCCTTGGCGTAAATCGCATCTTCAGTATGAATGATTTGTTGGTGACAACTTCCTTACTCTTGATTTCCATGTCCATCACTCCCAAGTCACTTTTGCAAATGTCCTTGAAGCAAAGATGAGGTTGCCCTCATGTCGTCTTGCCAATGGACTGTTGCTCCCCATGTTTTTGCATCATGGTGAGATGACACTGAAGTGTCCACTTCAAGACGTAATCCTCGGAAGAAATCAGTGGTTGCTCATGCAATACATCTCCCATCTCCACACAACTGTTGTTCTCCAAGGGAAAGGCAGAGGCTTGTCACCAGTGTTGTTGCAGGAGTTGCCAGAATGAAGTTGAACATAACATTGTACTGTCTTAGGGTCTCTGGCTCTGGATTTGTACTCAAGATTTACTCTCAAAGCCTTTCCTATGATTGGGTATGACCACAAGTTAGCATAGGTTTAAAGTCAGAGTTTTCCTTCTTTTAGATAGACTACCATCCCTGGCTGATGAGTTCCATCAACCAGAAGTATATATATATATATATATATATATATATATATATATATATATATATAAACAAATATATATATATATATATTACAGTGGATGTCAAAGTAAACAGTTTGTCATCAAATGTACCACTTTAAGAATTATTATTATATATTTTAAATGATAATAATAGAAATCAATAAATAAATAAAAAAAAAGAATAAAGTATAAAATATATGAGAAAATTATTTGAAAGCAAAATAATAGAAGAAATTGATTACTCTGAACAAAACAAAAACAAAATAGCATTACAACTTCAAATGCTTTTCCTACAAATTTGAAAATACAACCTCATCCATAAAAATATTATGTCACAATCAATAAATGTGAAAAGAATAAATGAATAAAATTATAGCCAAAATGTTGTTAAAAATGATTGAATGATAAATGATAGAGAAAGAAATCAACAATACTGAACCAAAAGGCAGAAAATAAAACAAATATGCTTTTTATACAATTTTGAAATTCATGTCCTCTTTCATAAAAAGAGAAATGTTACATTTAAATATAAATAGACTAGAATTATTTGTACCAATGTATAAGTAATTTAACAAGTTCAACATATTAAATGATTTTAATATAATAATTCTTAGTGAGAATTCTTAATATATTAATAATGCATTGATCTTAAAATAATAAACCTTTGAAATCTAAGTTAGCATTTTATAATATAAGAAATTAGGGACAGTACAAGGGAATAAAAAGTTCTCAACCATACTCATTTCTCAAAATCTGTATCTTAATAACCAAACATCAGAATACTGATTTTATGAAGTTGGTTTCATCTGAGAACACATTTTGTTAATAATATTTACTTTAGCTAACCTTTTCATCATGGGTTATATAATATATAACAAAGTTATATACAAGTTATTGATGTAAAAAAATTTGAACCTGAATAATTTATATTAATTATGGAAAGGTGTCATCTTCTTTAATGATTTTTAAGATCATTATAAAATTACAGTTTCTTTGAGTATTCATCAGTTTATATATATATATATATATATATATATATATATATATATATATAAAACTCAGGGATAAAATCTCTGACTGATCTTCAGTTGGGTTTGATCCAGGCTTGAGTGGTGAAACAGTCAGTCTGTCGGGAAGAATGGTGAGGAACAAAATGTATATTTATTATTAGTATAAATTTTACCTGCTATCATACATCGAGTATTGTTTTATTACCACCATAATTTTGTGTATTTAAATGAGGTCTAATGGAGTTGTGGTCAGATAGGTGTAAAATGTTGTCTAGATAGACATGTATAGTTTAACACACAACAAACTTAACAGACTCTATCTGAAACATACTAGTAGAAAATTCAGACATAATAGCCTCATCCACATGTAAAAAATATTAAAAATAATAGAAGCACTAATAATAAAAAAGAAAAAGCCAAACACAGCCACAATGTGCTGACTATGTTTGAAAATAAAACTTCCCTATAACTCTAGATACATACACTCAATCCATACATTCAATAAAAAAGTAAAAATAAAATCATCCTTGATAATGGCTAAAAGTATAGCCAAAAAGCAGTACCTATTCAGTCTACTTTAAAGGATATATATATATATATATATATATATATATATATATATATATATATATATGATAAAAAGGCTTAAACACTAATATTCCATATTCATATTTCTCTCACTTAAACCGTCTCTCTGTTAAATTTTAATCCCCCGCTTCATCTTTAGACCTTCCTGTTCTTCTCCTGTTCTTCTCTCGTCTGTTACCCCTCTCTATAGCTCTAACATTCGTCCCACACTCTCATGCATACACTCTTACTAAATTTTATTTTTTATTCCCGGAGTTGTTTTTTTCTGTTTTCTTTTTGAATTTGTAGGTCTGATGAATTGGATTGTATTTACGATTCCAATGGAATAAATTATGACCATGGAATATTAGTGTTTAAGCCTTTTTATTATTTTTTTATGTCCTGGACATTGAGTTCTACCTGGATTCTATCATCTTGGAATTATTTTTTATACAAATATATATGTATGTGTATGTATGTATGTATATATATTTATATATTTTATATATATGATTGCATATGTATGTGTATATTTACCACTAATATTATATATATATATATATATATATATATATGTGTGTGTGTGTGTGTGTGTGTGTGTGTGTGTGTGTGTGTGTGTGTGTGTGTGTAAATATATATAGAAAATAAGAGAGAACTTGTTAGGTAAATAATCCAAAGTTCTTTAGTATTTTTGTTATTATTTAAAAAAAAATAGTGCTCGATACAAAAGTAGAGGATAAATATTATTATTTATCTAAAAATATGATTCCAACGCTACATAAGAGTTCTCATGTTTCAAAACAAGAGCCGAAAACTTCAATATAATTATTTGAATTAAATTGAATTAAAGTACCAAGCTCTGTTCCATCTTAAAGCGAAATTTTAATACTTTAATTCAATTTAATTCAAATAATTATATTGAAGTTTTCAGCTCTTGTTTTGAAACATGAGCTCTTATGTAGCATTGAATCATATTTTAAATAAATAATATATATATATATATATATATATATATATATATATATATATATTAAATTAAATGTTACAAATATTAGAATTGTACTATATTTGTTCTCATTGTCAATTTTATGTATACAGCCTCAAGGACTCTGAAGTGGTAAACTGAGTGAGTACTATGTAGAATAGTAAACCATATGTCCTCATATTCAGCAGCACAGTCAGGACTGTCCAGCAAATGCTTACCAATTAACAAACTGTGGACTGCTTGAGTAGTTCTTGAAACTTGGTTTCGACTATTTGAATGCAAATAGACGGGAACATGTTGGTTTGTCCTATGTATGCCACTTCACATTTGAATTTGTATACAACTAAATTTTTCTGAAAACAGGATCCTTAGTGAAGAAAGGAAACACATGTTTTGTTCGTGAAAAGGTGCACAACTTAACAGCATTGTAGCATGAAACAATACAAGCTGAAATTCTGTCAGACAACATCTGACACTTCCTGCAAAGCCAAGGCAACTTTAAATAAATAGGGCAGTGAGCCTATGTAGACAAAAGGATCATTTAATGTGTTCCTTACAATTGATTGAGGGACTGTGAGTTTCTTTTTCCATTTTATACTCTTGTGGAACTTGTTAAACATTTTATTAATTATTTAAAATTAAAATTTATTTTATTTTAATCGCATTCCAACTTTCCCTCCTCTTTCATTATGTCATGATTGTTTTGTATTTTGCCAATGAATGCCTTTGAAAAAGTGTTGGCCAAAAGGATCCAAAGGTAGAAAATTATGTCAGTTTTGTTTAAAATATATATATATATATATATATATACAATTTGCTGATACCCACTAAAGAGTTGATGGACATGTGCATCCACAAAACTATACCATTTAGCTATAATGCTTCCTCTGTAGCTAAATGGTATAGCACATCACACTATATGACAGTTCCATGTAGGATGCAGGTTCAATCCCCATCAAAGGACACATATTTTCTATGAGGCCAATAAATGTAGTTAATACTGTTTATTATAAAAACAGAGCATTTACTTAAATATTTGTATCTATAAAAATAATGTATAAACAGAAATATATATATATATATATATATATATATGTACGTATCCAGGTAAGATAAAAACAGATGGAGTATAATTCGACTGTCCATAACATTTAACTTTTAAAAGAGGGCTCAATACAGAGTAGTGCTAAATATTATTTATTATTGGAGATTAAAACAAAAACTTTAAAAATTTCTACACATTAACAATCGTGTTTCAACACTACAAATGTGTCTCCTCAGGCAATGGTAAATTATTGGTGAGTAAATGATTAATTTCAAAAGCAGAATACTTACTCTTTTTTGAAAGAAAAATAGAAGACAAAAAAGAAACAGAATTAAAATAAGGCATGTGGGTTTACTGTGATTAACCAATCAAATATGAGACCTATGCTAAAATCTAAACTAACTGAGAAAAAATTATATAGGTCATGACATGAAGTCGTCTACACAGAATCCTAGACAATTTTGTTTGCAACTGATACAAATGATTACATTATTTCATAAAATATAGTGAAGTATGACATTCAAGTGTTGCAGGAAGTTAAGGGGAAAGTAGTAGGGGGATAATCTAGCATAATGTTAACTAGCTATATGGTCGATCATCTTCTTACATTTTGTAGTTGATAATTAAAAGGCTTCTTTAAGAAACTGGTAAAAAAAAATCATAAATTCAAAGCTACTTTGGTAAATTACTATGTGACTGCTAAGTAAAGACTATCTATATAAGATGCTAATAATTCACACTAATCAATAATATAAGATGTTAATAATACTAACTAGACCTCAGTACAGGGCTATATTAAATTTAAGTTAATTTTACACAATTGTAAACCATATGAGGTGCACTGCACTACATCTATTAATTATTACTGTAAGAAAAAGTATTGTCAAATTTGAATTTTAACCATATTGTAAACTATGCCTACAATTTACAGTTAGTTCACTTCTTTGGTTTAATAAGGAGTTTTATCAGTAAATTTGATAATTTCAGCTTTCTTGAAAAAAAGGATCATTTAAAGATTTAAACATTCTAGCTTTTTTTTAAATACTTTACAATTTACCATGGAAGTTTTATTAAATTCTTTTAAATTTCAAAAATATTTAGAAAGAGATGTATTATTTTTTATAAGTACTATTGATGAAGGATAAGATATGTTGGTATAATCTAGTTTTAAAAGAATTCTTTGTACTCTCAATATAAAATTTTTTAACAGTAGGATTTTCTATTGTAGAAATAGTACTTCAATAAACAAGAGTTTGTCATACATTAGTTTTGCAATGAACATTTGTTAGAATTTCTGCAATTACATAGGTTAAAATTATCAACAGTATTTTTCTTGGAATTTACATTATCATCCAGGGTTTTTAATTGGTTTAAAATTTTATTGTGTTTCTTCATAATCTTCTCAAGATTATCAGTGCAGCTATAATTACTTTTAATTGATTTTGTTAAATATTTTTCTGAGAGGATTCTTTATAGGGAAATGTTTAAATGAAGGAACATCTGACCTAACTTACTACTTAGTTAAAAGGGGTATACCAAATGATTTTCCTATTCCCATTTTTTTTCTTTAGATAACTCAGATCTGTTTTCTATACTTGAATTCTGCATACAGAAGCACTTCCATTTAATTAGATGATAATGCCAATTTATATATTTCTTAGTCATTGCTGATGCATTTCATCAATCCTACTTTATCAACGCAAGTTTAAAAGCATATATATATTTATATATATATATATATATATATATGTATATCTATATCTATCTATCTATCTATCTATCTATATATATATATATATATATATATATATATAGATAATAGATATATATATATATATATATATATATATATATATATATATATATATATATATATATACATTTTATAAATATACGTATATACATATATATATATATACATATATATACATGTATATATACATAAATATATATGTGTTTTACATGGATAGTAGTTTGTATCATGTTAGCTCTATCACTGATATTGATCACTTTCCATTAAATACTGCATACATACATATATATATATATATATATATATATATATATATATATATATATATATATATATATATATAGATTAAAACAAAAAATGTTGAAAATTGATAGCAATTGTGTTTTTAACCTACAAATTACCCAGGTTGGAGAACATATTTTCTATGAAATGTTTCGGATGTTCAGACCAGTAAATGTTGTTAATACTGTTTATTATAAACAGAGCATTTACATAAATATTTGTTTCTATATAAATAACGTATAACAATAAAATATATTAAAATAATTTTAGTCCATTTCATAATATATTACGCCGTTTGTTTACATTAAGATATGCTTCGAGCAGATATGAATGTTTGAGTAAAATCATGGGAAACTTGTAGTTTTCAGCAGATTTTCAGAATTTTTTTGCTGCAGATCAGTTTTTAAATCTGTTTAGTTAATATTGCAAACTAGTAGTCACACAAAGAATAAATCAGTAAAGTTAATGTAATTAATGGCGAAATCACTTTGCTAAGAGATTAAATAACAACAACTTGTTAAATGACGCAATCCTTGAAGTGATTTTGCCATTAATTACAATGTGTTTTTGATATAAGGTTCAAAGCCAAGTTGAAAACTTTCCAAGCTTTCATTAGAAAGCTATTCTACTCATTTAAAAAAAAAGCTCACGTGATTATGAAAATAAAGTACACTATTTACATTATTCGGAGTATTGTCCTCATCTTTGCCGCCATATTCATTACAATGTTTCGGCCGTTGTACGCTCCGGCCTTCTTCAGGTGGTTTGAATGTCGAACTGAATACTTTATGTACACTATTTACATTATTCGGACTATTGTCATCATCTTTGTCACCATATTTATTACAACGTTTCGGCCGTTGTACGCTTCGGCCTTCTTCAGGTGGTTGGAATGTCGAACTGAACCCTTAATTTCGCATATATATGGAATACTTTGAGGAAATGGCATTAGAATCTATATTTCTAAAGCCAACTTTATGGTTAAGGTACGTAGATGACACCTTCATACTCTGGCCACACCAGGAAGATGTTCAGGTTCTACTGGACCATGTGAACTCAATAAGACCTTCAATACAGTTCAAAATGGAGAAAGAGAGTAACAACACACTCCCATTCCTGGATGTTCTAATATCTCGAACAGAGCATGGGTTCAAGACATCCGTATACCGTAAACCGACAATTTCAACTCCCACCATCAATACAGCGTAAAGAAAGGGATCATCCGCTGCTTACAACACCGAGCAAAAGTCATAAGTGGCGACCCAGAGACATTAGATAAAGAATTGGTAGTATAAGTAGTACGCTATAACATAATAACTACCCTGGGTACATGGCAGCAGCCCCCCAAAAACGAAATACACTAGTAATAAAAATGTTTTCTTTTGTTATACTAGAACATTGAGAAAAGAGAGAGAATTGTTTTCTTCTTCCTCCATTTTGAAGACTAAGGATTGATGTAATGAGTTAAACAAAATACGTTCTATTCTTATTGATAACAGTTATCCAGCTAACATTATTAATCGTACAATAGAACGAAAAGTAAGAAAATTTCAGTAGTTCTCCTGAATTCGGTCCTAGTCTGTGTCCGATTTACCTGAAATTGCCTTGGCTTGGTAGAAAATGTAAAACTAACCGATATAGTTTCCAAGTCGGTATTTTCTACCTTTTTTCGACGGAATTACGTGTTGTCTTTGGTACAAATCCAGTGTTTCCTTCCTTTGCTAAAGACCGTCTATCTTAGTAAGAGTTCATTAATCTACAAATTCAAGTGTCAGTGCGAAGCTGAGTACATAGGATGGACTAGTCTTAGATTGGAAACAAGATTGGAGCAACACGTTCCAATGTCTGTGAGATTAAATTGCCGAATAATGTACAGACTGTGACACACGAGTATGATTACTTAATCATACTCGTGTGTCACAGTCTGTACATTATTCGGCAATTGGACATACTAGAGAATGAAAGTTACTCGGCCTGTTTCACGATGGATTCATTCTTTGTTTTGCATATGGGAAGATCTAAACACCATCTACATATATTAGAAGCCAGTTGTTTAAAACTGCAACGGCCATCTCTATGCAAGCAAAAGGAGAACTTTTTGCGGTTCCTTTACTTATTTGGAGGTCAGTGAGCAACTCTTTTTCTATTTTACGCTCTCTTGTTGGCTCATTTACAACTTGTCTTAAATTTACGGATTTATTTTAATCGTAAATTGTTTTAGATGTATTCCAACTTTATCTAATTTTCGCATATCTGCAGAGCACAACCGTTAATTCTGCCAACGATCGGGTCCCTGAGTTGGCCGAAAGGTTACCTAGGTCCCTAAAAGAAAAAATTATGTTTATTTAAGTTGATCTATTTATTGTGTGGTATCAAAACAATATATATATATATATATATATATATATATATAATATATGTGTGTGTGTGTGTGTGTGTGTGTGTGTGTGTCTGATTTGAATAAATCACAAACATCATGTCTGCTAATTTTAAACAAAAACCGTTCATACTCACAAATAACCTTCCATGTATTTGTGACACTATTTAGCTATGGTAATTGGCTAACTAATTAACCATAGAAATTAAAAACAGGAAAGACTTAAGACGAGAAAGGGCTATATCGAAAGATAGACTGAGTGGCGTTAAAAAGAAGATTTTATTTTATTTACGAAGAAAGATACTATTCGGACGAGACAGAAAATCCGTAAGAAAAAGCGAGATATAAGATTCTGTCAAAACTGATTAATGTCATGATAAGGGAATGGCACACCAAAGGAAACTGAATTCAGAAAGAAAAACAAAGCCGGCTGACACATGACGGTTATAAAAAAAATTTCGGTCGCGATACAGGCAGAGAGAATCGATATTAGTTATCTTTCAGAGATATGATTTAATTTTGATTCTTGGGTCCAACGAAGGGTATGTGTTAGAATTCTGGCATGAGGAAGAAAATCGCAGAGGAAATTATTATTATCACTTTTTCAAACTGTTGACGTCAGACACAGCGTCGTCAAAAATGGGCATCTGGTGATAAGAGGATTTTAAGGCATGAGAAAATTAAAGAATTTGATTCTCAGGTAAACATAGACTCCCCCCAGGTAAAAGTTGACTTAGCAGAGAAGCCAGATGTCGGGTTTTGACAGTGATTGATAAGTCGGTAGAGAGACCCGACTAAGTGAATTTTGGGTGTCCCCAAAAGAAAGATGTGATAAGAATTATTTGGCAATCTGGGGTTTGTGAAAAAAATGTTTTGGCCGATGGAAAAAAGAAAAAAAGGATTTTGTGAACAAAATTCTGGATAATAATTTTAAGAAGGCCAGTTTAGCCACTCCCACACTGCCGAGAGATCATTGGTCAAGTGGTAGCATGGGTGATAGGCGGAGGTGAATGTATGAGAAAGGCGGAGAAGTTGTTAACACCCACTGAGGGGATTGGTATGAGATACCAATGTGAGATAAGAAGAGTCTAGGAGGATAACTCTCCTCCGACCTTCCCACATTGACGAGGGAGAAACCCCCGAAATGGAAAGTAATTAATCTTCCAAAAATGGGAAGTAATTAATTTTCCTGGCCTAAGAACAAAGAGAATTCTTGTTGGGAATCGAGAAATATCGAGGAACCCAAACCATGTCAGGCCCCACACCGGGTTTTGGTTGGTATCCATATAAATGAACGTCTCCAGGCAGTTTCAGTTGGAGTTGGAGTTCAATTCCAGACAGAGACTCAACTTATATTGATGTTGATACCTCGCAAAAGAAGCTATAACAGACCTCAACATAAATTCCACATCCTTTCGACTTGAACTTCCTGAGAAAACTTCGCAACCAGACGTTATAGCTGATGAACGAAAAAAGCTGGTATCGAACCGGAAACAACAATGGATACACAAAAGGAGTCAACCCCAAACGCTGGTGGAAGAAATTTGCACCGCAACTGCAAAGTGTCCAACCAGAGGACGTCAGAAAGTGGGTGTCGGGCTTAAAAATGAGAAAATGAATGTTTAGCACATTGTCAACAATTTGCATTTAAAGCACTCCTGTAACAAAGCACAGCTATAACAGACCCTGCCAGTTTGTTTACATTGCGCAGAAAATCAATACGAAAATAAAATTTCATCGTCCTTGAATGCATACGGAAGGTTATTCCTGAATATGAACGGAGGTAGCAGACATAATGTTGTAATTTATTCAGTCAACATTGTCTGAAAATTTTGTGTTAATTGATTGGACGGTTTCTTTAAGAAATATTAGAAAAAAGGTTATCTCAATAATAATTTGGATAGAAACGACTTAAATGAAGAACCCTGGGCATACCAGTTAAAAACTTTTTCAGTCGCATGGGGATCCTACATGTCTATATATATATATATATATATATATATATATATATATATATAAAAGATCAGTGTGTGTGTATATATGTGTATATGTACATATATATATGTATGGATATATACATATATACATATATATTAATATTTGAAACAGTTATTATATATGTCTGTATATATATATATATTTGTGTGTGTGTGTGTGTGTGTGTGTTTTGTTTGCTATATATATAAACCTATATATACATATATAACAAATATGCATATATACATATAATATGCATGTGTATATATATATATAATATATATATATATATATATATATATATATATATATATATATATATATATATATATATATATGTATATATATATATATATATATATATATATATATATATATATATATATATATATATATATATATATATATATATATATATATATATATATATATGTCTATATATATACATACATATATATATATATATATATATATATATATATATATATATATATATATATATATATATATATATACATATATATATATATATATATATATATATATATATTTTTATATATATATATATCGCCATACATATATATGTCGTGTTTCATGACATGATCATATTCCACTAAGTATTGCAAATATATATATATATATAATTTAAAGAAAAACAGACCACTTTAAGGCTCCATTTGTAATAATTTATTTCACCAAAGAATTTTATTTTTCTCCAGATCTTCGGACTTCACTTTCAAAAGGTGAAGCGAAAAATGAATTTAAAATTTACACTTTTGACAGCAGTATTAAGCTTATATAATTTGATATAGAAGGTGGTGAGGAATAGTGTGAGAGACATGGACAAGTTTAAAGAGGGAAGGAAGAGTTTAAAATTTCATTTTTAAATTTCTTTTTATTATAATACTTAATATTGAGGAAGGTGAGGGTAAAAATCAGACATTGACCGATTTAATCGGTCAACTCAACAGAAATGATATGGGAAAAGGAAAAAAGAGAAAAGAAGGAAAAAGAAATTGGCGGGGAAGTAAAGAGATAAGAGATGTGCGTAGGGTTTTTGGAGGAAGGAGAGGAGTGGTATATATATATATATATATATATATATATATATAGTTTTTTTCAAATGTGGTCTTAAGTGTCTCTATTTCTTTAATGTTATTAGCTAAAATAAAAATATCGTCTACATAGCAAACATATATTTTCAGTTTGCAGACCTGTGTAAATATCGTTTTTCTACATAGGACTTCATTGTAATATAAATAATTACATCGGTTACACAACCACATGCTTATCCAGATGTCTTACATTACACCTATCTGATTACAGCTCCATTAGAACCCATTTAAACACACACACAAATTTAACAGACTTCATTAGAAACATACTAGTAGAAAACACAAATATATTAACTGCATCCACCTGCAAAAAAAGGCTAAAAATAATGGCAGCTTTAATAATAAAAAAGAAAAAGCCAACTCTTAACAATATTAACTACGAACAAAGCCACAATGTGCTAACTGTATTTGGAAATTAAAAACATCCCTATCACACACTAAGACATACACAGAACACACACACTCAATTAAGCTGAAAAATTGAATCATCCTTGATAATGGCTAAAGATATAACCAAAAGCGCTTGGAAATATAAAACATTTGGACAGTTCTTACACACCCGTTGTCCAGAAAAGAAAGCTCTTGTTCGAACACAAGAAAAATTAAATAAAAAGCTTAACCGTAGTACCTTGTCTGTCATTTTTAATGAAACATGCATAAAGGAGGGATTGCTGTCTCAATATACTATATATATATATATATATATATATATATGTATGCCAGGTGTAACAACAATTTTTTTTCCAAATTGTGTTACAGTGTAATTGTCTATCCCACAAAATGTTTAATATCTAAAAACACCTAAACTAGTTCAGTTTCTTTTTTCCAGGATTTCAGATAAGACATTTAGCCATCTTTATACCATTCATCATAAAAATTACTGAAAAGCCTTTTGAGATATTCAGTTTGAAAGAACATGTTAAAACCGTTTTGTCACAGCCCCACTCTCTTCACAATTGAGTAATGGTGAAAGGAAAATAACATTCAGGACTTCAGTAATGGTACCAACTTTCATACAATGGCTTCCCTTTTTAAAGTCCATTGAAGAACCATTAAAAAAGAGGAAACAGTAGGGAGGAAAACTGGGTCAGGAGGTCACAACTGAAAGAGGGATCATCATTTTAACTTAGAGCTAAAGAGATCAATTGAATATGAGATTGTATGTAAAACATGTAAGGCACATTGTTACTCCAGAACAGAAAGTTAGAAGGTTAGCTAGGGCAAAGATCATCTTGAATGAGTTGGAAAATGATACTGGAATAATATATATATATATATATATATATATGAACTATATTTCAATCCTTCAAGAGCTTCCAATCTTTAGTTATAATTAAGGCTGAATGTGTACTTTTCATTTATGATCAATTTTTCTCATGATTCTTCTGTTAAGCTTGGAGAGTAATTATATATTCTTATTGCTCAAAATAGAGCCTAATAGTGCTATAAAAACCTCAGAGAATTCCAATAAGATATCTTTAATCACTTCTAAGATACAGCTTTTCAAAGCTTACTCTAACAATTTGGACAATCTTGCTGTTACACCCAGTATATGTATGCTTATATATATATACATATATATATATATATATATATATATATATATATATATATATGTGTGTGTGTGTGTGTGTGTTTGTGTGTGTGTGTATATACATTATATATATACATATATGTGTATATATAAGTAGATATGAGCATTTGAGAAAAATCATGGGAAAATTTAAAAGAGTAATTTGACTTTGCTAACCAGATGCTTCCTCTATAGCTAATTGGTACAGCATGTCAGGCTATATGATGGTTCTGTGTAGGATACAGGTTTGTTTCCTGTCAGAGGACACATATTTTCTATAAAATTTCTCAGACAATGTAGTTAATACTGTTTATTATAAACAGAGCATTTACTGAAATATTTGAATCTAAAAAAATAACATCTGTCTATATCTCTGAGATGAGGTAAAATTAATCTATAAACAGAAAATATATTAAAACATATATATATATATATATATATATATATATATATATATATATATTCACTGGGAAATACTACATTTCAAACCAGACCTAAAAACTTTGTTTCAGGAAACCAGTCTTCTAGCATATCGTAGACCTAAGAACCTTAAGGAAATTATAGATAGTAACCAAATTTCAGATGATAAGGTAACCCATAATAGACCAAGAATAAAAACAATAGCATTTACACAACCAACAAAAGGAACCTATCTTGTAATGACATTAGACATACCAATTCATTCACTGGCTCAGTCACTAAATCTACTTCCAATATCTACCATAACACTAACTGTAGAAGTCATAACATAATTTACTTATTAGAATGCACACTATGTCAGAAACAATATGTGGGAAAATCTGAATGGATCTTTCACTACAGAATTAATAATTATTAAATTGGATCAAGTTGGCACCCCATAACATATTATTACATGTACAACAACATTTCCACCTAGAAAAACATGATTTTTAAAAGCCATGCCAAATTCATTATAATTAAAAAATAGAAATAGACAGAAAAGATAACCTTAGAAAAATATTAGAGGAACATGAAGACAAATGGATTTTTCACCTCAAAAGACTTTGTCCAGATGGACTTAACCACAAATTTAACAACACAGATAGAATATATAATCTCACAAATCAAGCCCTACCCATATTTCTCACCCACACAAGACAGACATGCTTAGAGAAGTGCTGAGGTCTCACACATATACACACACTCACACTAATATATACACACACTCCCAAAAAACTAAAAGATAGCATACACTTAACATACACATCCCCTTCCCAGCAACCGATAAAACTATCAAAAAACCAAGGAGGGAATTCTGAGACTCAGGAATCTCCCAGCCTCTATCTTAAAAACTTGAAAGAAACTGTTTAACCAATAAAAGGACTAACTCAAATTATTGAATTAACAATAGAAAAACAAATGAAAATTACAGCTACATTTCACTTTCTTCAGAGACAGTCATTCACCCCTGCAGTTTACTGCTACTAACAAGCAGGGATTTTTTTTCAACTGATGATGGCCATACTGGCTGAAACTAGTCATGGAACCTAACTGAAATAATAAAACAAAAAAATATTAATATATAATCCATGTGTCTGAAAATTTTAATTTTTGAATATTTTTTTATTGTTTAAAACATATATTATATATATATATATATATATATATATATATGTGTGTGTGTGTATAAATATATATATATATATATATATATATATATATATATATATATATATATATATATATGTGTGTGTGTGTGTATCATTGGAAGATATGAATATAATTCAAAACTTATACAAAATCTTTCTACATATTTGTGAATTTTAATGTGCTAGATTTGTAATGTGCCATTAATAAGTAATTCTATTAGATATCTATTTTTCAAGTCATGATTTCTTGTGGAATATTCAAAGCAATGAAATAAAAATTCATACTGATTAAAATTATATAAAAGTCATATAAGGAATGCTTATCACTTTTAATACCTTGTAAAATGGCGTTTGTTACTAAAATGTTTCTAAAATGTATGTTAACTTTTCAATTTAAAATCTATCATAGGATTTTCAAGGAATTGCCTAAAAATGCAAAAAACAGTTAGAGAATACTTTTCTTTATTGTGTTTATGCCTTATATTACTCAAATTATTTGCAAAATTGGGCATTTGTTTAGGAGAATAACATAATAGTATGATTATTGAATTGTGGAGATGGATAGTAGTACTGTCTCTTGAATTTACTTCATCTAGGAGCCATTGAGACAGTAAATATCTAAGTTTTGGAATCCAACTTGAAATTTCAGGAAGAATATGAATATTTTCATCCTGTCAGTTGTTTCACTCTGAATTGTTCGCTGTGGCTATTTGCCTTCTGTTGGAAGACACTTTCCATTTTTCTATAATGAGGTCTATTATGCTGAATTTTGTCAATAAAAAATGTGAAATATAGATGAATTTCAGAGACAAATTTAAAACTACAATAAATATTGACTGATATAACTTATGGAACATTAATCATTTTTAATTAAAGATTATTTTCACTTTTTCTCTTGTCCACCAGGCTATTTTAAGTGTGTATGTTATCCATTATGGAAATTTCTTCCCCTTATAATACAGTCTGGTGTGCTGAGTTGCTGTGATAATTTCTGCTAAGATATTCTATTCTGCTGAGTATTTGTTTCAATATGGCACCACTAAAATATAAAACACTGGTGTCATCATATATATTCTGCTTGTGCTTTGAAGCATAGTGAAATAAAAACAGAAAAATGAATAAGCTAATTTATATAAAAATTGTTGAAGAATACCAAATTACCAAAGTGAAATAAATAGAAGGTTGTTTATGAGATAGAAAACATTTGAAAAACTGGACAGTATACATTCTAACACATTGCATAAAAAGTAAGTACAATTAAAATATAGGTCAAATAAATTCCCAACTCATAATGAGATCTCATATCCAAACAACAGTAAATTAGAGAATTGAGAAACAGAGTTTCAAAAAGCAATCAATATTTGGCTCTCATCTGAAAGATCTATTTTAGTAACAATATAAATGACGTATACATCAATACAAAGTTTGAATGAATTATTATTTCAGGATAATACATAATTTACTAAATTATATTTCTGCTGATTTCAGAATATCCTTGCAAAATTGTGGATATAATGACTTCCTCTGGATTTATTCCAAACAAAAACATCAAATCATCAAGTAATACTAAAGATGCAATACTAGTAAGACATAGTTCTGTTGGTTGGACCTCTGATATGGATGATTATCACCCTACAATTGTTATTTTACTTAATGAAGGCATACTTAAAAATGGAGGACATTTGAAATTGATAAAAGCCGAAAATGTGAAAACGTTTGATATACAAGCAAGTCATCTAGTGATTCCTGCACAGGTAATATCCATTAGAATTTTGTTTCTTTTTTTAATATTAGATTAGAATTTTATGATATTATTAACTCAGAAAGGCAACTTATTAGATGGTTTAATGGATGAGGATTGAATTTTTAATATTATTTTATTAGATAGTCAATGGATTTCTGCACTGTATGTTGTACCATTTTAAGTTCAGTAAGACAGTTGCTGGAATGAAGATGGTTGATGAAGAGTGAGGGGATGGTTGGATGCAGTATAAGACACAAATGGTATGCAAAGTTCAAGAAAGGTGAATCTGACTTGGAAGTGGCAGACTACAAGAATTTGGAATTGATGATGTGAAAGTACTTTTAGGTGACAACTCTACTGAGTCAATGTTGGAATTGGCTGAAAAAAACTTGCTGTCAATCACTCAAACTTAGTAAGATGATGAAAACACAGAAAACTGGAAAATGAATTCTGCATGAATTGTCAAAATGAAGCCTTGGACAATATCATTCACTACCTGCATTTCACTTCTAAATGAACATGTTAAAATCTTTTTTGTGAAAGATTACCATTGAAAATTAAAAAATAAATTCACTGCAAGAATCCAAAGTGTTTAAAATTATGAGCAGATCTAGGACAATTTGCAGCATCAGCAACAAAAAACAGTTATAGAATAAGTTAGGTGGTAAGATTTGAAAAGTATACTGTATTATAAATTGTAGAAGTCCGGTGAAATTGTTAGTGCAAAACAGTAGAGTCATCATTTTCAAAATCTGAGCATTGCGACTGAAGAAAAAAGAACACAGAACAATGAAGCTAGAAAGTTATATTGCTGTCACACATTGTTTTGTTAACCCTAAAAACAGTGGAAATAGTTTAGGTAATTCTTCTCCACACAGCATATTAGACTTAGTGTCATTAGATTATCATTTATTTCAGTTAATGCAGAATTCTTTATCTAGTGAAGCATTTAATGATGTCATTGGTCAAAGTTTAACAGACAATTTTATTGTGTTGGAACAAGATATCAAGATAGAATATGAAAACTTCTTGAATGTAATGTCATAAAAAGTTATGTAAAATATTTTGATGATTAATAAATATTAGTTATTTTTATTTAACTAATTTGAATAAAATCCATTTATGTTTGTCAGTAAATACAGGCTAAAATACAAAGTTAGTTTTAGAATGCAAAAGAATGTAATTGACTCTTCTGTTTTGAGCATTACTTTTTGACTTTCTTTGTTCTGGATGTAAAATCAATATCATACTCCATTTCATCAAATTCAAAACAAAAAGAAGTTGATTTTAGAATTTAAAATCACTGACAATTTTCCATTTGGTTCTATTGACTTTCAACATTATCCATTTTCCTTTACAGTTCATTTTATGTTTTATGATTCCCACTCATCTTTTATTCCATTTTGCTTAATTTACTTATATATAATCCTATAAATAAATAATGAAAGATATTTCTAGTTATAATATTCTGAAAATAATGTTTTATTGATATACTGTTAATATTTATTAACAAAATTAACCCCTTATCTTATTATTGATCAACTGTGATTTACAGTACTTTTCTGTTATTTTAACAGATTTTATGCTTCTTGAAATAATTAAAAATGAATCTGATATTTTATTGTTTTCAGGAATTTTCCACTGACATGGTTGTTGATATACCAGCTGGCATAAAAACAGATTATCTAAATATACATTTCAACAAAATATTTTATGACCAGCCAGTAACTGTGACCATTTCTCTATTTACTTGTATTTCAACTAATCGTAAGTATTTGCTATTTGATAAGAAACTGAATGCTGTCTACCAGTTTGGGAATGGAATCTTCTCTTCTGATCTGCAGAAAATAAAGCATCTTCTTCTCTTCTCACTTGTCTTCTTGTTCATTTTTTTTAAAAAAAAATCAGATTCTATTCTGCACTATAGAAAACTTCATTATTTCTTTTATTTATTTATACTAATATTTTGTAAAATTATTATTTGGACTCAACATAATCAAACATGAACAGGGCTATTGATATACTGTCAATAATGTGGTAACCTTTGGAGAAAATAATGATTTGATAAGTTTTGAATCTTTTATGCAATATGTATAAAAGATATCCTAAAAGTTAGATCAAAGAAAGTAACAAAATTTCAATAGCTTGTTTACTAAAGCCAAGCCTTGCTGAATTCAATTCACTGTGAGCATTTTCTCAGCATCACATGATTTTTTTTCATATGAGAAAAACTAGAGTAATATTTTCTGACTTCTATGATGTCTGCTTTTGAAATAGAAAAAAATGTATTAAACATAGGTTTTATCAGTTTCAGCATAATTAATATAAATGTTTCTTATTTGAAGTAAACATTTTTAGTTAGCACCACAACTTATTTGCCTGTAATTGATTAGCTCTTTTGACAGTAGTTTGCAACTGTGAATAGACTGAACTGACAAGACATTGTTAAAGAATCTTGGTAGAATTTTAGTTCCAAGATCTATTGAATTCAGTATTTGTAATTTTTATAACATTCTTCATTATTATAAAACTGAATTGGAAAATTTAAGTAATTGCATGTATGGTCTAAATAAATACCCATAGTCTTTTATACAGACTTAATTTTAGTATATGTATATTTATAGATCTTATTCTTTCTCTCTCCATTCTTTTTCTGATACAGATATGCATCTGCATATATTCTTTATCTTCCTCACTCAACATTGACTTGATGCACAAGGGATTTTTAGTAACTTATTATATTCAAAGTCTAAGTCATCCACAAATATAAAACATTTTCCATATTTTTTTCTATGTCAATTTGCTTGTGCTTCAATTAGGTTCTGTTTTATAGCACATGGATATTTTGCTTATAAACCAAAAGTTCTGATTATTATGCTTTACAACGTCTTCTCTGCATTTTCAAATAATTAAAAATTTGAATACTTCTTAATTTTTTTATTACATTGTTGATTTTGTTTTATATTTCATCAAATCTTTGATTATACTTGAATCTTCCAATGACTTGAATTTAGTAGACTATAACTGTAATTTTCACATTCTGAAACATTTAATGTTTTACTGATTCAGTTAAATGTTTATTTTAATACTAATGTTCATTCAAGGTAAAGGATTACTATCTGGTATTGTATGAGAATAAGAAAAGGCAAAAATTAAAACTGATGAGGTTATGTAGGAAAGATAGTGGTTAACCGTAACCTTGAAAACATCAAGATTGTAGTGATCAGGGAAAACATCCTGCTGGCAGTCTGTTCCATGAAAGTGCAGTTCTTGGGAAGAAGCTTTCTTACTAATGGAATATGAATTGAATGAGGGTGATTCATCCTTGTGTACATGGTATGGTGGGTCTCATTTAAAAAGGTCAGAGTTAGTGGAACCAAGAAATGTAACTCATCAGAACATGGAGAGAGTAGTGAGAAGCTCACATGGTGTCATCTGTGGAAAAGCGATTACAGGGTGGAAAATCACCCACAAGCTAATGTAGACACTTTGGAACTCTACCAAGCCAGGCAAGTGAGGACTGGGCAGCTCCAGCCCAGATATGGCAGCAATACTCCATTTTTGGTCTGATCTGACTTGTGTAAGTTTAGCCAGGGCATACTTACTGGAGTGGTACAAAGAACCAATCATTTTTTTCAACTGGGGGGGGGGCGTTTGTGTCCCAATAAACATTCAAGGCAAGGCACCTCCTTCAGAAACTACCCATCCATCATGATAGGTGAAATTTGAGGGCCTGCTCGCTGGTGGTGGTGGAATGCTACTAATTTGATTTTGGATGTATTGAATTTTACAAGCCAATCCTTTCCCCATTCAGTAGGTCAGGGGAGAAATGAGCTGCTAGATTCTGCTGAAAGGTTCTCAACCAAACAAAGATTTTAAAAATATTTTGATATTTGGTCATTTTTCTGCTCATACTTACAATGAATTGAAACCTCTGTATATCAGTTGTCACCTCCTAAGAAATCAAATGAGTTTGATCCTTTGTATTATTCAACTCTTTGTACAAGTAACATTCCCAAATATAATTAATTTTATAAGTAGAAATATATAGTTGCTATGAACATTATAAAATTATTAAACTCAGTAAGATGGAATAGGTTCAGAACATGGACACAATTTGAAGATAAAATGTAATCAGTTATTGACAATTGATTTAAAAGTTAACTTTGTATTTGCATATAAATCACAATCACAACTTTCCTTGGAAATATGTATTAAAAACCTAATTCTTTGATTTTTACTTTCAGATGTATCCTTACTTAATAAATTTACAGATCATGACAGCTGTTAGGGAGATGTGATTAAATATATGTTAATGTTTAAAAAAATTATTCAGTATTGTTATTGTTTAGGTAATAAGCGTTATAACATAGGACAAATAGCTATATTGTAGAAAAATAAGCGGAATTAGCTGTGTGTGTGTGTGTGGGCTGTGGTGAAGCTGAGTGTTTGCCATAGCTTGTTTTTAAAGCAAGGCTGCTCTGAGCACTGGAAAGGCTTGGATACACAGGTCTGCCACCCTTCACATTTTTTTTTTTGTTTTTTGAGAGTGACTTCATGAGAACAGAGTCGTTCCATGGTTCTCTTCTCTCATTATTAATTGATCCCTGACTGAATTTTGGGTCACGAGACTAGGCAATGTTTCTCAACAATACTGTTCCAGACCAGCTTCTGATCTACTCTTTGAGTCAAAAGGAATTTTTGACAATATATGCATTTTTTACATATTTATAACTATTTTTTAACTTTTATCAAAAATGACATTCTTGTACATGTAGTTATGGATAATATCTAAAAATCTGACAAAAAAGTTGTTTTTGAACAAATACCAAAATAGTAAAATTCATTAGAATGAATCAACATAAATCTAAAATTGATTATGAAGTAGTGAATTTCATAAAAAAGAAAAGAGGTTCTATTATAAGTTGTGAAGAAAAATTGGATATAATATTAGTTCAAAGCAAAGTTAGAGTAGAAAATGGAAAAAAAAAACAAATAAAAGTTGATCGTGGATGAAAAGCCAAGTATGTCAATCCAAATGAACGAATGGCTTATCTCTTAAATCATAGAAAAAATGTTAATCAAACCTGGATGAATTTTTGTGATCATTCTGAAATATTTGTTAGCATCTCATGGAAAAGGCCTGATATAAAAGGAACAATATCATATGATGCAATATTTGAAATATGCTCTTTTGTTAGAAATAGAAGATTATCAAAAACAAGGACTGTCGCAAAGGATGTTATGTTTTTTCTTCTAAGTCATGGCTATCTTTGATGAAAAAGATTTTAAAGCAAACTTAAGGACTACACAAAGATTCTTACAAAAATTCAGATACAAAAGAGGTCAAAGAAAAAGTAAGGTAGATTTTAAATTATCTGAAAAAGTAGGATTGAAGAGCGATGAGTATATTTTAAAAATTACTGATAATAATATGAGGAGAGTTTACATAGATGAAAGTTTTATTCGTCACAATTATTCTAGACATGAAGATTCATTCTATGACCCTAATGATACCAGCTATATAGAATCTATCAGATGGCATAAAGGATGTAGATATTGTTTTATAGCAGCTATTACAAAAGGGAATCCAAATGTTCCAGAAGAACTGAGATGGAATTATGAATTACCACATTTGATCAAAGAATCTATTGATATATTTGAAGGTGGAAGGGCTAAAGATAATCACAGTATGTTCAATAACCAATATTTCATTAACTGGATCTCTAACTTATTGAAGACATGAGATGAACATGAAATGAAAAATTGTCTGATTATATTGGACGATGCAAAATATCACAAGTGTCTTTCTGAAGATGTGCCTAAAAAGTCAAGTAAAAAAATAATAAAAAAAATTAATAAAATATTGCCAAAATTGTAATATCCAATATTCTAATAATTATTCAAAATCAGTGCTATGAAGTAAAATGCAAAATTACATACAGTTGTTTGTCAAACTAATTATATGCAACATGGCTTAAAATGCTGGACATCAAGTGGTTTTTACTCTTCCCTACCACTCCAATCTTCAACCTATGGAACTTGTGTGGACTATCACAAAAGCTGAGGTTGGGAGAAAATACAATTCAAGTACCAAGTTCGGTGATATATTTTATTAGATTAAAAGGAACATTTGAAAATATATCAAGTGAAACAATTAACCATTGTATACAAAAAAACTATAAAATGGTTAATTTATGTTATCAGGACATAAAAAACAATGATGTATCTGAAGAGATATCTGATTCAGATCTCTCTACTACTAGCAATTCTCACTCAGCTGATTTTTAATTTGTTTTTATGATTTTAGTAATATGAATTACTTTTATTTTCTATTAATTAATAAATTTAAAATTATACTATTTTTTTTAATTAATAACTATTTGTGCTCAGTTGTTGACATTAATAGATATCTGCTGATGTGTTAAAATTTTGGAATAACGCAATAATAAAAATTTAAATTTCATCTCTCTGATAGATGTGGTCTGTTAATAAAACTGAGAGCATTATTATTATTTTATAGTGTCTGTGTGTGTGTATGTATGTGTGTGTGTGTGTGTGTGTGCACTATACAAATCTAAAAGTAAGTGACATAAGTATTGAAATACTTAAGCAAATATTTTACAATTTTTTGAAGTTAAATAAATGGAGAAATTAAATATATTACTTTTGTTCTGTTTATCTTGTTTATGATTAGATTTTAGTCAATTTGTTCCAGTTAGCAAGAACATATAAATGTGCTTTGCTAATGGAGGATCACAAAATGAAAGCTAATGTTACTATACCAGACTACAAATATTTCTTTCATTTTGTTACCACCACTATCAAAGGAAGATTCTGTGATTTTTGGCACAAAAACTTAACAACAAAAAGCTTCTCAAAGTATAATAAAAGCCTTTTTGAGGGCTTTTATTTTCTATTGTTAAATGTTATTTTGAATTTCTTTTTACTTTACTGGGTGTTAGACACTTAAGTATTGTCATGTTAAAACAATGTAAATGCATATGACATTTATATTGAGTTTTATATTGAACTATTTCCTTGGATATATTTGAGTTTATTAAAAAAGTTGTTTTCTTTAGATTCAATCATTTTTATCTAATATGTCTGTTTAATGAAAGCAATTAAAATAAATAAATTCTACAAATGTGTTGTCATTGATAAATTATATTTTTAATTAGGAAGAATGCTATGTTTTACTCAAGCATCAATTGAAATTTGACTGAAATCATTTCCTCTGGAATTCCTTCAAAATCATAAATAATAACAGAAATTGAACTTATTGGACTGTTTTTTGGATAAGTTTGAGTTTATTAAGAAAGATTTTCTCTTTAGATTCACTCATTTTCTTCTGATATGTCTGTTTAATGAAAGCTGGAGATCAGTGATAAAAACAATACAAATAACAGATTAATGAAACAGTCTAAAGAAATACACTGAATGAACTTTACTCTCAGAACTACACTTACATTGATACCAAGAGAAATTTTTAACTTTAGAATTTTATTTTTCAGGTAAGCCTATCAGTCAAATCACTCTTGAACAATGTTTTCATAATTTTAGCAATAGAAATAATACCACATACTTCTTTTAAAATTACAATTCTTTATATCTGTCATGATGAATTTCAAGAAGCCTTTTATTCATAATTAACTTTTCTTTGAGTAATGTTACTGCATTTTAATGAAAAATAATATTATCAAAAATTATATGCATAATATGCAGGAAATGTGTTTGTATAAGCAGAAAGTAAAAATATAATTACAACTAAATATTGTTTATCCTATTACAAAATAAATTATTTTGTATGAGTTTGTTAGATTTCAGTCAGACTTAGGTCATCTATCTTGATTTCATCAATTTATAACCACAATTGCATTGTTGTTAATTATTAATTTTGGCACACATTATTCCATACCTATATAAGAGCAGTTAAAATATTGCTAACATTTTTTTCTCTTTTTATAACAAACAAAATATGTGCTTACTTAATGCAGTGAGTTCATTCCAACTAATGTCTTTGCTTGGAAGTAATATAGAAAAGCAAAGTAATAGAAATCATAAAATAAAACTAGCTGATTTTTAGTTAGTTAATTTTTTTTGAAAGATTAACAGTAGTAACAACTTAAAATTTAAATATTTAATTGTAAAATTACTTATATAGGTCCCGATTAATATTTTATTTTCATATCATTATATTTCTTATTGTAACTGCAATGCATATAAACTATTTAAGCTTAACATTTTACCATGAGCCTATAGTCTGGTCAATGGTATTATTTCATTTATCTTTGAAACTATTAAAAATAATCATTACAAAAACTTATAAAAGATTTATACAAACAATATAATTTAAACATTGAAGTATTCTGGTCTAATCTCTTTGTTACTAATAAAATCTTTGAAGACAAAAATTCCTCTATTATAAAAAGGCTTTAGAAATATTCTGATAGCAAACTGTGGTATTTGATAATAAACAAATCAGTCACTTCATAGTGGGTTTAAACATACCTTTTATTAACAAACAATCGTAACAATAATGTGTGGAATGAACTGTATTTTTTTGTTTTCATTAGTTAGCTGCTGCTGCTAATGTATTTATCCTGCTTATGTTTATTTCTCATTCACATGAGATACCTGACACTACATCTTCCCTCTTTTTTTTAATCTATGTTACTATAAAGTCTTTTTGCCAAATTGGGGTAGATCTCACTCTAGGTGTTCCGATTGAACCAGTAGGTGCAGTTAGGGCTGATGTTAGGGGTTCTCAACCAGTGTCCTTAAACTGGATTGGAGTTGGGAAGTGCATTGATTAGGTTGGGGTGTGTATCTGGGATGACAGTTGTAGACATAGGGGGCCAGTGGTTTGCATCAGGAGGGAAATAGATTGCATGTCCCCAGGAACCTTTTTCATATGGGCAGGATTTCTCATTCTCTCTGGGCTTTGGGGTTGTTGAAATAGGACGGTGTTTCCCTTCTTTTCCATGACTTCATAGGGCTGAGTCTCAAAATGAGGGTTCAGCATATTGGTTCTGTGTAAATTTTTACAAATACTGTGTCTCCTCTCTGGTTCTTCTGGTCTCTGGATCCCCTTCTCTGGTTGGCAGCTATATTGTAGTTTAGTTTGGGGAGAGCATCCCTGTCATGTACATCCCTAAAATGCTCCTACAACACTTGGCAGCTTATCTCGGAGATCTCTGTACATAAATAACTTTATTGAGGATACCCTGGTTACTGTGTCAGGGGTGGTTCGGTAGTGGAACAGAAAATTCCTTAGTTCAGCCTTCCAGTCATTCCCTTCAACTTTGGAAATTTTAATTGCCTTCAGAAGTGTTCTGTTGAACTGTTCCACTTCCCTGTTGGACTGTGGCCAATACAGGATACCTTTCATCTGGATGATGCCATGAGTATTCAGATACTCATTAAATTCACTTGATGAGAATGGCTGTCTGTTGTCACTCCTCAGATATCTGGGATATCCATGACAACTGAACATCATTTCCAGTGCATCCATAACATTTTTTGCATTTGTTATTTTCATGTACACAACTTCTGGCCATCTGAAGTAGTAGTCAATGACAACAAGCAGATAGTTCCCTTGAAAGACACTCAGTAGATCAACAGCTACATAGGTCCAGGGTTGATCAGGAAGTAGTGCACTCTCTAATTCTTCTGGAAGGTCATTTTGCCAACCACTTGACATGGATAACATACTTTTACTTGTCTTTATGCCATTCTAGCCATCTCTGGCCACCAAACTTTGGACCCTAGATGATTTTTAGTTTGCACAATCACTTGGTGTCCCCCATGAGCCAACATAACTACCTGTCCCTAAAGTGCCTTGGGGATTATGATCCTGCATCCTTGCATGACCATCTGTCCTGCTGTCCAGAGCTCATCCTTTGAAGCTTTTTCCACTTCATGGGGAGTCAGTGCTAGAGGTACAGTATCTTTAATGATACTGTAGATATAATCCATAGTTTCCTTTTCCTCAGTTTTGTCTGACTTTTCAACTGGTTGCTGATGCAGCAGGTTTGCCTTGTTGGTTTAGCCAGAAATGTGGATGACTTCATAGGGGAACTGTTGTAGATACAATCTTGCTTTACCAGCACTTTGTGATCAGTCAGGATCTGAGATTCCCATCCACTGAAGTACAGACTGAACTTTTTGCATGCCCAGAATAGTGCTTCTCTTTCAAAATGAGAGTATCATGACTCTGCTGGTGTGAGCTTCCTACTGGCATAGTATACTGGTTTCCAGACTCCATTTGGATGCTGCAGTTCAAGGATTGCACCCAAGCCAATGAGAGAAGCATCACTTGTGCTTCTTGTTGGGAATTCAACATTGTAGTATACCATGACTGGTGCTTCAATTAGTCCCTTTTTTAGTTTATCAAAGGCATATTGTTCCTCTTCTTCCCATTTCCAAAGTGGTGCAGTTATGCTAGCAAAATGGGACACAAACTTAGTGCAGAGTTGGGCTAGTCCTAGAAAACTCCTCAATTGTGATGCATCTTTTGGTGGAGGAGCATCAACTACAGTTTTTACCTTTTGTCCAATACTTTCAAACTGTTTTGCATCAGAATGTGACCCATGTATTTTATAGATGTTATTTTAATTTGACACTTCTCTCCATTGATGGTCAATCCTTGTTCAGCTATGTATTGGAAAACTTTGGTGAGTCTGGTGTCATCCTCACTTTCTGTCTTCCCAACTACTACAATGTCATGACATATTGTATGCTCCTGGGCAGTCAGCTATAACCTGACTTAGAGTTGTTGAAATTTTTCTGAGACCATATTTACCCCAACATAAGTTTTTCATATTGGTATAGCCTATCAAGTGTGGCAAATGTTGTCATTTCCCTGGAGTCTAGATATAACTCTATTTGAAGGTAGGCCATATTTAAATCTACTTTCAAGAAATATATGCCACCAGCCATTTCTTGTATCATTTTCTCAATTGTGGGCACAGGATGATGTTTTTGAACAATAGCTTCTATGCATATTGACACATATTTTAACATTGCTTTTTCCATTTTCCTCAGGCCTTTTCTCCACTGTCAATAAGGAAATAACCCAGAGAGCAGGTTCCCTAACCCTCTCACTCACATCCAGATCAACCAGTTTTTGCAATTTGTTCAGAATACATTACCACTGCTTAAATGGCATTCAATGTACTAGTTGAGTTACACGTATAATTTCTGGATTTGTTTTGAAGTTTAATTGGTAATCTTTCAGTTTTCCCAATCCACTGGAAAACTTTGGGAATTTTGCTTGTAGTTTTGTCCATATATCCAGTACAGAGCAGTTCAGTATGTTGTCATTAATGCCTACTCTTAAAAGTCATAGTCTTTTACTAGTTCTACCACTTAAAAGTGATGCTTGGACCTGAGGTATGTCAAAAAATGTAATTGTTATGCATCGATTTGTACTAGGAACTTCAACATTTAATATGCACTTCCCTAGAAGGGGAAGTGATTGTTTACTAGCATAGGGGTATAGTTTGGTAGAATCTGGCTGGAACTTAATTTTGGGTCCTTCTTTTTCTATTTTCTTGAAGTCCTCTACAGATAATGTATTATGCTGTGCTCCTCAGTCTATCACTAAGGGAATAGTAGTATTACTGATTTTGAGGTTTATTACATCTTCACTTATTGATATTTTAAATAAATTAAACCCATCAGCACTAAAAGTTTTGTTATCTTCCCTTTCTCCTACACTCCAGTGAATTCCTTTTTTAGGATATTTATTCTGTTCACCATGAATATGTTTTTGGGCTCTGTCATGTTAATTTCTATTCTGTGTTTTTGTCTGTTTGTTTTTGTAGAAACAACAAACTTTGAAATGTTCCCTTTTCCCCCAGATTCCACATTTGTGATGCTTACTTTGAACACAGTCTCTTGCAAAATGTCCCTAGCCTCCACACTTATAACATGTGGGTGAAAAATCTTGGCTTGTTTTAGGTTTTTGTCTGTCACTTAACCTATTTATATCAGACATACAAGTAGATCCTAAAATTAGGTCTTCTCTCAGGTGGAACATCCCAATAATTTGGATGAGACGATCCAATGTCAAGTTGTTTTCATCATATAATTTGTCTTTTAGCTCTACATCCTTTATGTAAAGAAGGATTTTTTCTCTGATGAAGTCATTCAGTTCTGGAATGAAACTGCACACTTGCCAAACTTTAGGTATATTTTCCTTTAGAGCATAAGTTTTGTCAAACAGATCTATAACTGTTTGACAAAACTTTCGCTATTTGGAATAGGTCTTTCTTGACTCTTTTTTTTTATTAGCCTCATGTTCATTTCTCTGTTCATCCATGAAATTCTTCCAAATTTCACATAAACCTTTGCTGCCTTAAGCAAGAGGATGGCTCTTTTTTGTTCAGCATTTCCAACACCTGAAGCTATTATGAAAATTTCCAGATCAGTTTTCCAGTTTACTCATCTCTAATGTAATGATTCAGGATCTCTGCTTGTATCTAAAACATGTGGAGGAGTTAGACCATGTAATACAACCAATTTTGACATTATTGTTAATTAATATAAGACAATAAATGTAAATAACAAAAAATATTACTTATCATTCATTTTTTTTTTTTACATTTTTGCATTGAGTTTTTTTGGAGAAAAAATTATATTTTTTCTTGACAGTGTGCAGACATTTTTTTTGTATCCTTGTTTTCTGTAGAAAAGTTTATTTTTTGCACTTGTGTAGATGTCTTTCTTTTCTTTTTTAATGTAGACTTTATCAGATACTTATCGCCATCTTGTCCCTATATGCAAGCCACCAATCTGCCACTGGTTGGCATGCCACTAGCATTTGCTGCTGGTGGCCTGCTGTCAAGACTACCTGTGTGTTTATCTTGGCAATGTTACTACTTGTGTACAGCTAGTGGCCCAGCATTGGCTCGCTGGCCACTAGTGTCTTGCATGTAGGGGTGGTATTTGATAATAAACAAATCAGTCGCTTTGTGATAGGTTTAAACACACTTTTATTAACAAATAATCATAGCAATAATGTGTGGAATGAATGGTATTGTTCTGTTTTCGTTAGCTAGCTGCTGCTGCTGCCAATGTCTTTATCCTGTTCACATTTTTTCTCATTCTTGTGAGACACATGATACTTCACAAACCTGCCTTTAATATTTGTGATAATCTCCATGATAATTGAAGAGAAAATGTTTTAACCTTTGTTTCAATGATCAATGTTTTGTGGTATTATTTTATAGATAAACATAATTTATCAACAAATCTTATTCCTAAAAAATGAAGTTGTAAATTTAAGTGAAAACGTATGTTGATTATTTTATCATGTACATGAACTTGATTTTGTTTAGTAGGCATGCACAGTAATTTAGCTAAAATGTAAAATAGTTATAAAATTGTCAAGTTGGGATTTAGTTACAGTTTAATATAATATAAATTTACATGTCTTATAGCTTTAGAGCTTCACTTATTTTCATATAACTCTTGAGCTGAAGCCAAATTTTGAAGGTCAACCTGAAGTTATCAAATCACGGCAAAAGTGAGAAATAGAATATTAAAAGGCAAACTTGGCCATTTTCTAGCATTTAAGTAATAGTGTCTATTTTCTGCAGTAATTATATACTGTGTACTTTGTTTGAAAATATTGTTATGTTTATTTTATATGGTAATTTGATGCAATTATTAAGAAAACTATTCTTTTTGTTTTATCGATAAGGAAAGTAACTTTTATGTAACATCTTAATAAAATAATCACTTTCCTTTTTAGTGCCACAAACATCTTTGAGTGTACCCAAAACTGAAGTAACAAGTGTTTCAGGTAAGAATCTAAACAGAGTATCTTAGCAGTGAAAACATAAAAGTATCAGAGAATATTGCTAGAAACTATCATTTAAAAATGTATGTATTAGTGTCAGATATTGGCTGTGCTGAGTGAATACTAGTGTTATATTCTATTAGTAGAACTATGTAAAAGTATAGATTAATTATAATAAAAAGGACTCTTTACAGCATTTGCAATTTTTATCAGTTTTTGATTTAGCTGAAGAATGTACTGATTTAGGATAATTTTTCTATTAGAGCTGCTAGTTTAGATGATAGTAGTTAATTGGATATTTCAGCATGTTACAGATCTTTCTTGTTTTCCAAAAGAAAAGTAAATCAGTCCAAAAATCTTTAAAAGATTTAAAAGAATCTTGTATCAGCTATAAAGAAACCATCATCATTTTATTTTGATTGATAGTCATATGATAAAAAAAGAAAACTTCTTATTTGATACAATGAAAAATACTTTTCCATCTCTTGCAAAAATAAAAATAAATATGCTTCTATTTAAAACAAATATATATTTTTTTTTCATTTTAGTGCCAGTGACAACAATTCCACAATCTGAAATAATATCGCCAACATTGACAGGTGAGAAACTATAGCTAAATAACAACTTGGTGAATAATCATACAATTCTTATTGGTAATCATTTCTGATTTTGTTTAAACCAGTTCCTGTAAGTTCCCCTGTTAAACTCTGATTAGACACTAAATTACACTACATTAGAAAACTTGTGAAGTAAATTTGACTTATGATTTAAATAACTGCTTCAAGTTTTTATCATTTTCCCCTCTTTCTTTGCTAAGGTTCATCAAATTTATGGTATTATAATAAACTCATAGCTATGCAAAGATAATCAACCATTTTACTGTAGCTAATGTTACAGTGCATTCCTGTGACATATAATATAGATAGCAAATACTAAAATTCATACAAATTTGGTTAATGAAATTGGTAACAAAGTAAAAATTAAAATCTTACCTTGAAAAATAATTTGTGTTATCTGTGCTGTTTTTCAAAAAAGAAAATAAATAGGAGGTTTCAAAATATGATAATTTCTTCACTTGCATACCTGTCTTGACAAAGCATAGCATTTCTTACTCCAATAAAAGAATGCTACTTGGGATGACATGGGTATTCTCTGTTCTCCGTTCTCTTGAAGAAAGCACACTTGTATATTGTGATTCCTGAATTCAACATGATAAAACTGGTAAGCCTGTGGTTGAGTGGGTCAGATATGTAGAGTTTGTCTGTGAACTTTGCAAAATTACCAAAATTGAATGAGTCCTCCCATTGCATCTGAGAGGAGGTGCCTTTGCAGTATATTTATAAACCCTTTTACTGCTGCCTATACTCGCTGATGTAACCGCATTTAGTGGTACAGTCACTCAGGATCTTAGGACAATGTTTTAACCACAGTGCTAATGCTGATGCTGGTC
Source organism: Acanthosepion pharaonis (assembly GCA_903632075.3). Lineage (NCBI taxonomy): Eukaryota > Metazoa > Mollusca > Cephalopoda > Sepiida > Sepiidae > Acanthosepion > Acanthosepion pharaonis. The sequence continues at coordinate 374,030 of CAHIKZ030000370.1, read as the reverse complement.
CAAACTGATTATTAGACACTGGCCACTTCAATCCATACCAACTCTTCCCATGTTGTGTTCTTGATCTCAGGGTAGTAGAAGATAAATGTCGTAGTAATTGCAGCGCTGGTTCAAGTCATGGCAGATGCTATATTAAGAAAGAAATCTCTTCATAATGAAAAAGTAAAATGAAAAATCCATGGTGTTAATCTTCAATTGGTGTATATAATTCTTGGTACAACAAATTTAATCCCTCCTGCATTAATCTCTCTAATGACACTGTACCTCACCTAATAATTTGGGTTCAAAGTTCTTTGGAATCAGGAAATCTGGTGCCAGCTGACATGGATTCCAGAGGCACTCGATGTGGGTCTTCAAGCTTTCAAAGCTATTTGATTATATGCATTTTGACTCAAAACTGGCAAGGGGCCAAAGGTTTCTTGGGATTTGTTGATGCTTCAATTTTCACATTAATCCTAATAAAGGTCTTTATTCCCTATTTCTGCTTTCTTAATCAACTTTCTAAATTTGGAGAATTATCCACCTCCTTAGGAGTAGTTGCACTTCCCCGCAATTCTAACCTACTTCACTTTACATTTCACACCACCACTCCACATTTCCTCCTTCCTTCTCTGCATTTCACCTGAGCCCATCTCTCAGGATTGGCACAACTGTCATTGTAACATATCTAATTTTCAAATTGTGTGGGTGAAATGGTGTAGTTTATTCGAATCATTAATTTTAATTCTTCTGCCTCCTCAAGGTAGAGATAAAATTATCTCTCCATTTTTGGACTTATCCACATCCAGTGAAAACACAAAGCAGATCACCTTCTTAATCTATTTTCATAACTTCAACCCTTACAATGGGTTTATTCCTTGTTTTCATTTTCCAATTCGTTTTCTTCAATTAAAATATATTTGCCTAAATTCTCAAGGAAGACATAAAATTGTTCTCCAAAACTGTTTTCATCTGCATGGCAGATTCTTAATAGAAAAATAAAAGAAAAAGAAAATTTAGGGGAGAAGAAATCCAAGTGACATCATTTTCACCAAGGAAAATGTCTCCACTCTCTATTTCTATCTTCCAGCCTACATTCTATTTTGTGGTTAATCCTTTTCTGCTCAGAATCAACATTTAACCACCCCATGGCCTCAGTGTCACATATTGACAACTGAGCAAAAAACTGAAGGCCGACATTGGGTAGATTAAACAAACCATAATAACTGCATTCGCACTTGACTCATTCATGGCATGTGAACAGTTTTTTTACATCCTGGAAGAACTGGAGAACTGTCAGAATGATGGATGGCATGTGCATTTGTGTTTCAACTGCTGAGACATGTCAGGCATCAAAGATGCATGACATGATTTGATGACTTGAGCCAACTACTAACCAGTGTCTGTGCCATCATACCTGAGGAAGAAAATTCCAAGACACCAGTCACTGCAACTAATCAACCAATGGAAAACTATCATTATAACAGTATCACTTGTTACAGAAGCTCTGGACCAAACCATATGACACTTTTCATGCCACAAAGCCACATTGCATGAAAGTATCCAGGAAATGGTTTAGGAGACATCAGTATCAATCCTGTTCTCTCACAAGTTATGAGAGAGATATTCTCTGTGATTGAAGTACTTATCAATGGAGTAAATATACCGTCATGGTTCATTCAAGTTGTTCTCAGTTAATTACAAATAGTTGGGTTGTCTGTGGAGCAGACTGAAAATGAATGTGCAAACAGATGATAGAAAAATTCTGTAGAACTGTGTAGCATAAAACTCTGTATGGTCAACTTTGAGCCTGTCAATATACTAATTGTTGACAGTGAGTTATTAGGATTCAACCTGCTCCTGGGTATGGACATTATCAAAATGTTAGGTTGGGTACATATGACTGAACTGAACAAATTTTGCTTTTCTAATGCACCCATTTGTGCAGCCATAAAGATTGATGAGTCTGATTTTAGCATGCAGGTCAATCAAAACACCAACATGTTGACAATATTATGGAAGTAGTTCCCTAAAGGATTAATCCCATTAATGGCTGTGGTGCAAAAGAACAAAGTGAAGGTGCACCACATGTTGAATTATTGAGTGTTAAATGAGCATGTCAATACATACACAGCACAATGCTGATATTAGTGCTGATATTAGTGAGAGAATGGTGGCAGGTGGTTTCCAGTGTGTTTGAACTGGATTTTCAACAGGCTTACCTACAAATAGATGTGTATGATCACTGTGGTTCTGTCAAACCTTAATCTTCAAGAGACAGAGATTCTGCCTAGTGCAAATGGAGTTTGGGCTCAATGTGGCACTAGCTATCATGACAGCCATCACAGATGTCAAAAGACGAGTCCATTTGACATGCAACTTCAGCCTACATTTATGACATTTACATCAACTAAAATATGGTGTCTGCAGCATATGTGAAAGAGCATCTTGCTGAATATAGACTGATATACAAAGACCAAGAGTAGTTGGAATGAGATTACTCAGCTTTCCAATCTGGGGCAACCACAACACTTTATATTGGAAATATGGAAGCAAAGTTCTGGAAGTTTCTGAGTATTACATGGCACAGTGTGTTTTTGATATGCAGAAAACTATTAGGGCACTTTTCTGTGTGCAACTGATGCAGAGTCATGACCACCTTCACTAAAACAAATTGACCCTGCTTATATCCAGTTGGAATCACAAAATAACTGACACCTCTATGATTAAGGACATCATGACTAGAGTCTGACAAGACAACCCCATGTGGGGCAAATGTTGTGTTAATGAACACAAGTTTATTGTATGGGTTGATGTAAGCACTCTTGCAATTGGAATGTCTCTTGAGCTTAATGGATTGCATCCAGAAAACAATGCTCAATGCATAAATGTGGCAGAATTGGATGCATCCTGAAAAGTATTAACATGGCAATTCAATGGAACAAGACAGTATTGCACCTGTTTAAAAATTCTGCTTTTGTTCACCAATGTATCTCAAATACTCTCATATAAAAATTGCAAGGGAAATGCTCATTCAGTGCTGGTGAAATGAAATCAGAACATGTTGGATAAACTGACAAGGATGCCACTGGGATGGCTCTATATAATCAGAAAGGAGATTGGCCCTGTCAACAAATGTGGCCCAGATCAAATAAAGTTTGTTCAAATGAATCCTGTACTTCACAAGATGGATCACTCCTGAAGTGTCCAATGTGGCCATGAAGGCAGTGGATGCCAGTTCATTCATCCATCACTGAAACACTGGGAAAAAGAGAACTGAATGTAAATGATGCATGGAGTTGAGTGGGGATAGACATCACTCATCATGAGGATAAACCCTACTTGATGTGGATCAACTGTGGTCCTTCATGGGATTGTATGGTAAGTGCTGTGTCAACTTCATTCTTTGAAGTCCCTATTCTTTGAAAAGGATCTCTTGGTCAAACTTTTCACTGATAACAACACTGAATTCTACAGTAAACTATTTAAGGGCTTTTTGAATGAGGTGGGCACCCACCTATGGTTTCACTATGTTTATATCCCCTGGGGCCACAGCATATTAGAAAGGTGCCATCAGAGCATCAAGCTATTGCTGCCAGGTGATAATGGAGATAGTTTACTGGCACAACATCATGCCAAAAGACAATATATCACCCTTAAATGCACCCACTAATATGATATACCACTACCAAGTCTGATTGAGGAACACTGATATGACAGCCTTGCCTGCACAACATAAAGGGTGAGCACATTACAACTTGGGAGATTGTGTGAGATTGTGTGTGGTTAAAAGCCCCACACAGACAATGCACAACAATATCAAATGGGACACATCATTGGAATCAAAAGCCTGCACAATATTCTTATCGTTTGAATACTGTACCATGTGAAGTTTTTGTGCCCTCTGTGGTGAATGATACAATCAGTGCATCCTCAGAAAGCAAAATGTTAGTCACCATTCTGTGATTGAGACATTAAAAAGATGCTCAAAACTCTAGAGGCTCACTCTGGGTTGTCACCTGTATGATTATGGGAACTCAGGGAATTGTGGTGATGAAAGAAAAAAAATCATTAAAAACTAAGTTGTGTTCTCAGTGTTGTATGTTGAAAAAAAAGTCAAGGTTAGGTCTACTTTAGTAGTCCTTTGAAATATGCTACATTTTGTGCTTGCATAACAGTCTTAACCAAGCACAGCCTTTTTTACCCCCAATAAAAGTATACTACTTTGGATGACAGGGTTATTCTCTGAAGAAGGTAATTGTATGTTGTGAGTTGAGGATACAGAATTTTGACCTCTTTTGATGATGTACACTGGGAGTTTTAACATTGAACTTGTGAGACTGATTTATTACCTTTGGAATTACCACACCAGATTTCTGATTTAGGATCTGACCAACCACCATTGCTATTCTCCCACTGTACCAAAAAAATTATATTAATTAGAATAAATTTAAATTTTAGCTTCATTTTTGTCCGCTGTCTTTTGGTACATCTGAAACTAAAGGGATAACTGTTCAAGGTAAATTAAATAAATGAAATCAATATGTCACACTGTAAAACAATGTAGTTTTCAGACATTTTAGAAATATTTGGATATTTATCAGAAATAAGACTACTTGGATTATTTAATCAATTATTGACTGAACTGGGTTGTTGATAGTGATATCTTATCTTCTCCTATATGCTGTGTTCCATCAGGACATGGATGATCATGGATCCCCACAATTTCCTATCCTTTGTAAAGTTTGTCTTTTTTCTATAATTTCCAGTCTGCTATCCATTTACACAAGCTTGTTAGGTAGCGTATCCACTCCTTTTTTCTGTCTCTTTTGCCTTCAATATGTCCTGTGAATGCCAAATTCCCCAAGCCTTCTTTTCTCATTATGTACCTTAGAAATTCCAACTATCTCTTCCTGATCCTAAGTATAAGCATTCTTTTTGTATACTTAAACCTTCATTGTTTAGTCCATCGTTTAGCATCCTTGCATAGAACTACATTTCTGTTGTCCTAAGCCTCTTCATTTGGTTGTTCAGTTTTTCCTACCATAAAGGAAGATTGATATTACATAACAGTTCAACACTCTTTTCTTTGTTCTTAATGAAATTTTCCTGTTTCTTAATACATTGCTCTGCTTTTGGAAGGCACCTTTTTGCTATTCCAATGTGACTTCAAATTTTGGTGTCACATTTTCCATTATCTCTTAAAACACTTCCTAGATATTTAAATTCTTTTAATTGCTTGATTTTGGTATTTCCAGTTCATAGTTTGCATCTTGCATCAACCATATATTCTGTCTTCTTACAATTGGTATTTAGTCCTTTATTCTCACATTCCTTTATAAACTTCTCTTGGAGTTCCTGCTGTTTCCTTTTTGTATCTGCTATCAATACTCATATGTGTATCTTATGTTGTTAAGAATATGTCTGACAATAATAAATCAGAACTGCCTTACTGTAATGGCAGAATAAGTTTGGTGAGAAGACACATCCTTGACATTACCCTTTTCTACTTTTGTCTATTTACTGAATTCATTTTCTATCTGTATTCAAGCAATTTTCTTCTAGTAAAAGTTCTGGATTATTCTAATATCCTTTCCAAATAAATCACACTTTCTGAGCAGTTCAAACAGTTTTCTATGACATACTTTATCAAACACTTTTGCATAATCTATAAAATACAAATGCACACATACTTCTGCATTTGAATTGCCCTTCGTGATATAATTCTGAGTATAAATGTTGCATTACTTGTTCCAGTATCTTTAATGAAACTGCACCATTCTTGTCTTATTTTCAGCCTAATTCTGCTACATCCTCTATTCATTAGAATTTTTTTATGTGGTTCATTAGGCTGGTTTTCTTTTGAACCTGGTTACTAAGGCAGTGCTAAGAAAATGCATCTACTATTTGATGTTTAGGTAAAATAAAAAGAATACTGATGATTTCCAAAATTATTTAAATTCATGTATAAATAGGAAACACAAGACCATCTGTCCTGTAAGTCAATTTAGTGGTGGAAACTTAGAGCCTTAAACCTAATGTCACTTGTCTACCTCTTCAAATGACTTTACATGTTGCATAATGTAATTAGGTGGTTGAAGTAATGAATCTTAGACATAATGTTACTTATTTCTTAAAATCTAGACTTCTATGTGATGTTCATTTCTATGCTAAGTCTAATGAGGAGGTTACTGGAGCCTGGCATATGTAGTGATTCTTTTTATTACCTTATCCTACATCTTTATTTATTATTTTAACTTAATTTCACTAGAGTTTATGAGTCTTTTTTTTCTCCACACATGATCAGCCAAATCATTTCCCCTCATATTATGGTTTTCTGATGTTCTTAGAGTCTTACTTCAGGTAGGAAGTACATCTCACCTTTGTATTTCCTGTTACAACAGCATAAAATTAAATATATACAATTTTTAATCATGTTCTTTTTTGGCTTGGTTTGAAAAAATATCTCCAAAGAGTAGAACCACTTTTGAATACTGTCTTAAATTTCCTAAGATATGTTTTTGACTAATGATCATGCTGCTATGATGATAAGGGGATAGGCTTCATAGTTTAGGGGAATTATTAAGATTATTAAAATAAAAAGAATATTTTTTGCCAAGAATAAAATTGTTGAAAGTAAATTAGGGTAGGGTGTTTTGTTTTTAAGATGATTTGTAGATATGTCATATTTTTTAATCATTTCACCCTAAGCAAGGCAGTAAAGCCACTAAGATGCAAGCAATTACTGAGTATGAAGGAATATGAGAAAAAGAAAGACATTATTAAGGAGTGAGAACAGGAATTAAGAAGACATTGCATTTAAATATTTGAAGATCAAAGTTGACTGGAAAGCAAGAAGCCAGAAGAGAGAAGGAACTTTTAGCATAGAACTTATGGTTATATCCAGTAATTTCAACTGTAAAATGATGAGACCTAGCTGCCAATCTAGTACTGTGCTTAAATTCATAATTTTTTTATATGGAATAAAAATTAAATAGTATCCTAAGTTAAATATTTACAAAAGATTCCCAGTGATCCATTTAGTTTATATTAATTATAATAATTTTCTATTTTAACACCATTGCTATCTTTTGGCATAGGTGCCACTATTCCAGGTAAAATTTACTATACAATTCATATGATGTAGTTAATAACCTAGTGATCCTATCACTAGATTTTCTGAATAGATATCTATTGCATAAAATAAGTTATGGCACTTGCCTATTTGATTGTCTAACTTTGTCACCCAGATATAAAAGTAAAATAATACTTGTGTACCAATTGAGTCTGGAATATACTGTTTTACATCAGTAGCAGAGAACAATTAAAAGAAAACAAGCCTGGTTAAATTTGTGATAATCCTCCAAGTTTTTATGGTCATATTAAATACACATAGTATTAAAAAACTCATAATAAACCTGTTGAAAAACTTGATGAAGCTGAGATTCCCAATGAAGGAGAACAATAATAAGATTTTCTTTTACAAAATATAATGAACTAATTGAAAGTATTTTGTTTTACTCTATTTCTTAGTTAAGTAAACTTTTTCTCACTTTTTGTTTTAGTTTTATAATACTGATTTTCCCAAAGAAAATGTTTTTTTACCTAAGTGGAATATTTTTATATTCATTTACAAATGACTTCAAAATATTTAGCATCATCTCTGTTGAGTCCAGACTGTTATGAAGTATGGAAAAAAGAAAGGAAATTATGGAAAATGACTGCCAGTGTTAAAGCAAAAAAAGCACCTCTTGTTGGAGATGAATCAAAAGGGTGGAAATGATTAAAGTTCATAATAAATTTAATACCTGAAGAACCAATCTGAATTTATTTATGAAAGACATTCATTGAGAAAATATGAGTCATCGGAAAATCTGATAAGTATGCTTCATCATTAAACAAGACAAAACTTATAACAGCTTTATAATATAGACAGAAGACATGGTATTGTACAAGAGAAATAAGTGTGATTTGTGGATGGGTTCAGGTACAGTAATTTCCAAAGAATATGAAACAGGTACTCATCAAACATTGGGTAATTTGTGCGTACATCCTGTTTGTTGTTGTTACCTGGCAGATATGGAGATATACAATATCATTATGGCGATCTTATATCAACTGAATAAGCATGTAATTTTCCTTGTATAATATTGAATAGTATAAACATTCAACAAACTGCAGAACCAGTTAAAAGCTGATGTTGAATCAGGTAATGAAGTTGAAGAAAAGGACATACTTAAGGTGGAAACACAAGCAACTCTAGAGGCCTAAGAGTAAACTTTAATCTTCTTGAACCTGGACTGGGTAAACTTAAACTGTCTAATGAAAAATAGTGAAAAATGAATATTATAAGCAGGAAAAAAACAAATTTATGATGAATTTCATTATGGATCAGATTGGTTAGATTTTGAACATGGAGTCTCAGAATGTAAAACAGATAATACAGAACTGATAGTGAAGATGTGATGTGACAGGACAGATATCTGATGCTTATATAGAGAACTCATGAATTAGAGGAAGCAAAATAAAGTTGTTTTTTTTTAAATCTCTATCACCCCAAGCAAGGCAGTACAGCCACTAGCACATAAGGGGCTACAAGTTGTAAATGAATTAAGAACAGAAACATTAATAATGAGAAGAAAGAAAAAAGAACAATTGCAGATTAAAGTTGATTGGAAAGCATTGAGCTGGGTAGGAGTTACACAAGTGAGAAGTGTGAGATAAGAAACTGCTAGAATAGAAGTTACGGTTACATGTAGCTAACTCAACTGCAAATTGATGAGATACTAGCCAGTCTAGTATTATTTAAACTCATACAGTCTAGGTACCATAGCAAAGAGAATATCCAAACAATTACCATGAAAGTATTTATAAAAAAGGCACAGAGTTGTAACATCATGTCAGTGACTAAAGCCAAGCCACCAGATCAGGACCAATAATATTGCTGATTCTTCTTTGGATCTTATCAACAAGATCCAGGAAAATAGCAGGGGCACAAGACCATATACAGCAGCAATATTCCAAGAATGGGCAAATGGTAGATTTATAGATATGCAAAATAGATTCTGGAAAGAAAAATTGTCTTGTCCAACACAGTGAACTGACTTTCTTAGTGGCTGATCTCATGAGGATGCAATGTAGTCATTCCACCTCATGTCAGCTGAGAACGTTAACCCAAGAAGGCATAATGAGTCACTTTCTTGGAGGATAGCATCAGCAATGTTGATGGAAGGCAGAAAGGGGTTTCTCAGATGATTAATGGAGAGGAGTTTAGATTTGGAGGCATTAAAATTGACAAGCCATCCTTTGTCCCAGTTAATGATGGTCTCTGAGGTCGTTTTGTACATCAGCAGCCATTTTGATCTTGTCTGACTGATCAGCCTAACTATTGAGGCAGGAATAAATGGTTGTGTCATTAGCATAGATGCTAAGTTGAGAGCTGATGGCATCAGGAAGGTTGTTAAGGAAGATTAAAAACAGCATAGGACCAAGGATGGAACCCTGGGAGTTGAATTGAAAATTAAATATTTGAACAAGAATGCATACTTTTTTTTTCTTTTTACACAATTTATATTCAGATTTTTTATCACAGTGTTTCAAGCTTGTTCTCATTTGCCTTACCTTCTTTATTAGTGGTTCACATATTGCTAGGTCTACTAACAAGGTCTTCATAGCCTAGCATATGCACTGATTTTTTCAGATGTCTAACTCAACAGAGTTTTCACTTCATTCCACAGGGGCTGATGAATAGCCCTTTTCTTCCATGCCTGATTTAATTGTCTCACCTCTCATTAAGGCTTTTTGATGTTTCTCCAGGCTTACTTTTATGGGGGTGTTTTTTTTTCACCTTTATATAATATTATTTACAACTGCAATAAATCAAGTACATGCAATACTTGGTCATATTCTCTCCTATGTTAAGCTTTATTTGGCAGAGATTACTCCATTACTGCTTCTGAATATTGTCCTGATGGTGTTTAGACAAAAGATCTTCTGAATGTTTAACAATAAGCACGATGTAAGGTAGACAATTTTCTGGTCATCCTCCTTGTTCCTTCTGTTCCCACCTGTACATGCTGATGTCATATTTGCCAGGGATTTGCTGTTCTGAAGGACACATTTGATGCTGATCATTTCTTGTTGGTATGTGTCTGTATCGCCACTTATGATTTTTACCCAGTGTTGTAGGCACTGAACAATCCATTTCTTCACACTGTATGGATGGTGAGAATTGAAGTTGAGGTATTTTCTGGTGAAGGTTTTCTTGTGATATACAGATGTTTTGAACCCATTCTCTGTGCAAGTTATTAATACATTCAGGAAGGCTAGTTGATTATTATTTTCTTTTTCTATTGTGAACTTGATCAAAGGTCTTATTCAATTCACATGGTCTCCTGTATTTATACAGCTTATTGGTATACCCAGAGTATTAAGGTATCATCTATGTATCTCAGCCATACTGTTGGATATATTTCTAAATACATTTTCTCAGCGTATTCCATGTATATGTTTACCATCACTGTTGGTATATTTCAGACTCTAGTTGAAGAATGTTGTCTTTACACAGACTGCCAACATTTCCATCAGATTATCTATTGGAATGTTAATATGTTCTCCCAAGGAGGGGTGTGATTCCAATCAGGTTTTAACCACTGTAATGGCCTCATCTGTAGGAACTCTGGTGAATATGCTTACCGCATCCAAGCTTACCATCCAATTGTTATGGATGGGAGACCTTTGGATCAGTTTCACTAAGTGTTCTTAGTTTTTAATATATGATGAGGATTTCGCTGTTAGTGGGTTGACTATAAATACAGTATGGGACTTGCTAATAAAGAAAGACAAATGATAGCAGCAGTAGCAATCAAAATAAGACAGTCAGCAGCAGTTGCAGCCTAATCAGAAGCCAAAGTTTAATTGTCTAAGTTTACTCCAGCAAATTGTACTATGGGATAATGGCCTAGCGGGTAAAAATTGTTGTTTTATGGATTTGGTGACATAGTGGTTGTGAGTTCGATCACTGGGTTGGACAGTGTGTACTTGCACTCGGTGCAAATGGGTAAGCAATAACTGAACAGTACTAAATTAAAATAAGAATGAGAACAGTCTAAACTCTTAAATTACATAAAGGGTTCAGTTCAATATACATCTGAAGAAGGCCAGATAAAAATGATGATGAGAACAAGAGTCTGAATATAATGTAAATAATGATAACTCCTCATCCCAGAAATTAAAACAAAATTAAAACAATACATCCAAAATGGATTTTTTCAAAGAATCTCATGGAAGAACTGTTAATGTAAATCAAAAGCAAAAAGTTTTTAAGATATTGAAAAGATTCCTGTACTTGTTTCAGGGAAGTTTTATAATTGCTACTAGAATATCTTCAAATAAATGTTTTTTAAGTGTACCATAAGGTGACATTTGGAAGCTGTCAAAGAGTTTATACAGATTGCCAGATGCCACTTGTGCATTGTATTTTACTGTCAGAAAGGAACTAATTTGTTTTGTTTTGCTAGATCAGGTATCTTTCATATTGTTATTCATAATATTTTATAATTTAAATCAAAAGTCTTTTAGCTTGAAAGTAAAGAAATTTGGAGAGAGTATAATACTTGTGAAAGATGAATACATTAAATAAATAGTTCAAATGGTACAAGTTTCCATTTTTGGTAGCTGTAGCAATTGATTTTTGTATTTGATCCAGAACCTGACAATTTGTTTCAGTGAATGCAAACATCTTTCCAGACTTTGTAGCTTTAGTTATATTCAGTAAGTTCTATAATAGTTTGGGAACATATAGTCTCATACAACCAGCATTTTCACTGCTTTCCACCTGAAACTTTCACATTCAGTTCAATCATTCCTATTCCCAAAGCTTTGACTGAATAGCCATCACCAAGGCTTGTTTCTTCTGCTGCATCCAGCTGGCTAAAGTTTAGAAACTTTTTCACATTGCTCCAGTGTCCACAATCCAATTTCACTTTTCCTTATTGGTTAGTAATGCATTATTTGTAAATAAGCCAACAGATCATTTACTGATTTACTGGAGTCTCTTTCCAATTTCACTGTAGTATAGGCTTTTTCTTTTGAAGAAATTCTATTTCCAATTCATCTCCTTCATATCTTGACCAAGTAGTCAACAGTTACATTTCATGTGTCCATTATTCCCCAAAGTGGTAACATTTCTGTCCCATTTTGTTAATATGATGTTTTGATGCTATAGTTTGGATTCAGCATTACCATTTTCCTTTTCTTTAAACTTTGATTGTTCATACAACAGTCATTTAGTCACCAATGCCCAATCTTCAAGCACTGTCACCAGCATATTATAAGAATCTGGTAGGCTAGCTAAAAGATGTACAATTCAATACTCCTCATCGATAGAATCACCAATGACTGACAACTCTTCAAATATTTCCGTCATTGCTTTAATGTAGCGCTGTCTTTCAATTCAGTTTAATATATTATGCTAACTTGTTTGCCCAATTTTTTCCATGCCATCGCAAGACCATCAGGGTCCCCAATTAAATACAAAAGTGATGGTTTGACTGACAGCACAATTGTCACCAAGGCTTGATATTTCTGCAACAGGTATCTTGATTACAAGTTCGCATATTTTGGGTTCAGCAATAATTTCTGTCTCATTAACTATGTTCCATAAACCCTCTCTGATCAATCCCATTCAATAGCACAAGATTGATAAGCTTCATTTCTATCATTATATTCAATCTTATATTTTACAACTCAGTAAAACTCTCTTCCACATGTGACAAGTTCAAGATGGACATTTATTATCTCATGAGATCCTTAACATTCAGCATATTCTGCACTCATAACACTTGTGAGAAACTTACAAATCAAGTTGGATAGTAAGCATAGCCATACCTTGTTTTGTGTGAATGCAGGTATCCAACTTCATTTTCAAGACAGGAGGAAAACCACAGGAAAAAACAGACACATGTACCATGTTAACATACATGGTGACTTATTTTATTTATTAAGGATAACACAACAGTGCATGCTCATAACAGGAATAAAAATAAAGAAACTAGGGGTAAATACCTCTCCCGACCTAATTACTGACAAACAATATGGCTTCCATTTCACCAGGTCTACTGCTAATATGCTAATGACTATCACTGAATATGTATATCAAGCACTGTGGCTCTAGATATCTCAAAAGCATTTGACATGCTGGTTTTCTATGTAAGCACCAAGACTACTTACTGTACTACAGGATGATTATTTGATTTAATCCAATCAAATCATGAAACAAAGGCTGTTTTGAATGGACTCATATCCAGATACTTGCACATGAATGCAGGTGTCACCCAAAACGCTATCCTAGGTCCTACGCTGTTTCTGATCTTCCTGATGTCATCAATTTCCAAGTGGGCATTTATGCAGATGACATTACCTTTTACTCCTGTGTCAATAGAAAATCTGTCAAAGCTGACAAAGTAAACCTAGTTGGTATACCCAGTTTTTTATCTTTAAAAAAAGAAAAAAAAAGAAAGATAACTCCAACCACTTTATCCAGTAAGTGTTCATCTGACTAGAATGGAATTTTCAACATATAATACTTGTGACTTGTTAAAATCTTGTGCCTATCCCACTGGAATTGCAAAATGTTCACAAGAAAATATCACATGTTGAGGTTACAAAAATCAAGCAATTGATTGGTCAGCTAAATTGGCTGGCAACTGAAACTAGACAAGATATGAACTCTGAATTTAAATGAACAAAGTTCCACATTGAAGCAAGAAAATGTTGATTTACCCAAATCAATAAACCTTTTAAGAAGGCTAAGACTGAAATATCATATAGTCATTCCTGTTTTGACTAATCTTGAAAAAATCATGGAGATTATAATGGTAGTGTTGTTGCTGGCAGTGATATCACATTCGATAGATGATCACAAGGAATATTTTTTGGGGCTGATGATACAGTACATGTTTGTGACAGTCTAAACATATTATAGAGTAGTCAGAAGCATTTTGGCAACCTGAAACATTAACCATAGTTAACTTTGCAGAAGTAGTTATTTTCTACAGAAGATGTATACTAGAACTCATTAGTTTAGAAGATGAAGCTAGAAATGTGTCTATAATTTGTTACCCCCAAATTTCTTCTAAACATCATTGAACCACCTCCATGTTTTAATGTTGCCACTGTGTTCTTTGGGAGGAAAGCATCACCTTTCTTGCTCCAAATTTTCTGTACATCATTATGTCCAAAAAGATCAATTTTTGGTTCATCACTTCATAGTACTTGTTCCCAATTTTCTTTGTGCAAGAACATTTTGGACAAATTAAACTGAGCAACAATATGACATGGTTTGTGAAGAGGGGTTCATCATGGTCAGTTTCCATACAACCCATTTGTATTTATTGCGTGAGTACTTACACTGATACACATCATATCCAAACTTTTGGCAATATCTTTCTAAACAATTCTTGCATTTATCTTACAACACAACACAGTTTTTGTGCAGTTCTTGGTGGCAATTTGGGTTTTCTTCCACGCCCAGGCAAATTCTCTGTCATGCCAAACTGTTTAAATGTCTTTATAATGGACTACTGCAGATCTAATAGTGGTGTAACTATTTCCAGATTTGTGGAAGCTAATAATTCTCTGTCTCAAGTCAATGCTAAGTTCCTTTGTCTTTCCCGTGTTGTTAACATAAGTATAACAATGGTGACACACTATGCACCACGTGATGTTCTTTGCTGGAATTATCACAAATATTCTACTGAATAAATAGTGTAGAAGGCTTCACCAATAAAATAATTATGTAAATTACTTATACTTACATGAATCAAGCAATTTAAAATGATATTTTCTACTGTACAAATAATTTTGTCTTTTCCTATTTTTAATAATTCGCCTGTCAAATTTGTTGTATTTAACCTATTGTTCTGAAAATTGAGTTTTATATTCCTTTTTCTCTGCTTATTAACATATAAAAATCTTAGCATCATATGGGCATTAGATTCTGAGAAATGGATAAAAATATTCAAAATTGATTGGTGTATGAATAATTTTGTCATTGACTGTAAATATGAAAAAACAGAAATGTCATGGGTATCAAGAGGCAAACAGATTGCAGATTCATTAACAAATAAAGATTTGTTTAAAATTCTTAGATACTTGCTTGGACCAAAAAGATTGTCCCAGAAAGCATGTACAGATATTGGCTGACTGTGTGGTGTTACCTTGATTCCAGTGGTCAAAAGGGAACAACTCTGCCCTACTACAGGGTTGTGTTAAGGGTACTGTTGGTGAAATCTAGGCTGGGGGTGTTTACAGAGTGGGGAGTTCAGCAAATGTAATGTGTGTAAATAAAAACCCGACAAAAGATTGTTTTGACTAAATGTATTATTATGTTATTTGCTCACAAATATTTTAAGTACTAGCACGACATAGTGTGAGAAATAAACCACCGAGTAAACTGAAACAAAATGGTGCTATATTTCTACCCTGGACAAGACAAGATTTTAAGTTAAACAGAAAAATAGTATTCAGATGAAGAGATCCAATATGGCTGCTCTGTCATGTGTGTCATTCAAAATATAAAACCACTGGAATCCCTTGATTTAAAAAAAAATTAGGAATGAAAAAAATGGATTTGACACTTTGAAAGGTTCCATAAAGCCAGCAATCTACATGCTGTCATACCTGGCCTCATGTTCAACCAGATTTATAATAGTGATACCTCTAAACTTAAAGCAAAGAGAGTAATATTTAGCCCAGTATGTATGGCACTGGATTTTCTAGGTGTTATGAACATTACCCTCCAGAAAATAAAGACACAGGAACTAGTATAATCAAGAAATTGCATACACCTTCATTAGGCAGATCAGCAATCACCAAACTGAACCTGATATCACACATCAATAATATGGACCTGGCCTAAGTATCCAAGCTGAGTTGAGTTCAGCAACCTTACACCATTAAGCCCTGACCTTATGCAAAGCCATTTTCACTGAAGATACCATGACGAGTTCCTATTCCCCTACTACCCAAAGAAAAGAAAGAACTGTAGCACATAGAGCAAATAGGCATTATCAGCTGTGTGGAGGAAGGTACAGAATGGTGTACAGGCATGGAGGTAGTGGCAAAGAAATCTGGTGATCCTCATATTTGTGTCAACCTTACACAACTCAACAAGTAAGTGTGTCAACAAAAATTCATTTTATTATCTGTAGAGCAAACATTAGGATCACTGATTGGTGCTAAGATATTTAGCAAGCTAGATACTAAAATGGGGTTCTGGCAAATTTCATTAGCTGAGGAGTCAACTAAATTGACCACTTTTATTTATTTGGGAGATATTTTTTTAAAAGATTACCATCTGGGATAGCCTCAGCAGCAGAGAACTTTCAGAACAGAGTGGCTACAGAAGGCTTGGAAGGTGTAGTTTACCATATAGACAATGTTCTAGTATAGGGACACAGGGCACAACTCCCAACTTCATGCAATTTTGAGAAAGCTAGAGAAAGCCAGGATCTCACTCAGCCTACTTAGGGTCCAACATTAGTCAATCCTTCAGTATTAAGGAATGACATACTTGAAAAACTACACACAGATCACCAGGGCATAGTTAAATGCTGGGAACATGCACATCAGAGTTTGCAGTGACCAGGACTAAGTCAGCAGCTAAAGGAATTAGTGCTGAAATGCAGAACAAAATAAAAAGAATGTACTAACCTTGCAGAGACACTCATGCAAACAGAACTTTTAGATAGATTAAGTGTGGATATCTTTACCCTAAAAGGTATTTGTTAGTAGTGGACTACTATTCAAGGTTCATAGAGATAGTGAACTTTACTATCAAAGTCAGCAGATGTGATAGCTGACCTAAGATCAATGTTCATAAGACATGAAGTGCAGATAATGGGCAATGGACCACAATTTGTAGGTGGTGCATTTTCAACCTTTGCCACAAAGTACGGACCAGCAGCCCCAGATATCCAAAGAGCAATGGAGAGGCCAAATGGGCAATAAAGAACCTTCTAATAAAAGCGAGTGCTGACATGAAGATCAGTCACAGTGCCAACACATACATTACAGTGGGATCCAGCACTCCCAGACAGTACTTTACTTAAAGCAAAGGGAAAAATCCTTTCTTTCACTATCAGCTCATTCTTTTTTCACTTCTATATAAAAAAAAAACAAACAAAACAAATAACAGACATGAAAAATCAAAATCAAAATCAAAGGACTAGTGCAAAAGTATGGACTTCTCACATAGGTGTGAAAACTTTGATCTCTAAGCTTTTTCAGATAAACTCAGAATCTGTAGAAATTGGATTTTATAATATTTCTGTAGAAAGTAAAGAAGAGAATTTATTTACCAGCTTTTTAGTTATTTTCTATTGTATTTTAATTTTTAGTTTTAATTCTTTTTTACAGAATATTTTTTATTAGAAGAAAAAATATTGTATGAAATTTCTATTTTAGTTTTTAAGTGTTTTAAAGGAATTGTTGCAGAGTTATGGGTTTAGTTAATATAGTTAACAGTTGATTAATTTGTGTGAAGTTAAAACTCTACAAACTTTTTAATTTGCTTTTTGCCTGGCACAAGATCAATAACAACATTTGATAAAAATGACAAAAAGACTTCTTTCATATGTGAAATTGAAAATATCAGAATTTATACTATTTACATTGTTTAGACTATCATCCTCATCTTTGTCGCCATATTTATCACAACGTTTCGTCCGTTGTATACCCCGGCCTTCTTCAGGTGGTTGAAATGTCAAACTGAACCCTTTATTTCACTCGCTGGGGTAGACTGTTCTAGTTACACATGCCATATCTAATGGATGTCAGTTATCAGTTATCACCTGTTAATTCCCCTCTCCAAGTTCTCCACCACCTTAACCAGGTATTGAACTCACTCTCTTTGGGTCCTCTCACTGGATCTAACTAAGGTCATATAGCACAGTGGATAAAAGCGTTAGTTAGATCCAGTGACAGAATGACCTGAAGGAGGCCGGAGCGTACAACAGTCAAAACATTGTGATAAATGTGGCAACAAAGATGAGGGATAGTCTGAACAATGTAAATAGTGTACATAATACCTCATCTCAGAAATATAGACAGATCAGATACAATTAGGTTGTGCTGAAATAAAATATTCAAAGAAAGTATCTTTTGAAGAGCTTTTGTGTCTTTCCTCTTTAATTGTTTGCTGACAGAAGTAAAGTTCACTATTTTGTTATTAAAAGATATTTTTCAAAAAATGTTTTTACGACAGTGAATTACTTCAGAAACTGTCTTCTGGTTTGAAATGTTTCAGTCACATAAGTTTGGATGTTTTTGATTTGTTCTTTTTCTTGTAAGTCAGTTCTGCATCATGAACACTTTAGAGAACATTGTTTTGCATACTTCTTCGTATACCTATACATTAAACAAGCCATCTTGTACTGATAGACATTCTTTCAATGACCAGTAATTTCTTATAAGTTTGGGTACATTTATTACCATTTGTCTTAGCATTTTAAATTCTTCATCTTCTGTAGCGCCTTGTAAATCTATTTGCTTCTGCACTGATATAGCAACATGAGGTATTGTAAGATCTAGTTCAATTTCTTTGCCTTGTCAGTTGTACACTTGAACTGGAACTCATTTCTTTGTCTGGTTTGTGTATGATTTGAAGATCATATGGTTGTAGCCTTATCACTCTTTGCAGTCTTGTGGCATTTGTGCAATGTTTTTGTTTTGTATATTTTCCAATGGTTTGCAGTCTGATTCAATTTAAAACTCTTTCCCATATACATATGTATGAAATTTTTCACATGCAAACACCACTGCAAGTAGATTTCTATCTATGTTTGCATATCTTGATTCAGCGTCAGTCAGTCTCTTGCTAGCAAATGCAGCAATTTTCCCATCATTTATTAATGTTGCACCTAGGCCTAATATGGTTGCATCTATTTTAATCACCATCTTTACATTAGGTAAACTAGGCAGAGTTTTTCATGAATACAGTCTTCCAATTTTTGAAAAGTTTTACCATGTCTGTCATTCCATTGATATTCAGTATATTTCTAGAGTAGTGACCTTAGTGGAGCTGTTTTGGAACTAAGCTCTGGTATGAAAGAGCTTAGATATTGGATCATACCTAGAAATTGCTGAAGTTCTTCTCAGTTTTTAGGTGTGGGTTTTGATTTGATTTTGTTGCATTTTTCTGGATCTTGTTGAGAGCTGTTCTCATCCCAAATAATACCATAAAATTTTATCTGTTTCTGTCTTGCTTTACATTTGTATTTGATAAAAACTAGACCATATCCATTGACAGTTTCCATTGTTTATCTCAAGTTCTTATGTTCTTAAATTGTCTTGCTATATATGCAAATATCAGCAGATACACCAATAGCTCCTGCACAATCTTCTAGTACTTGATCCATTATTTGTTAATATATGTCCTGTGACACCTTAAGACCAAAGGGACACCTCTAAGGACCTGTAACTACCAAAAGGTGTATTAAAACATGTAAGCAGACTTGATACTTCATCAAGGTGTATTGCTCAGTATTCATGATTTGCATCTTAAAATATTTTGCACCAGTAATTTATGAGAAATTTTCTCAAGGGCTGGAGTTTTGTGGTAAGTTCTTTTAATGTATTTGTTTAGTGGTTTTGGATCTAAGCATATGTGCAATTCATTATTTTTCTTTCTGCAACATGAAATCACATTCACCTAATCTGTTAGTTCATTCACTTTTGTGATCACACCAAAATCTTCCATTTTGTCTAATTCTTTCTTCATTTCATCTTTCATATATACTGGATAATTTCTCAGAGTTGCATTTTCAACAATGTGTATTATTTGTTCCTTGGAAAATTTCCAGTACCTTGAAATATATCAGGATATTCACTTGTAAAACTTTCTATGATTTCTAGTTGCTTTCTAGTAACTACTTATGTTATACTAGAGTTAATTTGTACCAGACCTAAATTTATGCTAGGTTAACCTAATATTGCTATGTCACTCTTGCACACAAAAAAATGGCTTGAAGGGTTGCAAAGTTTTTATGTTTGATGTTGAGGACCATTAAATCATGCTGTGGTATTTTGGTACCATTTATTGTCCATAGGGTAATTTTTTCCATTTTGACACTTATTGGTCAATCAGTATTTTTATTAATATTATATTTTTTTATAAATTGTAACTGGTAATATATTTTTGTTAGCTCCAGCCTCTATGTTCATTTTTATTTTGTGCTTTTTTCCATATAAAGCTTGACAATCTATAATAGCAAATATTTTCTTTGCTATTATTGTAATTAAATATTTTATCTGTTTTTATAGTGTTTAAATATAGATCTTTTTGGTCTGGGACATATTGTGTTTTGTAAATGGCATTCACATTTTTCTGTTTTATATTTTGTTTTCTGTGTTGGTATGAACTGTTTTCTAAACTTATGTAGACTAGTTTTCTAAATCTATATAGACTTTAGTTTTCTAAATTTATATAGACTTGCTTTTCTTACCCCATGTGGACTAGAGCTTCTGTTTTGGTATGTGGATATTTTAGCAAGAAAACATTTTTTGAAATGGTGTAAACTAAGGTATTTTCTGCATTTTCTATTATAAACATTGAAGTAATAACAAGAAGACATAAAACCTTTAGAAGGCTTTTATGAACTAGCAAGATGTCTACATTTTCTATTAAAGAGCCAACAATAAGGGGAGCTTATTAATAGTAAATCAAAAGGGAGATTACTAGGAAAGGTCCTGTTCCTGAAAGGAACAGGCAAGTGTTCTGAATACCACATTCTCCCCTTCCTTAAAGTTCCTGATAACAAATAGGCTTACTGCATTCTCTTACAAATCATCTTTGTGGCTCCGATATAACAGAAGCAGGAGTGGAGATTTCAGTTGGTGATTGGAATTCAGAATGATTACTAGATAGCTTGGAAGGATAACCACTAACGCTTGGTGCATGAATTCCATTCATAGTGTTCTGCTGTTCAGGAACATTCAAGCCTTCCAGGTCAATAAGTGTAATCATAGATTCCACTGAACCAGTCTCTACATGAATGTTAGGAGTCTTCCTGCCTTGTGACATATCACTAGTTGGGACATATATTGAGACTGCTGATTACATGCCCATCTACGTATTGTATGTGAGCGTATTGTGGATTTGCTTCTAACAAATCCACTTCATCAACCAGAGGATCATATTTACTGGCATGGACATGGTGACATACCAATACCAGTCCTGGTACAGAGAGCCAGCTAAGTAAAGAGTAGTCACTGGGGGAATGGTGCTGGTATGAAATGAGTCTTTCATGATGCATAATGTTCATAGCAGGTGCAGAGTAGAGATCTAATAGAATGTAACACTTTGAATAATACCCAATCCCATTGAGATTCTCTAAGTTTCTTGGAAGCCAGAGTCAATGTAATCTGTCTCCAGATAATGCCATTGTAATGCTCACATTGTCCATTCCCTTATGGATTATAAAGTGTTGTTCTGCCGCTTGCAATTCCTAATTTTGTCAGGTACACTCGCAGCCCACTTGACTAAAAGGAAAGTCCCTGATCAGAATGGATGTATGCAGGCATTCCGAACACAGAGAATATCTGATCCAGACATTGGTAATGGTTTCCATTTTCCTGTTTCATGGGAATGCAAATGGAAAATGAGAATATTCACCCATTACTGTGAGTAAGTAGCAATTCCTGGAGGCAGAGGATAGGGGCCCTTTGAAACCCATGCTGATTTGTTCCATGGATTGTGTGGCCCATATAAGATGGGATGTCCTTGGAATGTAAAATCTTGGTTTTAACCCAGTACATATAGGTCATTCAGTACATACCCTTCTTACTTTCTGAGTAGAGTAAAAAAGGTTTCTTAACCTAACAAAATGAGCTAGTCTTGTTATTCTGCGAGGACAAAGATGAATGTGGAGGTCTGATAATTTGTCTTTGTTGATGGCAGCCCTAGCAACCCCACTGGCTAGTTAAAAATGTATACATCAACATGTTTAATAAAATAAATAAGTTTTAAAATTCCTTTTGTTGAAGTTCTCAATTTACCTCTGAACAAACCAACTAGCAATCACCCGGCCAAGAGAAGAAAGGAAGACAGCTTTATTATTATCACCTCAAAACTGTCAACCAAAAGACCTTCCCAGAAGAGAATGGGGTATGCAACATTTTGCTATTTGGTTCACAGTGACCAGCTCCTTCAAAATAGGAAGGCCACAAGAGAACCAGGGTTGAAACACAACATGGAAAAGTTCAGAGAAGATTTTTGACTCAAAAAAAGTTTAAAAAGGGAATAAGAAAAAAAATAGTCTGGACATATTGGACAGTCTGTAAATATGATGATATTACTTTGATCTACTGTGCCACACACACACACATACACAGATCTAAGCAACAAACCAAAATAGGAAGTAATGATGAAAAAAATGAAGAAAAAGAATGACTGACAGCATTTTTTATTGGACAGACAATAGAAAAAAGGATAAGCAAGAAAAAGAAAGAAGGAAATGACAATAAACACCCACACTCATGCATACACACTGATGTGACAATGTCAATTTTTATGACATTTTAGTAAGACACTGATTTTCTTTGTTTTATCTTTTTGCCATGTGCAGAAATCTATTGATTGGCACATTTAATGTTTTTGGATGCATCCAAATTTTATATGCCATGTGGAAGCTTGGATTTGTGTAATGGAAATTTTTTTTAAGAAAGAAAGACTGATGACATTTTGTTATGGGGTATTCCCACTTTAATTTCTGTGTACACTAATCATTTGAAATTTTTTGTGTCTATCAAGTTTAGAATTATGTAGTTAATTGTAATTAACTGAAAAATAATTGTTTTTTCATTTTTGTAACAGTGGGTGGAATTTTTTATTTTATTTTAAGAGCTGTGTGTGTCCTTTTGACTTCATCGGTTGGTTAATTAAGTTATTAATTAGTGAATTCTGAGGAATTCATTTTTTGTGGAAAAAGTAAGTTGGCTAATTGTTATAGGAATAAGTAAGTTCAGCTTGCCTGGTTTCAGATTTCCAAATGTGTTTGGGTCTGTGTCCTGGGGTGGAAACAGTTACACCTAGCTAGGTAGTTAGAGACCTGATGATTTATGGGGAGTAGAATGGGAGCATGTGCACCACAAAGTACTTATATCAAATAAATATACTCTAAGATACACCAGGGCCAAATTTTGGGGCCCCGATGAATTAGTCAAGTTGGTCAGGTGACTTGCTACATCAGTGAAACAGCCATTTACATATCAAGTACGTTGTCCATACTGCTATTTTGGGGACACAGAGTGAGTAGAAACTGTCCAAATATTTCCGAGCACTTTTGGCTATACTTTTAGCCATTATCAAGAATGATTTTATTTTTCACTTCAATTGAGTGTGTTTGTTATGTGTATGCTTTTAGTGTGTTATAAAGATGTTTTATTTTCCGAACACGGTTAGCACATTGTGGCCTAGTTCATAGTTAAGAGTTGGCTTTTTTTATCTTTTATTATTAGGGCTTCCATTATGATTAATCTTTTTTACAAGTGGATGAGGTTATTATGTTTGTGTTTTCTACTAGTATATTTTGAATGGAGTCTGGTAGGTTTGTGTGTGTATTTAAATGGGTTCTAAAAGAGCTCTGATCAGATAGATGTAACATAAGGCATTTGGATAGGCATGTAGTTATGTGAGTGGTGTAATTATTTATGTTTGGTTTGATCAGGAACACAGTTCCTTAAGGGGCATTTGGACTTATAGATAATGTTCGTTCATTGTAATTTTGACTTTGCTAGTGTGTTGTTATTTTTGAGGATAAAGGTTAGCTGTCTTGAATTTTTTATAGTAGCTAATTAATTTGATTTTTTTTATTCAGGTTAATTGGGGTAGTGTATGTTTCTACACACTCTGTGTCCAAAAAAGAAAGCTCTTGTGTGAACACAAGAAAAATTAAATAAAAGCTTAACCGTAGTACCTTGTCTAATGAAACATGCATGCATATATATATATATATATATATATATATATTATAAATTAATTGATTTAAAATATGGTTATTTTCGCTACACAGTTCCAACCATGTTTCAAAAATAGAAGCTAAAAACCCCTAATTTTATTTTTGCAAATAAATTAAAAGCATTAGTTCCATTTCATCTTCAAGCGAATTTTGGAGTAACTTTTAAAATTTACTGGGTTTTAAATACACAGCTAAAATCACGTTTCCATGGTTACAGAATATTCTACTCAAATTGAACACAGGGGTGTCTAGATTTTCCTTATGACAGTATCATTGTATCAGTTATTAGCTACATTTTGGTAAGGGGTGAGGATGTATTTTACACTGAAACCTGACGTCAGTTGAATGGATGTCGTCTGAATTTAAAAAAAAAAAAAAAAAAAATTGTTAACGGTAAAAAATTTTCAACGTCATCTTTTAAAATTAAAGATTTTTTTTACAATACTTTTTATTTAACTACGATTTGAAATATTTTCCTTTTTAATTTTTATTTTACTATATTCTTTTTAAGAACAGTTAAATGTATTAGAATCCATTATATTATGTAGGATTATTTTAACATTAAGTTTAAGTATGTATATGAGGTTACATTTTTTTTTTTTTTTTTTTTTTTTTTATATATGACTATGACAGCAGAAATGGTTACTTAATTTCACTGATTCAGTAAACTTTTCTTTTATATATAAACCTATTATTATAATATTTCACATGTAAGTACTGAGGACATGGGTCATTCAAAAAGCTTACATGTTATGGTATTTCATATTAATTTTATTTTTACTATAGGTGTTATTTTTGGATTCTTTTTAATGCGTGTAGTATTATTTAAAAAGAAATTTAGGTTAGAATTCATTCAATTTAACTACAATTTTAATTACAAATTCAAAATTACAACTTTAAAATTTTAAAATATTTTCATTGTTTAGTTTTAATAGACTATATTACTTTATAACAGAAGGAAAATTACTCATATTAAGTAAGATTATTTTCTATATCAAA
Source organism: Acanthosepion pharaonis (assembly GCA_903632075.3). Classification (NCBI taxonomy): domain Eukaryota; kingdom Metazoa; phylum Mollusca; class Cephalopoda; order Sepiida; family Sepiidae; genus Acanthosepion; species Acanthosepion pharaonis. Next base: position 349,035 of record CAHIKZ030000370.1, on the reverse strand, counting down.
GTATATGTAAATTTTTTTTTTTTTTTTTTTTTTAAATTTAAATATTATTTAAGTAATATTAATGACACTTACTACAAAACTAGCTAAGTCATTTCTCAGATTTAGTAAACTTTATTTATTTATTAATTAATTAATTTATTTATTTCAAATATATGTAACCTAATTAATAAAGTTTCATATGTATGTATAAATAACATGTTAGAATTCATTTTATTTTACTACAATTTTAATTTCAATTTTAAAATTATAACTTTAAAATTTTAAAATATTTTCATTGTTAGTTTTAATTTAGACTATATTACTTTATAACAGAAGGATAATTACTCATAGTAAGTAAAAATTTTTTTTTTTTTTCATATCAAAGTATATGTAAATTACAATTTTAAACTTTTAATTTAGATATTATTTAAGTAATATTAATGGCCCAGACTACAAAACTATCTAAGTCATTTCTCAGAATTAGTAAATTTGACATCACAATGGGATCACTAGACTCAGCTGAGTCTTCTGATCTCATTGGCCTCTTTATATTATACAATCTTACAGCACACTATGAAATTAATACAAATGATATTGGTTTGTACAGGGACGATGGGCTAATGGTCATTAGAAACTCAACGAACTTCAAAATAGATAGAATTAGAAAGTTATTATATAAAGAATTTAAAAGCATGGGCTTAAAAATTACATTTAGTACTAAATTAAAAAAAGTAGACTTCCTAGATATAACTTTAGATCTAAATAAAAATACATACACACCTTATAAAAACCCAACACCAATCCTTTATATATACATCCTAAATCAAATCACCCCATCTATAATTAAACATATACCGTTATCTATAAGTAAACGAATTAGTACAAATTCAGCTAATAACAAGATTTTTGATGAGCATATCAATGGCTATAATAAGGCTCTAAAAGATAGTGGCTACAAAAACCCAAAACTAGCGTATATAAAAAATGAAAATGGAAAACATAGAAAAAACAGATGTAGAAAAATTATTTGGTATACTCCCCCATATAACCAAATGGTAAAGAACAGATTAGGACATAAATTCCTCACATTAATAGTCAAGCATTTCCCTTGTGAAAATAAACTAAGTACTATTTTCAATAAAAACACACTAAAATTAAGTTATAGCTGTACAAAGAACTTAGAAAAAAATCATTAAAAACCATAATGCTAATATCTTAAATAAACACTTATACCAAAACCAAAAAAATTTAGACAATAGAAAAATTAAGATAAAAACTGATGTAAATAAACAAAAACTATGTAATTGTCGAAACCCTCAAAATTGCCCACTACAAAATAAATGTTGCACTGAATCATTAGTATACCAATGCAATATCTCTTCGATTGAAAATCCTGATAACATAAAAATATATATAGGTTGCACTAGCCATGAATTCAAAAAAGATTCAACCAACATCAAACTTCATTTAGAATAAATAAATATAAAAAAATCAAACATCTCTCAAAATATTTCTGGCATCTAAAAAGAATCAAATAAAACACCTACAGTAAAATGGAAGTTAATAAGAAGAGCTAGAATTTGTAGATCATTAAACGACCCGTGTCCTCTATGTATACAAGAGAAACTATATATTACTAAGTTTATAAAAAATAAAAATTTACTGAATCAGAGAAATGAAATAGCTATTATATGCCGTCATTGTCAAAAATTTTCCTTAAATAATATATAAAAAAAAAAAAAAAAAAAAAAAGTCTATTGGAATGGCAGGAAAAATGTTTTAAACTGTTATTTAAAATTTAAAATTGTGGTTAAAACGTATTAAAACATAAACACCGTTTAAAAAATTGTAGTTAAATAAAATGTATCCTAACCGAAACACCTCTATAATAAATGTACTACAAACACTTGAATGAATCCGATAAAACACCTCCTGAAAAATGAAATTATAACTAAAGCTAGATGATGTAAGGTAATGTATGACCCATTGTTCTTTGTACATACATATGAAACTTTATTACTCAGGTTACATATATTTAAAATAAATAATTTAATTAATTAATACATAAAGTTTACTAAATCTGAGAAATGACTTAGATAGTTTTGTAGTCTGTGCCATTTATATTACTTAAATATTTAAATATAATAGTTTAAAAATTGTAATTTACATATACTTTGTTATGGAAAATAATTATACTTACTATGAGTAATTATCCTTCTGTTATAAAGTAATATAGTCAATTAAAACTAACAATGAAAATATTTTAAAATTTTAATGTGGTAATTTTAAAATTGTAATTAAAATTGTAGTTAAATAAAATGAATTCTAACCTGTTCTTGGTACATACATATGAAACTTTACTACTTAGGTTACATATATTTAAAATAAATAAATAAATTAAGTAATAAATAAAGTTTACTAAATCCGAGAAATGACTTGGCTAATTTTGTAGTAAGTTCCATTAATATTACTAAAATAATATTTTAAAATATAAAGGTTTAAAAATTGTAATTTATATATACTCGGATATTGAAAAATAATTTTACTTACTATGAGTAATATTCCTTCTGTTATAAAGTAATATAGTCTAATATAACTAACAATGAAAATATTTCAAAAGTTTAAAAGTTTGTAATTTTAAAATTGAAACTAAAATTAAAGTTAAATTGAATGAATTCTAACCTAAATTTCTTTTAAATAATACTACACGCACTAAAAAAGAATCCCAAAAAAGCAAATATAGTAAAATAAAATTAATATGAAATGCCATAAGATGTAAGCTTTTGAATGACCCATGTCCTTTGTACTTACATGAGAAACATTATATCACTAGGTTTATATATATATAAAAAAAAAAAAAAAAAAAAATTTGTAACCTCATATACATACTTAAACTTGTATTAATACATAAAGTTTACTAATTCTGAGAAATGACTTAGATAGTTTTGTAGTCTGGGCCATTAATATTACTTAAATAATATCTAAATTAAAAGTTTAAAAATTGTAATTTACATATACTTTGATATGAAAAAAAAAAAAAAAATTTTTACTTACTATGAGTAATTATCCTTCTGTTATAAAGTAATATAGTCTAAATTAAAACTAACAATGAAAATATTTTAAAATTTTAAAGTTATAATTTTAAAATTGAAATTAAATTAAAATTGTAGTAAAATAAAATGAATTCTAACATGTTATTTATACATACATATGAAACTTTATTAATTAGGTTACATATATTTGAAATAAATAAATTAATTAATTAATAAATAAATAAAGTTTACTAAATCTGAGAAATGACTTAGCTAGTTTTGTAGTAAGTGCCATTAATATTACTTAAATAATATTTAAATTTAAAAAAAAAAAAAAAAAAAAAATTTACATATACTTTGATATGGAAAAATAATCTTACTTAATATGAGTAATTTTCCTTCTGTTATAAAGTAATATAGTCTATTAAAACTAAACAATGAAAATATTTTAAAATTTTAAAGTTGTAATTTTGAATTTGTAATTAAAATTGTAGTTAAATTGAATGAATTCTAACCTAAATTTCTTTTAAATAATACTACACGCATTAAAAAGAATCCAAAAATAACACCTATAGTAAAATAAAATTAATATGAAATACCATAACATGTAAGCTTTTGAATGACCCATGTCCTCAGTACTTACATGTGAAATATTATAATAATAGGTTTATATATAAAAGAAAAGTTTACTGAATCAGTGAAATTAAGTAACCATTTCTGCTGTCATAGTCATATACAAAAAAAAAAAAAAAAAAAAATGTAACCTCATATACATACTTAAACTTAATGTTAAAATAATCCTACATAATATAATGGATTCTAATACATTTAACTGTTCTTAAAAAGAATATAGTAAAATAAAAATTAAAAAGGAAAATATTTCAAATCGTAGTTAAATAAAAAGTATTGTAAAAAAAAAATCTTTAATTTTAAAAGATGACGTTGAAAATTTTTTACCGTTAACAATTTTTTTTTTTTTTTTTAAATTCAGACGACATCCATTCAACCGACGTCAGGTTTCAGTGTAAAATACATCCTCACCCCTTACCAAAATGTAGCTAATAACTGATACAATGATACTGTCATAAGGAAAATCTAGACACCCCGTGTTCAATTTGAGTAGAATATTCTGTAACCATGGAAACGTGATTTTAGCTGTGTATTTAAAACCCGGTAAATTTTAAAAGTTACTCCAAAATTCGCTTGAAGATGAAATGGAACTAATGCTTTTAATTTATTTGCAAAAAATAAAATTAGGGTTTTTAGCTTCTATTTTTGAAACATGGTTGGAACTGTGTAGCGAAAATAACCATATTTTAAATCAATTAATTTATAATATTAATGCTCTGTAAATTTACATTGAGCACTATTTTGTAAAAATAAAATATCTATAAGAACACCGGATTTTATATCTTACTGTTCTTTCTTTTTTTTATATACATATATATATATATATATATATATATATATATATATATATATATATATATATATATTTTGATCTTAAAGGATTTTATATTTATTTTATATAATAATATATATATATATATATATAAAATAATAAGAAAGAACAATAATTATATTTATAATCTGGTGTTCTTAGCAATTATTTTTATTTTTTAAAAAAAGTGCTTGACACAAACAGTGGAGCATTATATTATAATTATTTTCTTTTTTAAAAATATGATTCCATCATGACACAGAAATTTCTATGTTTCAAAACTGTAACTAAAATTGTAAATTTAATTATAAAAATTAAACTTAAAATCCAGTTTTGTTCCATTGTCAAGCAATGCTAGGAATAACTTTCAAAGAAATTTACTTAATTTATAAGCACAGACAATCTTAATATTTTGAGGTATTAAGGTTAAGGAAAATTCAGTCTTTTTGACTAGGGGTGGTTGGGTTTTAATTTCCCTAGACAACTTATGTATAAAATATATCTTACTTACAAAGTCAGGTTAAGTTTAGGTGGGGTGGGTGTGCCTGTTAAATATAGTCATCTGTTTTCATTGTGTCATCTAAGTTTCCAATGAGAAAAAATTTTAGCATTATTATTTATCTGCTTAATTCATATTTTTATACACAAAGATTTTCTAAAAGGGTCATCTAAATATGAGTAAGTCATATTATTAATATTTAAATTTTATTCCTGCAAATTTAAACTACCATTCCCCCTTTTAATAACTAATAAACTATACAGTATTTTTACAAATAAATATATTAGAAATTATTTCGTATGTAAAAAAATTATTAATTAATGATGAAGTATAAATATGTATGTTTCACCTCTCTTTTTTTTTAGATTTATTTTTCCAAAATTGATTATTACTTAAGGAAAATATTTGAAAGTGCCTACAAAAAAAAGCAATTTCATTTCTTTGATTTAGCAAATTTTTATTTTTCAGAAACTTAGCAATGAATAATATTTCATGTATGCACAAAGGACATGCGTCATTTAAACTCTAGCTTTTCTTATTAATTTCCATTTTACTGCTGGTGTTTTATTGGTTTCTTTTAAGTGCTAGAAATATTTAGATAGGGATGTTTGATTTTGGTATTTATTATTATTAAAGGACATTTGATGTTGGTTCCACCCTCTTTTGAAATCATTCCTTGTGCATCCAATGTAGATTTTAACCGTGTCATTATAAAACAACTGATTCTATACAACATTATTATTAAGAGGACAGTTTTGAGGAGTTCTACAGTTACATAATTTTTCTTTATCTTTATTTCTTTTTATCTTAGGATCTATATTTTTTTGATTTTGGTATAAGTGTTTATTCAAGATATTAACATTATGTTTCTTAATAATCATTTCTAAGTTTTCAGTACAACTGTAACTTAATTTTAGGGTATTTTTATTTAAAAAAAAACTACTGAGTTTACTAACTCTAAGAAAAAGGTTTATCAATTAATGCAAGATATTTTTGTCCTAACTTATTTCTTAACATTTGGTGGGCTGTATACCAAATGATTTTTCTATTTCTATTTTTTTTTGGGGGTCCATCTTCATTTTTTATATAATTGAGTTTTGGGTATTTATATAAATTTCTGTGTTGTGATGGAATCATATTTTTAAAAAAATATCATTCTAATATATATATATATATATATATATATATATATATATATTCCTTTTGTATCATATATATATATATATATATATATATATATATATATATATATATCCCTTTGTATTAAAGATTCGTTTTCTTTTTCCAAATTCATTCGGAATTGTGATGCCACTGATGGATTTATGTGTTCCTTTGACATCTGTATCCTTTTCACTTGTGTTCCTTTATCGGAGACTATTGATATTTGCAGTGATATGTTATATCGTAGTGATTTGACTCCTCTGAATATACCTGAAGAAGTGTTCGTTGAACTCATGAAATTCGCCACCATGTTTGTCGATTTCAGTTTTGACAATATCATGTATCGTCAGATCGATGGTGTAGCAATGGGTTCCCCTTTGGGTCCTGTGTTGGCAAATATTTTTGTGGGTTTTTACGAGGAAAGCCTTTTGTTAGGTTCTGCCCAGACCAAGGTTTACTTTCGGTATGTGGATGACACTTTTTGTGTGTTCAGCCATGAATCGGAAGTGGATCAATTTTTTTCCCTACTCAACGGTGTTCATCCAGCCCTTAAATTTACAGTAGATAAGGAGGTCAATGGTTCATTGCCCTTCTTAGATGTTCTTGTTCAAAGAACTCCTTCCTCGTTTATTACCTCTGTTTACAGGAAGTCTACTTTTACTGGTCTATATACTCGATGGGACTTTTTTGTCCTAAACGACAAAAGATAAATTTGATTAGGACCCTGATACATAGGGAGTTAATGATTTGTTCGGGTGACACCTTGAAGGATGAAATCAGTTGTTTAACTGAGATCTTTGTTCAATCGCTTATTCGAGATAAGACTTCAGCGGGTAAATGTCCGGTCTATCTTTGTTTACCGTGGTTGGGTAGGATTAGTGAATCCTTCGCCAAGCCTATTTCATGTAGTTCACGTGAGTGTTATTTTGCAGCGAACGTTCGTGTTGTCTTTCAAACTAAGTCCCTACTTTCATCTATGTGTAAAGATAGCATATTAATTCTGTTATTTACCATTTCAAATGTCGTTGTGGATGCGACTACATAGGTAGAACGACACAGCGGTTGGACGTTAGAATTAAACAACACGTACCTGCTATAATACTGAATAAAAATTTTTTCTTTGGGCGATACCATTCGTAACACGTATGGGTCTTCGATTGCGGATCACTTTATAAAGAATCCCACTTGTGCGATGGATTTCAGTGTGAACTGGTTTTCCGTTTTGGCCAGTTCGCCCTCATTATTCCATCTTAAGGTGTTGGAGTCGCTTTACATCCAGGCAACCTGCTCTTTGTAAACAAAGAGATTATTTGCTTGGACTTGCTGTGCTACGCTTCTAGCATCTTGGTTGGTATAATTTTTATAATAATTTTTTTTTCTCTCCCTGTCCACTCATTCATGTCATCCATGACAGACTTTTTCTTTCTTTTTTTTTCTCCTCATAATTTTAGTTCCCCGTTAACAGTTCTGATGAGAGGGGACGAAACCGGTCGACTGGTGTGTGTTTTTATTTTAAATCTATCATGGCCTACAATATAAAATTTCTTGCTTTTTATGCCTTAATACGCTTCTGTTTCAAACATATTTATATTTATATATATATATATATATATATATATATATATATATATATATTCTATTTAAGATAATTAAATATTATCAATTTTAATTCCAGTACAAGTAACGCCATTTGGTCAACCCAAAACTGCAAAACCAACTTTGACAGGTGAAAAACTAGCTAAATATAAATATATGGTTGCCTATAAGGGTGTGAACTACTTGTTTAACAATCAGTTAGTTCAAATCCTTATTGATAATTGTCTATATGTACTTTGCAACCTGCATTATATAATGAATGTTCTGATCTTGGATTCGAAAATGTTTCAACTGAATTTCTGATATTACTGTACGTGTGTTTAGTTCTATTTTTCCTGATGACTTTGTCAGACATCTTGCTTGGACCTTCCATGTGATATAATTCAAATTCATGATTTTCCTCATTTTCTTGGAGCCCATGAAAACTTTTGTTTTATAACACTTTATACTTTGATATACTTTTATCACACTTTAGACTTTGATATACTTTTATCACACTTTAGACTTTGATAGGAAGAAAAACACTGACTCTATATTATCTCATTTGAAATTTATGCCCAGATTGATTATGTTAAGATTGAAAATGAGATTAGTAATAATAAGTATAAATTCTAAATTAGGGAGATGCAGATTTTGAAAATGTAAGCAAGAAGGGAATGATGAAATATAAAGGGGGGGGGTAACTCTATTTTATTCCGAAAATCAAAAGAGTAATTACTACTATTAATTAATATTAATATTAAAAACTAAAATGAATGATATCATTAACAAAATATGCCAGGTTAAAATAAATTACTAATGAAAATAATAATGCATATTGTAGCGGGCGGTCCAGTGGCCCCGTTTCACAGAAAGGGGGTGAACAAGGTCACAAGAGGCCCGCTAACATTTTTGAAGACGTTAAATCTGACAGTGAAACAATATGGACAACAGAACGAGGATATGTATGATATATAGAGGTTTATTCTAAAAGGAAAAGGAAATGAAGATGGTCGGAAACGGTGGAGGTGCTGGAAGCTGCAGGAGTGAGCTGGAAGCTGCAGGAGTGAGCTGGAAGCTGCAGAAGTGAGCCGGATGCTGCAGGAGTGAGCCGGAAGCTGCAGGAGTGAGCCGGAAACTGCAGGAGTGCTGGATGCTGCAGGCATGGATGGTCGAGGTTGGCGTTGGTAGTTGCTAGGATCATCGTTGTTGGGGGTTGGAGCTGATGTGGGTTGTTGCCAGGATGATCGCTTGGTGATTTTGAAGTTGATGTTGGTTGATGCCAGGATGATCGTTGTTGGTTGAAGCTGAGTCGTTGCCGGGGTGCCAACTATTTGCTGTAGTTCGTGTTGCCAACTCGTTGTTTGTCATTGCCGGGATGCCAACTTGACGTGTAGGGAAGGAGAGAGAGAGAGAAAGTTCCCAACTATCGTCAAGTTGGCAGACAAAAAAAAGGTGGGAGCGTAACTTAATACACAGCCCGTACATCGGCGTCCTTGGCCAATGAAGGCTAAGGGGCCTGCGTAGCCGACCGTTTCGGCCGCCGACCGCCTCCGAGAATCTAGGGAGAAATCACTGTCTTGTGACGAGGGGGACCAGCAAGAGAAATTGGCTAAGCTAACCAAAAAGTCTCTATAATAAAATACTACAAGGTTAGCTAAAGAGAACTAATGTCTAAAAATGACTAGTAGTATATTACAACTAGTTTTGTAATTTGGCCTAACTAAAAAGGGGATTTGCAAGTCCCTCTGACGTGTTAACAGTGTGTAAGGAGCATGAATGAGAGGTCAAGGTCGAAATGACCTGTTCCTCTGCAGGTTCAAGGATAGAAAGAGGAGGTAACTCCGACAATACCTCCCACCAGATTAAAAGTTGTAATGAAATGTCAACTTTTAATATACATAAGAAAAAAGGTTCATGAAAGGTTTTGATTATTGTTCTTGTGAACTGAAAAGAAAATGTGTCAGAAGTGTGGTTGAGATGCGTGATTCACGAAATGTGCTTGTATTGTCGTCAGGGTGCAATTGTTGAAAAATGTTTTTCGAAACAGTGAGTCGTCCGAAAAAAAATAGTGTGAAGTATGGGAAGCAAGCGGTGGCGTGAAGATGTTGCCACGTGGTGTAGGAAAATGTATGCGCGCGCTTTATGAGTTTCAGGAATGAAGAAGATGCGAAATGCTATGACCAGTAGCATGTGTTGGAAGAAAGCGGAATTTGCAATATTAATAGCGACGAATTACGTGCATGCAAATCCTCAGTGATGTCGCATCGTAATGGAACAGTGAGTCGTCCAGAGAAAGATGTAGATTCATTCCTGTGAAACTTGTGTGTCGCTTCCAAAAGTTGTTTTGAAAATAAAGGACAGTGGGTCGCCTCTAGTGGTTCGGAATCACCAATCGTATGTAGTGGAACAGTGAGTCGTCCAGTGGTTTGGGTTCACACTTTATCTGTTTCAGTCCAGAAGAGGTGTTAGTTCGTAGAAAATGGTGTTGCAGGTCTGCTGGTTGCTAAGTGTTGAATATGCCTCGTTTGCGTTGTATCGCCATATTGTCCAGCCAAATCAGATCACGTCGGGGTCACCACTTGTTAGCAGGGCGGTCCAGTGGCCCCGTTCACCCCTTTCTGTGAAACGGGGCCACTGAACCGCCCGCTACAATATCAATGAAAAGAAAATAATTTAAAATAAAATAAGAAAAATATGAAGTAAAATGGATAAAACTTTCGTACAAACATGCTACATCAGTGAAACAGCCATTTAAATATTGAATGCGTTGTCCATACTGCTATTTATGATATTTCTGATTTGTCAAATATTTTGTGTTATCTTTGTAACAATGATTACATGCTTAGTTTGCAAAACGTGTATAACTGTCAATTAATAATATTCTTCTGTTAAGTGAATCTGAATTATTCACAGGTTCAACAATTATGTGGTCAATAGTTAGCTCCTCCTTATTGTTCACTAGGGAGTCGCACTTCCTACAATATAAATACTGGGCAACTTCCTGCCTCGTTCTTTTCTACTTTGCATAGTTATTTATTCGCATTTATGTACAAAATGTGGCACAAGGCCAAAAAGGGGGTTGGGGAAGGACGGTCTTCTTCTGTCTTAATTCTAAACTTAGCTAGTCACAAACACGGACCCAAACATACCAACAATAGTCCTATCACCAAAACAAGACATTCACTCCTACCTTTCTTACTACGTCCACCATAATACCTCAAATTCTCTATGAAATCCTAACTAGTCCCCATATGTACATTTTAAAGTCTGTGGTGGGAGGGGAAAAACAACAATTTAAAAAACCCCAATGGTTATTTACAATATGAATTATTACTATTTACATAAAACAAAACAAAATAGGGTTAGTAATAGAACCCCCCACCCCACAATCCCTAAATGTGGCATAAACATCAGTTAACTGGACGAAATTGTTGGGGACGTGCAGAATTTATTAATTATGCTTGAAAGAATCAGAAGGAATTTGTGTAGGTTGCGTGACTTTCTGCATCCACAACAAATAAACGAATTTTAAAATACGATTAAGAACGAGACATATTCAATTAGAAACTAATATAACATTTATATACAATTCAAAAACAATATACAAACAGGATAATTGATATATGTTATGTTGGCGAAATGTGTATGAGGTTTTTTTTGTTTTTTTTCAGAATGTCTCTTTTTGTAATTGTTCGTTCATTTACAGTCTTTTTAAGTTTGTGTTGATATTAATAATTGTCGATATTAAGTGTCTTTTTTAGAAGGAGTTTTTAAGAGTGATCTACCTTTAACTGTAATGTAATGTTTTTTTAATGTCGTTCGCACGTTGATGTTTAGCGAATATAATTCACTTTAGATAAGCAATGTTGAGAATTCATATCCACACAGTTGATTCAATTTTCGATCGGGAATGAGTCAGCGATGATGTATCTTTGCGGTAAAATCGTGATTTCGAGTGACGTGGAGTATTTTGGCAAGTTCTCCGTGGGTGTTTGTTACTGACTGCCTGGGGCGGTCAGCGTTTATTTTTATAAGGCCTGAAAGTCCGAAGGTGGCTCACTTGAGTTTTGGCGCAATTTCGTTCTGCACGTGAACTTTCAGTGATGAACCAATGAGATTGGTTGTTTCGCTTAGTGCAGTTTTAATTGGTTGAAGTTTTCCGTACGTAGGCGTAAGATATAGACTGTTCTGTTGCTAGGGTTGAAAGGTAAGGATAAAAGGACGAGTCTACAATACCCCCCCCTAGATTAATGGCTATTGTCAATTGGCATTAATATGTAATGTATGTGCGAAACTTAGCTGGCCAATGAACATGTCTGCCCGATTTCGTGCGGGTAGATTGGGTTGATGGAGACATGTCTTTAGTAGTCGTTTGTGTATTTGATTGCTCTGGTGTTGTTGGGTTTGGTGGTGTTTGAATGACGTCATCACACTGTACGTATGCTGGTTTGAGTCTGTCGATGCTGACAGTATTTTGTTTACCAGCAACGTCTATTACGAAATATTTAGGTGTTCTGGAGATTACCAGATGTGGTCCAGTATAGTTCGGTGTTAGAGGTTTTCGAACGCAGGAAAACATATTCTGAGGAATTTAAGTCTGTTGGCACGTAATATGGTTTCTTGTAAACCCGTGTGGGCGTATATATTATTTCCGTCATTTTTTGTTTAAGATCGGACACAAAATAACTGTTAGGAGTAGAATCCGTAACATTGTAAAAAATTTGTCCTGGAAGGGTTGTTGGTTTCCCGAATACCAACTCCGCACTAGTACATTTCAGATCTAGTTTGATTGTATTTCGTAGCGCAAGCATCACAAATGGTAGTTTGTCTACCCACGTACGAGCACTGGTAGACGCTGTTAATGAGTACTTGAGCTGTCGATGAAAACGTTCTACTAATCCGTTGCTGCAGGGATGATATGCCTTAGTAGAATTGTGTTTAATTGACGAAGCAAATTGACGAACTCAGTAAATAAAGTCGACTGGAATTGAGGTCCTCTGTCGGTAGTAATAACCGCAGGGCATCCAAATATTGAAATCCAATTCTGAAAGATAGCGTTGGCTACCGCTTCTGCTGTTATCGTTGATAGCGGTACGGCCACCGGCCATCGTGTGAAGCGATCTACGATAGTCAGGATATATTCGTATCCATTGATCCTGTCAAGCGGACCCACAAGGTCGGCGTATATATGAGTAAAACGACCATCAGGGGCCGCAAAGGCTGACGATGGTGCTTTCGTATGACGACTTATCTTTGTTGCCTGGCAACGCTGGCACGTGCGGGACCACTGTTTCCCCTTCGGAAGCCATACCGGGCCAGACGAATCTGTCAGATATGGTCCGCAGCGTAGCCTTCGCTCCAGGGTGAGCTGGTGAATGAAAGTAGTCGAAAACCATTTTTCTCATCGACGGACGCAGGTAGGGTCGAGGGTTGCCTGTTGAAGTATCACAATAAACAAGCTTGTCGGTGAAAGGTAGTGGACGTCTTTCTAATTTCAGAGAGGTATCTGCCTGTACTGAAGGGAGTGTGTCGTCACTCAACTGTTCTTCAGCAAGTGTGTCGAATTCGATTGAAGATGATTGTATCACGTCAAGTGTAGGTCTCGATAATGCATCTGCAACAGTACTATTATGTTGACCTTTTACGAACCGAATGTCCGATGTAAATTGACAGATATAATCCAAGTAGCGAATATCTCTCGGGTTTAGTTTATCGGACTTCGCGTGCAGTGCATACGTTAACGGTTTATGATCTGTGAGAATGATAAAGTCTCTACCCTCAAGGATGTGTCGATAATGCCGTATTTCCAAATAAACAGCAAGTAATTCTCTTGAAAAAGTACTATATTTGTTCTGTGTAGCATATAGCTTTAATGAGAAAAAAGACAAAGGTGTTTCGATGCCATCAATAATTTGGTGCAACGCAGCGCCAATTGTGTCAGCTGATGCATCTGTCGTTAAGGTGAGGTTAGCTTTCTCCGATGAATTAATGTAAGTTAGTTTGGTACAGTTCTGTAGTGCATCTTTTGCATTTTGAAATGATCGTAGCTCATCTTGTGATAGTGATATCTGCGAATTTTTTTTCTTATGCAGAGACAAGATATTCGTCAGTGGTAATAAAATTGACGCACAATTTGGGATGAACTGTCGATAATAGTTAACCATCCCCAAAAATCTCTTCAATTGCTTCAATGTGGAAGGTTGAGGGTAATTAGCGATCGCCGTAATTTTCTGATCCAAGGGAGACAATCCATGCTGGTCTAAAATATGCCCGAGGAAAGTCAAACTCGGTACTGCGAAAACGCATTTATCAATATTTAGTTTTAAACCGTAGTGTTGTAATCTTTTGAGAACTGCATGCAGATGTTCACGGTGTTCTTCATGAGACTTGCTTGCTATGAGTACGTCATCTATATAAGCATATGTGTTGAGCATTCCGCGTAGAACTTCGTCTATTAGCCTCTGGAAAGACTGCGCCGCGTTACGCAATCCGAAGGGCATTCTCGTAAATTCGAAGAGTCCGAAAGGCGTTGTAATAGCAGTTTTCGGAATGTCATTTTCCTCGATGGGAATCTGGTAATATGCCTTTTTAAGATCGAGCTTGGTGAATACTTTAGCACCTTCTAGCGAAAGGGCGAAATCTTTAATATGTGGGATTGGGTATTTGTCCGGGACGGTCTGCGCGTTTAGTAACCTGTAGTCGCCGCACGGACGCCAACTAGCTGAGTCAGCTTTAACAACCATATGTAGAGGGCTGTCATAAGGACTGTCATAAGGACGGATTACACCAAGTTTGAGCATGTTGTCAAATTCGTCACGAGCTATTTTTAGTTTACTCGGATGGAGTCTGTGAGGTTGAGAATGAACTGGAGGCCCTGTGGTCTTAATACTATGAGTGGCGTGGTGTTTCACAGGTTCATTATGTGTTGACGGTGAAGGTAGCGATTGGTACTGACGTATTATCTCGTCGTAGCCATTGGCTGTAGGTATAACAGTCGTCAGACCGATTGTCGAATACTTGGAAATGAAACCGTAACGTTGTAGATTAGTGCTAGTGTCAGTTAAGGTTTGTGACGCCAACTCAACCGATAATTTGTAATGGGTTAGGAAGTCCGCTCCTAATATCGGCATTGAGACATCTGCGATAGTAAAAATCCACGTAAATTCTCGTCTCAGGCCGATGTCTAGCGTTAGGGTTCGCTCGCCGTACGTGATGATCGGAGTGCCATTAGCGGCCTGTAATTTGAAAGATGTATGCTTAACCAGAGTCTGTTTGCTGCAATTTTTGAGAGGCAGGACACTTATTTGGGCACCGGTGTCAACTAAAAATTTTAAACCGCTCGCTCTGTCGTGGATGTAAAAGAGACGATTAGTTTTTAAATGTCTGGCATCCAACGTCTCTACTGGGTGCCAGCGGGTCCGTTTCCCGCTTGTTTGTTTGGAAATTACTTTTTTATACGAACATGGTGGTCGGCATTTCTTCGCGCGCGCGCCAAAATTTTCGTGGTACCAGCAATTGGCATGTTGGTAACGATCACGGCGTTGTTGGTATTTATGGCGAGACGTCGATCTTGAACCACGGTTACTGTGTCGCGTAAAATTATCACGCCGACTTTCATGTGGTTTTTGTAAATCACGCAATTGTAGAGATATTTCTTGCAATTCTGAAGACAATTTTTGAATCTGTTGGTTGACATCTGGCACAAGGCCATCCATGGTCTCCGTTGAGGAAATCTATCGTATCGGGGTAGTATCGGCTATTTTGTCCGCTATATTAACGTCGTCTGTTAATGCAGCCAAGATTCGTACCATGTAATTTGTCCAGCCACATTTGGCGGAATACTGTGGCTGATATGTTGTTGTCGCCCAACAGTTGTTGCATGCGTCGTAGTAATTGGGACGGTTTCGAATCTCCAATTGTAACGTTTGTTAAGAGGTCTCTTATTTTCCTTTTCTCCGAAAAACCAGATCGGTGTAGTATTGCTTGTTTAAGGGTCTCGTACGGCTTGTCTATTGGTAGAGAGGTTAATATGTCGGCTACTTCAGCCGCTACCTCCGCGGGTAGCTTCTCTACCACGGACGCAAATTTTGATTGCTGCGAAGTTACGTGTCTGGCCTGGAATATCGCGTCCAGTTGTAAGAACCACGTCTGAACGTTTGAGTTGAAAGCAGGCATTTCAAGTCTGACGTGTGGAGAAGTTAATTTGATTTTTCAATTTCAACTGAGAAGGGTACCTACAAGTATCAATATCATCCTATGAAATTTAAATTTGTATTTTATGTACACTTCTGATAAAATTTAATAAGAAAGGTACCAATAAATTAATTAGATACCTTTCTTATGAGATTTAATCTATAGTGGGTCAGCCAATTTGTATTGGTTATAAATAGAAATAAAAACTGACCCTCTACAATTTTTACAATATCAAATGTAACAAAGACAACAACAAGAGAAATAATCAAGTAGAAGAAAATGTGAATTTGTTCAACAATAAATATTTTTTTATAAACACAACAAATACATAATATATAGTGCAAAAGTTGATAAACACAATAGAGTTCTTTGGTGTGTGTGTTACTGAAAGAATTTGAGCTACTGTACTGTATGTGTGAAAATGACAAGGTTTAGTTAGCTATATTTGTTTTTATAGTTAAATTAAACAGATTTTTTTTGTGTATTAAATAGAAAAAAGTATTGTTCTTGACTCACTGATTGTTATCGCTCATTAACCAGAGATTCTTGTGGAATGGAATATTTTGTGGGAGTGAGCGTTAAGCCTGGAGATGGTTGACAAAGTTTGTTGTTGTATTGAAGATAAAGTTCGCCTCCTTTGCTGTGTTGATTCCAATGAAGTCAAGTGAATTAGTTTCAATATTTTAAGTGCCCACTGACCACGTCGCGTCGAAGTTTCGTTTTTATTAGTTCTCTTGGTCACGTGGGGAGGCTCGTAAACATGTTTACATTTTATGGCGTCAACTAGAGGTCAAAATTTGGGTCGGTACCTTCGGACGTAGTTGACGCCACCTAATTAATATTTTACAACCAATCAAAATACATCAGTTGTTATATTTGGCTGGGAGCCTCTATGTGTTTAACTTGCACAAAATTTAAGATTTAAAAAAAATGTAGGACTCTGATTCTACAATAACCCCCCGGCAGATTGTGAAAGTTTTTGAGAGAAAATTTTCTCAATATGTAATATACGTTTTAAATCTACTAGGCCAATGAACATGTCTGCCAGACTTAGTAGTAACTTCCGCGGGTGGTACTGAAGGTGCAAGCTGCGCTGGCTGGAATCGAATATGTTAGCTCAGGGTCAGGAAGCGATTTATGAGATAAATCGATGTAAGCCGGTTTCAACCGGTCGACTGACACTGTGTTAGGCTTTCCGTGCAAAAAGTTAAGTAAAATACTTGGACGTTCTATTAATTACTTTATGTGGACCAGAATACGTGGGGGTTAAGGGTCTTCTAACTGCATCTTTTCGCAGGCAGACGTAATCACAACTGTCTAAATTTTTTTTTTCGGCATAAAGAACTCCCTTGTTTGGGCACGCGTTGGAGTAAAAGCTAGGTTTTCCATTTTTTGTTTAAAATCCTGGACGAAATAGGTAGTCGGTCTGGAAGGAGTATGCTTTTCCACGAACTGTCCAGGGAGTGTTAGCGTACTCCCAAAAACTAGTTCTGCTGTAGTGCATCCTAAGTCCTCTTTGACTACATTTCTTAATGACAGTAAAATCAGTGGTAGGTTTTCCAGCCAAGTCCTGGAGTCATCACTTGCTGCTAGTGCTGCCTTAAGTTGCCTATGAAATCGTTCCACAAGGCCGTTTGCACATGGATGGTAGGCGGTTGTAGAAATGTGCTTTACGCCTAACAAGTTTATAAATTCATTGAAAAGGACTGACTGGAACTGGGAACCTCTATCAGTGGTTATTATTGAAGGACAACCAAAGATAGAGATCCACTCTCTAAGAATGCACCTGGAAATCGTTTCCGCTGAAATACTTTTTAAAGGAACGGCTCCAGGCCAACGAGTGAAACGATCGATTATTGTTAATAAGTATTGGTACCCATCAATGTCGGGCAAAGGGTCCACTAAGTCAACGTGAATGTGGGTGAACCTACCATCAGGCTTAGAGAATGTACCAGGCGGAGACTTGGTATGCCGTTGTATTTTAGTTTGCTGGCATTTTAAACAAGTCTGTGTCCAGTGTTTTATGTCACTGGACATTTTTGGCCAAACGAAACGATCACTAATCATCTTAGTAGTCGCTCTTCGACCAGGGTGCGACAGAGAATGGAAATGTTCGAATACTTTTTTTTCGCAAAGAAGGTGGTACATAGGGCCTAGAGTATCTTGTGCTTACATCACAATAGACAGTAGTGTTACCAAATGGCACAGGTTGTTGCTTTAACTGTAGTGACGTTTTTTCTTTTACTGATTCCAAAGTAGTGTCAGTCTTTTGTTCTTCCGCTAAGGAGTCGAAATTCAAGGTCTGTGCGTCAATTCACTGTATCGTTGATCGCGATAGTGTATCAGCTACTATATTGTCAGCCCCTTTTACATAGCGGATATCCGACGTATATTGGGAAATATAATCCAATTGTCGGATATCCCTTGGGGTATATTTGTCCGACTTGGCGTGCAGAGCATAAATTAATGGTTTATGATCTGTATAGACCACAAAATTCCGTCCTTCCAAAAGATGACGGAAATGACGGATTGCCAAGTATATTGCCAGTAATTCCCTTGAAAATACGCTGTACTTTTTCTGAGATGAGTTTAGCTTGATTGAAAAGAACGAAATAGGTTTTTTAGCATCTCCCTGTTCCTGGTGAAGCACAGCCCCTATGGAGTCGCCTGATGCGTCTGTTGTCAGTGTGATCATTGAGTCATCATCGGTTATATATGATAACTTCGTAAAGTTGGCAAGGGCGTCTTTGGCTCTGTGAAAAGCAGTCAGTGATTCGCCTTCCAAGGTAATCTTTGAGTTCTTCTGACGCTGTTGTTTCAGTAAATCTGTGAAGGGAATCAGAATCTGGGAACAACCAGGAATGAACCTCCGGTAGTAATTAATGAGGCCTAAGAATCGGCGTAACTGCCGGAGTGAAGTTGGTTGTGAGAAATTTGAAATAGATTCTATTTTCTCAGGTAAGGGCGTTATTCCCTTTTCGTCAATGACGTGTCCCAAAAATTTAAGCGAGGGCACAGCAAAAATACATTTCTCTGCGTTAATCTTAAGGCCAAAATGCTGTAGACGCTGGAAAACTTGTTCAGCGTGGTGACGATGTTCAGTCTTGTTTCTACTGGCGATCAGGACGTCATCAATATAGGCAAAGGTGAAAGGTAAACCTCTCAGTACTTCGTCTATAAGCCGTTGGAAAAGATTGTGCGGCGTTCCTTAAACCAAATGGCATTCTCACAAATTCGTATAAGCCAAAAGGAGTAGTCATTGCTGTTTTATGGATGTCTTCCTTGGCCACTGGTATCTAGTGGAATGCTTTCACCAGATCAAGTTTGGTGAAGACTGTGGCGCCCTGTAGACCCACTGCGAAATCGTGCAAGTGCGGGATGGGGTATTTATCCGGAATTGTAGTAGCATTCAGCTTCCGGAAGTCGCCACAAGGTCTCCAAGCTCCTGAGTCCGGTTTTGGAACCATATGAAGAGGAGATGAGTAAGGACTCGAAGAATGTCTAATTATACCGAGGTCCAGCATGTGCTGAAACTCGTCTTTCGCCAGTTTATATTTATCAGGCCTCAATCGCCGTGGAGATGAATGCGTGGGTGGGCCCGTAGTATTAATGTGGTGCTCAGCATTGTGACGAACGGTTTCTGTATACCGGAATGGTGTTGTAATTTGAGAATATTTTTGTAACAGATCCTGCATTCCGCTGGCTTCAGGTAGAGTTGCGCTGATACATGTGCTCGTATAAATAGATGTAATTCCTTTCCTTGTAATGTTGGTCGTTTTATCCTCCAAAGAAAGGGAAGACATATTAACGGACAAGTTAAAGTGGGCGAGGAAATCCGCTCCTAGGATTGGGGTTCGAACTTGGGCTATCGTGAATACCCACGGAAAAGATCGCCTAAATCCCAGATTTAGGGTTAAAGAGGTTTTACCATATGTCTGGATTGAATATCCATTCGCCGCTTGTAACGTATAATCTGTCTTTCTAGTTAACATATTAGGTTTGGCCGGTATTACACTAATTTGTGCCCCAGTGTCCACTAAAAACAAGTATCCGGAGTTCTCATCTCGGATGTAAAAGAGACGACTTTTTGGCATCCCTCCGGCAGCAAACGTCACTACTTGTTGCCGGGATAATCGTTTCCCGACTGCTGTGTGTTGTTATCCTTAGCTGCGTTTATGTCGAAGTTACACGGTTTCGTACAATGCCGCGCTTGTTTTCCATATTTAAAATGATACCAACAGGTATTAAATATAGGCCTGCTTCTGGATGTGGAACGTGATCTTCGCCTAGTATGATGTGATGGACGTGGTCGACTAGTGAAATTGTTGGGTGTGCGATTTTGCTGATGCATAGCGGTTTGTAGAGCTTGTAACTGTGAGGTAAGCTCTGCTATACAATCTTTAATTTTCGATAACTCTTGTGAGTCACGGACTGAAGAGACAATAGGTTGTAGTGGTGTCGCAGAAGCAGTTTCTCATATATTTTGTCCGCGATTTCTGCCAATCGCTGTAGGTCCAAATCGTCCGGGAGTGACACTAATATTTGTGATGTTTGTGGGCTCAGTTTATCCATCCATAGTTTACGGAGGACTGTGTCAGACATGGTATTGTCACCTAGTAAAGCTTTCATCTTTCTAAGCAATTGGGAAGGTTTATAGTGTCCCAAATGAAGGTTGTTAAACAAATCGTGCAACCGACGTTCCTCTGATTCGCCCGTGCGGTATAGTATAGCATCTTTCAAAGTATCATACGGTTTCTCCGCCGGCACTTCACTGAGGAGGTCTGCTACCTCTAATGCTACATCTTAGGGAAGTTTCTCAACTACAAAAGCGTAACGGGCATGTTGAGACGTGACCTTTCTTGCATTAAAAATTGCGTTTAACTGCGCAAACCACATTTGAACGTTGGTGTGGTTGTACGTCGGTAGACTGATGGAAATTGCCGCTTCAATATATTCGCTGGTAGAATTTCCCATTGCTTTCGTTTAAAACGTGACAACTAAAGTATTTCTCTTATAAAATGCTGTTTTTAAAATATTGCTTTGCACATTTGAACTTCGGGGTCACCAATTTATAGTGGGTCAGCCAATTTGCTTAATCTTTCAAAGGGTTGGCTTGCTTTTATGAATGTTTCAGGAGGCATTTTAATGAATCTAGGCTTTATCTCAGAACACACCTGACATGACCTGGTTATCGCTCTTACATCTTCTACAGAGTATGGCATATTTTTACTTCTGACAAAATGCAGCATTCGGGTTACCCCAGGGTGACATAAATCTTTGTGCAAGATATGTGGTTTGTCAGCCGAGATGGTAGAAGAGCAGATTCGTGATAACGCGTCCGCAGCAGCATTTTGTTTTCCAGGACGATAGGCTATGTCGTAACTGAAACAGGCAAGTTCTAATTTCCATCTAGTGATCTTCTCGTTTTTTATCTTGTTTTTACTTTTAAGATCGAACATGTAGGAGACAGATTTCTGATCCGTGATGAGCTTAAAATGTCTTCCGTGTGTCGCCACTTTCGGATCGCTTCTACGATTGCATAGGCCTCCTTTTCAACTGATGAGTGTTTTTGCTCGGCAGAAGTTAAAGTTCTTGAAAAGAAAGCTACAGGTCGACGGTTTTGGGTTAGAGAGGCAGCAATAGCATGTTCCGAGGCATCAGTCTCAATCTCAAAAGGTAGAGTAGAGTCTATAGCCATCAGGGACGATTTTGCGATCTCCTTCTTTAGATGCCTGAAGGCATCCGTTTGTTCTTTAGTGAGGGGAAAATGGGTAACTCTAGTTAAGGGATGTAATTTTTCGGAGAAATTTGATATCCACCTAGAATAGTGAGAGAACATCCCCATTGCTCGTCGGAGAGAAGTATGGTCTTGAGGTACTGGCAGATCCACCAATCCTTTGAGTCTGTCGTGGTCAGGTTTTACTGAACCCATGCTTATGGTATACCCAAGCAAGTCCACTGAACTAAGTGAATAATCACATTTCCTTTTATTCAGTGTTAGGCTGTACTTTGCCACAATGCTCATAAATTTCTTTAGATTGTTGTCATGTTCAGCCTGGTTATGGCCACAGATGGTAACATTGTCAATATAGGCGTAGGTTCCTCGGAGGTCTTCTCGCTTGATAATGTCATCGATGACTCGTTGGAAACTTGCTACTCCATTGGTCACTCCGAAAGTGATTCGACAAAATTGGTACAGAGACCCAGCAGCTTCGAAGGCAGAATATTTTCGTTCTTCTGGCTTGATGGCAACCTGGTGATAGGCACTGGTTAGATCAAGTGTGCTAAATACCTGATAACAGGCAATCTCATTTACCATGTCCTCTATCCGAGGAAGTGGATAAGCATCCAGAAGAGTGAACCGATTTATCGTCTGGGAATAATCCACGACGAGTCTCTTTTTGTGATTTTCAGGAGACACTACCAGGGTTTGGGCTCTCCATGGCGATTGAGATGGCTCTATAATTCCCTCCTTCAGCATCCGCGATATTTCTGAACGAATGAATTTAGCGTCAGGTAGGCTGTAACACCCACTGTGAGCTCCGTACAATTTCTCCGGCGGCCGTTCTCCACGCTGTGATGTTGCCGGGGGTTGGTTGAAAAAGTCGAAGTCTCAAGCTGGGGGCACAAGATAAACCCTTGAAAGAATGAACTTCCACAGCTTAGGTGAGTTTAATCAAGCTTTATTTCGTCCAGACTTAGTCTTGCCGTTGGGGTAGGCGATGTGACACTCAGCTCTAACTCTAACTAATGGAGATCAAATGCCGAACCGACCGACTCAGACGAACGGAGTTTCACTTCTTCAGTGTGCCTGACACACGTGGCTACTTCAAGCACACACCGGCTGAACTGCCCGGCTCGGAAAAATCACTCGTATTTATATTGAACTAATCGAAGTCCCTAGACCACCGGGTGAAAACAAAAGATAAGCATTGGCGACTGTAAGTTAAAAATTTCAAAAATACTTAACTTTTGCTTTTTTGATGTGTAAAAATCCCTGTCTGTAATCGGCCTCCCACGATATATTTTCCAGGATTTTTAAATCTTTTTATCTTAACAAATCTTCGTGTGAAGGCCGTCGGATGTTTTATAGCCCTTTTCTTTTTTATTATTGCCTGGAGAAAGGGAAAATTCTGTTATCTTTTCTTTATTTCCTTGTGTTGCCGAGATACAGTAAAGAAGGTTTTTTGACCTGGTCATTTAAAAATCTATTTCCTAAACGTTTATCTTTTATCACATCTAATCACTTAGTCAAATATTTTATTGGATGACTGGTAGGATTTAACAGTAATCTGATGCCCTTTTCTCTTCCACAAATTTACTTATAAAAGAAAAAAAGCGTTTATTTATTTATTTTTTCCTTTTCTTTTTCCTTAGTACTTTTGTTAAACGAAACACATGTTTTTAAACTATTTTTCTATTCTTAACTGTTTTCTATTCTTAATTTATTAAAATAAAATACATATTTTACAAATCAACTTTAATAGACGCCTAGTTATCGTGTCACATTACCTCCCCAACGGATCTTGTCATTTATGTTAATAAATTACAATAAACAAAAATAAAATCATGACACGATGCTTCTTCAGGTCGGCACGCCATCGCCACAAAAATTATTTTGATTCCACAGGGTATTCTCCTCCTCCTCCATAACCAAATTATGAACTTTCTTATTAATCAATTTGGCATTATTTACCATTCTTTTATTTCCTCAACCCATTTTTCTTTTTCCTTTTTTTCACAATCAATTCATCAATTTTGTCTTCGTAGCTGGTGGCATCAATGAATCCACGCAGTTGGTTTATCGCTACGTTTGAATGTCAATTCTTCGTTAATGAACGCCTTTCCCAACTTAAAGTTTTGCTTTCCGATTTACATCCATTCCCTTTTATTTCTGGAAGAGATTCTACTCTTGGTCAATTCAACTCCTGTTACCAGCCCTGAAAGATAAGCCACAAATCCCTGGGCCTTCCTGCTCCGTCATGATGGAAGTTTGCTGAGGACGCCCCCCTCCCAATGGGGTCAATGGCGCCCGACAGAATAATTGAAGCACAGTTTACCCAATAAAATCAAGAGAGAGGAGTGTTTTCACCCTCTCCCCCAAAGAAAAAAAAAGAAGAAAAAAATTAAATAACACAATATAACAGACATAACTCTGAGCAAGTCCACTGCTTAATTATAGAAGCGATGTAACTGTTCCTCATTATCAGTCTCTTTTTCAACTGTTTAAAGTTCTCCAAACCTATTCCATTTTCCTTTCTTACATTTTTTTCTTTTAAACAGAACAACAACAAAAAAAAATAAATGTTTCTAAAATGTTTCTTTCTGTTTTTCTCAAAAATATTTTTTCATCATCATTATCTCTCTTTTTTTTTCAAGCACAGTTGTTTCTTGCTCTCTCCCTTCCTCTTATTTTTTTTTTCATTTTTTTTTTTTTTTTCATTTTTTTTTTTTTTAAAGTACACACATTTTTCCTGTATGTGCATGCTCCTGGAGTACCCTGTCCATTAGAAGGAAGAGGAATATGAAATATCAGTTCTTTTTTTTTTTTTTTTTTTTTTTTAACCTCCAATCGTACGGCCGTTAATTGCAACCGTTCCTCTGCCTGGGTTCCTTTCTCAGGATCAGTTTCAGGGTTCTCTGTCCCTTGGGACTCCGTGGTATCAACAGGTGATCCACCCTTTTTGCTATTCAGTCCTCTCGCCGGCATAATTCTTCTACATCTTTTTAACCACTGCCTTCCCCAAACTACTTGAATTATCATTAATATTATCCCCACCAAAATACATCCCCCAACTGATAACAAGGCTACAGATTTAGTGGTCCAACTCCCCTGGGGAAAGGCCTCCCCATCTATCGTCTCTAGTTGATCAACTAAGTCTTGTAAATCGATTCTTTCTGTTTTCTCTAATAGTTGTGGAAGTTTCCTTGCAGTAAAATTCAACGATGTTCTAACGAGAGGTTTCCACAAGTCTGTCCAACGAGCCGATGAGATGTTTGAGAGAGCAAGGAAAGAATCTCTAGATTCAAATCTCTTCCGCTTGGTAAAAGGCGGAAGTGTGAAATATGTGCCGAAGGCTGTGCACCCCATAGGTAAGCTTATGATAGATAGGGGCGGGGTGGCTGTAATGGTTAGTGTTGGCCTCCTTTGCATACCTGGGACAAATCTAAATTTGTCTCCAACGCTACCGCCCACACCCCGTCTGTCAAGCCTATGGCTTGTGGCATCTATTTGCTTTTTGATACCTCTATGTTGCAGGTTCGTTCAATCTCCTCTTTGTTCCCATTAAATAACCCAAGTAAACAGGTTTGATGGCCTCCATGCTTCCAAGGCCACCCATTTTACTCATGTTACTGGTAAAGGTGTCACCCATTCCCTGATTTGAGCCAAAGTCCTTGGGTCCAAGGTTATTTGCACCCATGCCATAACCATCATCCATACCACTACTCATGTTACTACCCATTCCACCTCCCATACCACCAGCTCCGCTGCCCATGTTGGTAGCCCCAGTCATACCTGCTATACCAGACATGCCCCTATTGCCCGGCAACATTCCACCACTCATCTTGCCTGCCATACCCGACATGCCAGTACCCATTCCAGTGTTTGTACCACCTGACATACCACCCATATTGCCTCCCATACCTCCTCCCATATCACTCATGCCACTATAGTTATTCATGGGGCCACCACCCATATTTCCCATACCACTCATTCCCCTTCCCATGGCACCCCTGCCTCCATAGTTACCACCAGAACCTCCTCCACTTCCACCATCAAATCCACCTCCCATCTGTCCACCACCTGACATCTGATTAAAATTCTGCATTGGTTGACCACCAAGACCCAAGCCCATACCAACTGATTTCAAACCACTGGACAAATTAAATTTGGGGTGTGAAGTTTTGTCATTTGATGTATCCACACTGGTTTTGTCCATGCGTACAACCATAGCTCTGTCAAACAAAGTCTGGCTGTTAAACATAGAGATAGCTTGTACTGCTTCCATGGGGTGTTCAAAGGTGACAATTCCCATCCTCGGCTCTTGCCATTTTTATCTTGCTTGATTTCTGCACGTAGAACATTGCCTGCCAGTTTGAAGACATCCTTTAGTTTCTTCCATGTCACTTTATAATCAAGATTGGCTATAAATACTGTATTTGTGAGAGGTCCTTCAATGCCTAGATTTTGTAGAAGCTGTGGACTGGGACCAGCACCACCAGTACCACCACCAGCACCGCAGTTACCCATGCCACCCATGCCCATGGGGCCAGGACCTGTCAAGCCAGCTACCATTGAATGTTGCTGCTGCTGATTTTTCATTTGTTGCGTCATTTGTCGATCACTTTCTTTTTTCCTTTCTGACAACAATTTGCCTGTCTTTAACTTTTGTATCTGTGCATCTTTTAATAGCTTTGCGAGCTGTTACTTTATCTTTAAATTCCAAAAGACAAGCCCCTTTCTCGAAGTAACCTTTATCAGTTGGAGTTACCTGATATATTCCTTGCCTTAGGTTTTCTGCTGGTGACCGCCTTCCGTTACATGCAATAGCCGTGCGCGGCGGCAAAACAATGTCTTTAGTAGGAAGAACGACCACTTTTTTCATTCATCGGAGCTCCGAGAGGAATCTCCTTTCCACCTAACTTTAAGAAGGTTGGATTAAAGCTAATTTGAGCCTTATTGCTCTCCAACCAGTCTCGGCCTAATATCATTGCCCTACAGATGGTTGGGGCTACATAAAATTTCTGCATAGTGGATACCCCTCCCACACTTATAGGCAGGGATATCGCACCGGTTATCCTTATTTCTCGTCCGTCTGCCTGAATTATCTTCATATCTGCAGCTTCGAGTCTCCTATTTTTTTGGTTTAATGCCTTGAAATCTTTTAATCTCAAAATTGATATGCATGCCCCCGTATCTAATAATGCCTGTACGTATTTGCCGCTCACCAGCACATCACAAGTTGCTTCAGTACCTTGGCTGAGCAACGCATAACTTCGGGCCACCCTTACATCCCTCGGGGTGGCCCTTCCGCGTTTCCCGATTGTCGTTCGGTTTCTTTTCTGGCACGTAAGGGCCCCCTCCCTGACGAGGACATTCCCTCACCAGGTGCCCCAGTCGACCGCATCCCCAACATCCCGGTCTGCCAGGAACTGGGCTTGACTCTGTCCAGCTCCTCTGCGGGGTATGGTTTTCCCAATGGTGATCCGTCCCACCGTACCTCCACCGTTCCCTATCGTTCTGGGGAGGTCCTACATATCTTCCATCACACTGCCCCCGCGCCCCCCACATTTGCTCCCGAGAGGTTGCCAGCCTTTCGTGCAGCCTGAGGCTCCGCTGTGCTGCATTGAATGCCTCCGTCAGAGTGGTTGGGTATGCCCTGGCTGTGTCCTCTCTCACGAACGAGTTTTCGATTGCGTCCGTGAAAAACTCAGCCAGCTGCATCTGAATTACCTCGCCCTCTCGTTGAACTGCGTCCTTATACGCTATCTTAGCCAGCCCTAGAATCCTACTCGTTAGTTCTGGCAGAGTTTCTCCGTCTTTCTGTCTAACCTTAATTAAAGCTCTTGCAGCATTAGCTGCACTAAGTACAATCACCATATTGATGAGTTAGCTGTTTCAAAAGTTCATCCCAACTGAGTAGTCGTAGGCGACATTAACCATCTCTGCCTGCGAAAGCTTGTGTATTCTACTCTTTTTTTTTATGGCTTCAACCCAAGCCTGGAATTCGGAAGATCTACCTTTAAATACAGGTATTCTCGACCCACTTGATCCGATAACATGAATCCTATCCATACTAAACTATTACAATTCTAACAAGTGGCAAAAGAAAGAGAGAAAAAAAATCAAAACCAATACCAAGAATATGCCAGCGAGAATTTTGAACAGACAAAATTAGGGAGTAAGGAATTCGGCTTACCTTAAGTGAATCAGTGCTTGTTGATTACGGGTTCCCTTTTCTTTCTTTGTTTCTTTCTTTCCTTCTTTTTTTTTTTTTTTTTTTAAAGCTTATACCAAGCAATTAGAATGTCTTTTAGTGGGTGTGACGATCAAAAAAATCTAAAAGAAATTCTTCTGTCTGCTGAGGTTCCTAGAGTGATTCTTCATTTGGTCGTTAGAGTGCTTCTTCCTTCAATTTCCTTTTTCCGTTCGTCTTGTTTCGTTTTTTGTCCAGTCGCGTCGGTTCGTTGAAATCCAAACTTTAGCATCCAGTGGCACTTCCGTGGATTCCGAATCCTGGGTTAACACGGCACCAATTGTAACACCCACTGTGAGCTCCGTACAATTTCTCCGGCGGCCGTTCTCCACGCTGTGATGTTGCCGGGGGTTGGTTGAAAAAGTCGAAGTCTCAAGCTGGGGGCACAAGATAAACCCTTGAAAGAATGAACTTCCACAGCTTAAGTGAGTTTAATCAAGCTTTATTTCGTCCAGACTTAGTCTTGCCGTTGGGCTGAGGCGATGACACTCAGCTCTAACTCTAACTAATGGAGATCAAATGCCGAACCGACCGACTCAGACGAACGGAGTTTCACTTCTTCAGTGTGCCTGACACACGTGGCTACTTCAAGCACACACCCGGCTGAACTGCCCGACTCGTATTTATATTGAACTAATCGGAAGTCCCTAGACCACCGGGTGAAAACAAAAGATAAGCATTGGCGACTGTAAGTTAAAAATTTCAAGGTACTTAAATTTTGCTTTTTTGATGTGTAAAAATCCTTGTCTGTAATCGGCCTCCCACGATGTATTTTCCAGGATTTTTAAATCTTTTATCTTAACAAATCTTCGTGTGAAGGCCGTCGGATGTTTTATAGCCCTTTTTTTTTTTTATTGCCTGGAGAAAGGGAAAATTCTGTTATCTTTTCTTTATTTCCTTGTGTTGCCGAGATACAGTAAAGAAGGTTTTTTGACCTGGTCATTTAAAATCTATTTCCTAAACGTTTATCTTTTATCACATCTAATCACTTAGTCAAATATTTTATTGGATGACTGGTAGGATTTAACAGTAATCTGATGCCCTTTTCTCTTCCACAAATTTACTTATAAAAAAAAAAAGCGTTTATTTATTTATTTTTTCCTTTTCTTTTTCCTTAGTACTTTTGTTAAACGAAACACATGTTTTTAAACTATTTTTCTATTCTTAACCGTTTTCTATTCTTAATTTATTAAAATAAAATACATATTTTACAAATCAACTTTAATAGACGCCTAGTTATCGTGTCACAGGCTATGTCTCCTGGATTTTACTGCTATTGGATGACAGTCAGAAGTTAGATTTGCAAACAGAGAGGGGTAAGGGACATTATTAATTGCAGATAGTCCACAAACAGTGAGAGGTGGAAGCAGTCCCCCGAAAGGTATTTTCACTGAAGAATGCTGACGTAGAAAATTATGCCCAAGAATGACATCACAGCATAAGTTAGCCATAACAGACAACTTGACATTACTGTACTCTCTACCGCTTAGATTGAGAGATACTATACAATGTCCAAGAGTAGAGGATGAATGGGAACTGCTAGCCATAAAAATTCTTTCTGAACTTGGCGAGATAGCCAATCCGAGCCTTTTAACCTCGTCAGAATTAATAAAATTTTCAGAGCTGCCAGTATCAATAAGTATTTTTAGAAACTTGCCTTTGATTTTTCCACGCAAAGTCGTGCAAGATAGACTCTCTGAGAAATTATGTGATGGAATGGAAGACGCAAGAATAGACTCACCGTGGTTGATAGCAGCTGCAGTAGGTGATCTGCAGACACGAGCAAAATGTCCTTTCTTTTGGCAATTTTTGCAAATGGAGTTTCGGGCAGGGTATCTAATTCTGTCATGTCTCTGATTCCCACAGAAGAAGCATTTTTGTCCAGAGATGGCGGCCACGGTATGTTCCTCATAGCCCCCAGGCTGATCTTCATCGTCGGTTACCTCAGTTTGAGCAGTAGAGGCAGAAGCGTTTAGTGAGTTCTGTTGAGAGTATGATGCTAATTGTTTCTGTGCCATCTCAAGTGTTAGCGCCTGGTCATAAGCGGTGCCTAGATCTAGTATTTTGTTCTCCAAGAGTCGTTGTCTGATGTGATTAGACGAAATTCCGTTTATAAACGCGTCTCGTATGTATTCGTCTCTCGCCTGTATTGCAGTAACAGCCTGGAACTCGCAATCCTTGGCGAGTTTCTTTAAAACTTGCAAATACTGGTCTACACTCTCGTCTGTTTGTTGACGACGAGTAGCCAGCAGATGTCTACAGAAGATGGTATTTCTAGGCTGCACAAACACTCCTTCCAGAACGTCCATGGCAGAATCGTAATTGTCCACGTCGGAGATGTGTTTAAAGATAGTGGGAGAGACAAGGTTGATAAGTAAATTCAGTTTCAGCCTGTCTGTCAGTGGAGTCTTGTTGTGATTCACCGGCCACTTCGAGAAAGATATGGAAGGATCTTTTCCAGTGTCGCCATGTGTCGGCTGAGTCAGGTTTATTCGGGTCTAGATCCAGGCGTTGTGGCTTGAGATATTTTTCCATCTTGATTGATTTCTAGTAGAATAAATTGTTATGAAAATGGATTGAGTGGAAGTGAAAGAAAGGCTGAATCAGTATAGCTTGAGTGAAGCTTTATTCTACTAAAAATCTATTCCGGTAGCGAACCGTAACAGGAAAATGGCCGACTACCTCATGGAGAGAGGAAGACAAAACAAAGGAAAATCATTCAGTCCTGGAAAATCAGAGAAAGATTAAAGAGTTCTTCTATTTTCACCACAGTGTGAAACATTCTTCGGGCGACTAACTGTCCTTGATATTACATTCTATGAGACGTAATCTTCGGACGACCCACTATCCTGAAATACATTCTTCGAGATACAACTTTCACATAAAAATTTGCTGATGATATTCACTAAACATTACTTAGTTATCACTAATAAGCAAATTTTTCAACTTGGCCACGACGTTCTCACTCCAACATAAATCAGCATGCATTTCGACTCACTGAATTTACGCGGAGCATTGGAATTAAAGCAAGCATTTAAACACAACAGCGTTTTTATATGGTGTGGGTATATGTGTAAGATAGGACATATCGATATAAGATTGACAAGAACACGTGTGAACGTTAAGACATCTTTATTGCAACTGTCGTGTTAGTAGTGGTTAAACAAACTTGATGCTGATTGGCTAAGGGCCACTGTCCCTGTGGTAATGAGTGGTAAAGGGGAGACGATCCATCTCTAACATTTCCGGTTTTTTAATAAAAAGTGTTTTATTCTCTATATTTTGCTGGAAGCCTTACAATTCTTCCACTTCTTGTTTGGTTATAGGTTTGAGAATGTTGTTCTTGTTGTTGTTTAGAGTGTTTTGTTTGACTTTCTTGTTCATTGAATATGTTTTCATAATCGACTTGTGTTGAGGAAGTGTTTCTTGATTGTTTTTCATTTGTTTTTAATAAGTGACGTCTATTACGTCGAAAGTAGTTTCCTTCTTCTGTTTTTACTAAATATGAACGAGGTTCATTCAATTTCTTTACTACCCTTCCTTTCTTGTTCCAATTCCCTTGGAATCTTATGCGAACAGTGTCGTTTGTTTTCAGAGTTTCTAGTTCCTTGCTTTTATTTACGTTTTTATCTGCTTGGCATTTCTTCATTGATTTGTTGTGCCTTATGTTTGGAAGGTTTGTTCGAAGTGTTCTCTTCATTAGCTGTTCCGCTGGGAAAGGTGATTTATCTTTCAAAGGTGTGGTTCTCAATGATAACATTGCTAAGTAAGGGTCCTGGTTGCTTTCAAAAGACTGTTTTAGGCTCCTTTTTATGGTTTGAATATTTCTTTCTGCTAGTCCATTCGCTTGTGGATAGTTCGGACTGGTCGTTATATGTTTAAAGTCCCATTCTTTAGCAAACTGTTTGAATTTTGATGAACCATATTCTGGACCATTATCACTAATTACTATCTGTGGTATACCCAACCTGGCAAAAGTGTGTTTTATTTTGTCTATCACCGTTTGTGATTCGCAATTGTTGAGTTTATGTATATCGAAGTATCTCGTTGTGTAGTCTATAATTACTACGTATGACTTATTATACAGATGAAATATATCTGTAGCTACCTTAGTCCATGGTGTTTTAGGTATTTTATGGTGTATTATCCGTTCCGATGGTCTAGGCAGTATGTGCATGTAGACACCATTTCTTTAATTTGGTTGTTGATGTGGGGCCAATATATGACTTCCTTCGCCCTTGCTATGCACTTTTCTATTCCTAAATGCAATGTGGATCTTTTGTAATGCGTCTTTTCTCAAGCTGTTCGGAACCACTATTCTTGTGCCTTTTAGTACAAGACCTTTTACAACTGATATTTCATCACGAACAGGCATGTATGACGCAATTTCAGGTGGTATTTCATTATTTCTTGGCCAATTCGACGTTGCGTAGTGCGTTAGTTTTTGTAATATTGGATCTTTTTTGGTTTCATCCCTGTATACGTCGAGTTTGTGGTCATTCATAGGGTATTGTTTTAATATTATGTGGATGTATTTCTCCATCTCCGTGTCGGATATTTCTTGTGTTTTATCCTTCAGATATGCGCGTGACAGTGTGTCGGCACTTACTGATTCACGGCCTGGGATGTATATTACTTCGAACTCATATTTTTGTAGAGCTAATAAAAATCTCTGTATTTTAGGAGGGCTTTTTGTGATTGATTTTTTGAAAATTTGCCTTAACGGCTAATGATCATTTTCTATTAGGAAATGTTTTCCATATATGAACTGATGGAATTTATTGCATGCAAACACTATGCTTAGTGTTTCCAATTCGATTGGACAGTAATTTTCTTCGGCTGGAGTTGTCGATCTTGAAGCGTAAAATATCGGCAACCATCTATTTCCGTGTTTTTGTTGTAGTACTGCCCCAAGGCCTTTCTTGCTTGCATCAGTTGTTATTTTTGTTTCCTTATTTTGGTCATAGAATTGTAATATTGGTGGACTTGTTATACTTTCTTTTAGTTTCTCTATTGCCTCTTTCTGAGGTTTTTCAAATGACCTCTGTATATCATTGTGTAGGAGTTCTCTTAGCGGTGTAGTTATTTCCGAGTATTTCGGTATGAATTTACATAGGTAATTAGTCATTCCTAAGAATCTCTGGATATCTTTTTTATTTTCGGGATTAGGCATTTGTTTTATAGCCTTTATTTTTGCAGGGTCAGGTTTTATCCCATCCTCTGTGATCAAATGAACCAAGTATGTCAGTTGCTTTGTTGCTATTTCGCATTTGGATTTATTTAGTTTTAAGCCTGATTTGCGGAGTTGACTGAAGAGTTTTTCCAGTATTTTCATGTGTTCTTCTAAAGTTTCTGACCATACTATTATGTCGTCTTGTGAATTTTTGGTTCCGTTTATGCCTTCTATTATTTTTGCTACTTGGACTTGAAAGACTTCAGACGCACTGTGTATCCCATATGGTAACCGAGTAAAAGAAAAACGTCCAAATGGTGAGTTGAAAGTTAGTAATTTCGAACTTTCTTCGTCCACTGGTATATGCCAATATCCATTAGAAGCATCTAATTTTGTGAAATACTTCGGGCTGTTCATTTCCGCGAATATTTCCTCGGCAGTAGGCAGCTTAGAATGCTCCCTTTTTATAGCTTTGTTTAGGTCATTAGGGTCGAAACACAGTCTTAACCTTGCCGTTTTGTTTTTCCACTATTACTAGTGAATTTACCAAGTCTGTAGGTTCCTGGATCGGATTAATTATTCCCATTTTTTTCCATTTTCTCCAGTTCTTTCTTCAGTTTTGGTTTCATAGCAAACGGGATATTTCGGTGGTGGTGGTGTGGGGGGGGGTCACAACTGATTTAACATCTGGTTTTAATGTGATGTGGTGTGTAGTTGGTAGTTTGCCTATTTCACCGAAACAATCTTCATATTTTTGTAATAGGCCTTGTAAATCCATTTTGCTTATTTTGTTTACTCTTTTTATTAAATCTAGTTTTTTTGATGTTTCCGCATCCAATGACCGCACTTGCGTTGGTTTCCGCTACTATGAAATTCGAATTTATTTTTGTATTTTTCCTTTGTAAGTTCACTTTGCAACTACCCATTACAGGAATTTTTGTACCGTTGTATGCGGTTAATTTTACGGATGTTTTATTTAATTTCGGCTTAGGCTTTATTTTATTATATATTTTTACTGGCAAAACGTTTATTTCTGCCGCTGTGTCTATTTTAAAATATATTGTCGACTCGTTAGCTTCGAGTTTTACCCTCCATCTGTCAGTCTTAATTGTTTTTATGTTTTTTGTGTGGACGGTATTCATTTCATACACCTCGTGGTCCGAATTTTCAGTGCTGCTGCTGCTGCTGCTAGTGAACTTTTTCACTTTATATAATTTTTCATTCTAGTTTTACACATTTTAGCAAAATGTCCTTTTTTTCCACATTTATTGCAGTTTTTGTTAAAAGCAGGGCTGTTATTTTTTTTTATGTGCCTTTGAGCAATAGGTGCACCGTTCTATCCAATATTGAGTTTTGTTTTCTTGCCTCGCCGTCTTGCTTTTTGTTGTGTTCTGTCTTTTTCCTTTAATTATCGATATGTTTTCTGTCTCTGACATAGCCATTATCTTAGAGTGTTTTTTTAGTTTCTTCGGCGCTAAGGCCTGCTTGTATGGCTTTCTCTAAGTCTAGGGACGGTTCCCTCAACATCCTTTCACGTAGCATGTTGTCTTTTATTCCACATACAAGTATGTCCTTTATAAGTCTATTTGTGAGTTGCCCGAATTCACACTTATTGGCCTTTTGCCGGAGTTCTGTTACAATTTACATATTCATCAAACCTTTGTTGTTCCTTTTGTTTACAAGTTAAAAATTGATATGTTAGGAACGTTAAGTTTTTTCTTGGTTGAAATATGTGTTGAATTTTTCAATTACTGTTTCCAAGTTATATTTTTCCTCTTCATTTTCAAAATTGAACGTGGAATACACATTCCTACCTCTATCCCCTATGCAAGTTAACAAAATTGAGGTTTTTACCTTTTCTGGTTTTGTGTCAGCCTCCGTTGCTTCTAGAAATATTTGGAACTGATTTTTCCACGTGTCCCACTCTTGTGCAAGATTTTCCGAAGCGAAGTTTAGTTCCTTTGGATGTGGTAGGGATTCCATTTTCTTATTATTTATCTTTCTTTTTTCTTTTTTCGTTTGTCTATTGTGAGCGCTTTTGGTTCTTAAACTCTTTCTGACACCATTTTATATTGTGTGGGTATCAATATAAGATTGACAGGAACACGTGTGAACGTTAAGACATCTTTATTGCAACTGTCGTGTTAGTAGTGGTTAAACAAACTTGATGCTGATTGGCTAAGGCCACTTTCGGCAATTTTTCATCTGATAACATTTCAGAAGTCACGTTCAACTTCAACATGTGTCAACAATTTTGGACACTTTCTCTATTTAGTTTATAACTTTTTACATATTAAAAGTTTTTGTACCTGCAACTTTCCATCTGCAGGGGTATTGTCGGAGTTAGCAACCCCTTAATTCCCTAATTGTTCACTGGGGGTCGCTCTCCCTACACTATAAATACTGGACAACTTCTTGCATCCTTCTCTTTTCTACTTTGCATTTCAGCGGACACATTTAAAAATGTAATCTTTCACGGAGAATAGCGTTTTCGCCCACTTATTGGAAAACACCATGAAACATACATACACTTACATACGAACATTCACCAAAATACAAACTCTTTAAGTTCACACACAAACACAAATGTTAATGTCTTTGTCACTTGTAAATTTGTTGTTCAATAGATATATATATATTTTATGTACAACAATGTCTTGTGGTTATTCTTCTTGCGTGAGTCCTGTATTCTTATCAAAGTTGAATTAATGTGGTGAAGTCCGCCACAAGATATTGCTATCTTAAAGTAAAGAAATGTTTGTGTTTATATATATATATATATATATATATATATATATATATATATATATATATATATATTCTATTTAAGATTATTAATTTATTATCAATTTTAATTATTAAATTATTATCAATTTTAATTCTAGTACCTGTGACGTCATTTGGTCAACCCGAAACAGCAAAATCAACTTTGACAGGTGAGAAACTAGCTAAATATAGATATATGGTTGCCTCGAAAGATGTGAACTACTTGTTTAAGGATCAGTTAGTTCAAATCCGTATTAGTAATTGTATGTATGTACTTTGTAACCTGTTTATATAATGAATGTTCTGATCTTGTATCCAAAAATGTTACAATTGAATTTCTGATATTACAGCACTTGTGTCTAGTTCTATTTTTCCTGATTTACTGATACATTAAGTAACTATATATATATATATATATATATATATATATATATATATATATATATATATAAGTGAACATTGAAGTCAACATTAAGAGGCGAAAGACTGTTTCATGCTAGACACAATCGTCAGGCCAATATTTATTTGTAAAAAAATATAAAATGTGGTACAAAGCCAAAAAAGGGGGATGGGGAAAAAGGATCTGTCTTCATCTGTCTTGAGTTTAAACTTAGCTAGCCACAAACACTGACCCAAACAGACAACAATATTCCTCACACCAAAACAACGCTTTCATACTTACCTTTCTTACTACAGTCACCATAATACCAAATTGTCGCTATGAAAGTCCTAACTAGACCCCAATATTTACAAATAATTGTCTGTCGGAGGATAAAACAGCAAATTTAAAAATTTGCCCCAAATGTTTATTTACTAAGATGTACTAAAACATTTACAAGAAACTAAACAAAATAACGTTAGTAATAAAAAAAAACATCAGTCTCTAAATGTGGCAGAAACATCAGTTAACTGGGCGAAATTAAAGCAGGACTTTAATAATATAAAAACATTCAATCATCTAATCACTCACTCAAAACATGCACTCATTTAGACACAGCAACAAATACGAAAAACACACCCGAAATAAAAGGCGTCCTGCATCCAGCAGAGAACTGACGTTACTGACCACCAAACGAGAGAGGGATAGGGAGTTAAACCAAAAAATTAGGGACGGAAATAAAAAGGACTAATGAGCAAACAAACTCTAGATAAGTTAATCTAAAGAGAGAAAAATAAGGACAAATGTCAAAAACCTAAACTAACCTAAACCTGGGCAGGGTTAGCCTATGTCCAATGCAAGAAGAACAATATCCCTTTCACTCGACACAAACGCGCAAGATTCACTCACCTTTTGCCAAATTCTGATGAAGTGAGCCGCCGCTTTTCCGTCCTAATCTTGACTTAAGCTTAAAGAACAAGATCAGTTAGGAAGAAGTGAACTTCTCACCTCCATAGAATACCTTCTGACACGTCGTCCAAATCACGACTCTAATAACACCTAGCAAACACAAGAACACGTAGTGTTCAGCCTTCGTCATCGGCGGCACCACATTGCTACAAACAGAACTGGCCTCAAAGACAAAGAACTTTCTACGCAGCATGCGAACCATGAGGCCCTCAACAAACTTGCATAACACCGCTACGACCCTGCAATGAAAGAAGACGTGACCTAGGGTCTCAACCTCATCACCACAGCGCCTGCAGTTTGGAGATTTCTCCAAACCCGCTGATCAAAGTCTTTTAGCGACCCAGAGGACCCCCGAATCATCAGCCAGGTGAGTGATGGCTCATCGTTATTGAGACATTTCAACCCGGGGGACCAAGGCCATATTGAGCTAGCCTCCTGCTTCGTAAGTCCGAGATCGTCAATCAGCACATCACA
The DNA here is from genome assembly GCA_903632075.3 of Acanthosepion pharaonis. Lineage (NCBI taxonomy): Eukaryota > Metazoa > Mollusca > Cephalopoda > Sepiida > Sepiidae > Acanthosepion > Acanthosepion pharaonis. Next base: position 311,413 of record CAHIKZ030000370.1, on the reverse strand, counting down.
AACGCTACCCCCTAACTAACAATTGATTTGATGCCCTACGAGACAACGCCTGGACGTTGGAGAGGCCATCCGAGGACCGCAACAATGGTTTCAGAGCAATGTGGCATTCACGATAGAAGGAGCACTCGGCTCGGTGTAAACGGCCAGCTTCCTCCTCGCACAAGTGCACATTTCTCATGGAAGGAAAGTTCTTACGGTCGTCTTGCTTTCAAAAGGCGCCCTTCTCATCCGAACCGCTACACATTCGATCTAGGAACACCATGCATAGCATATATTGACGAATCTCAAAGCTAGGCATACCCTGACCACCTTCAGAAGGGTGGAGATACCCTAGCGGCCTTGCCTCCCCACAAGAAGGAGAAAAAGAGCCTTGCTAATGAAATTAGTATGGCAGACTAAAGAGGAAGTACAGAGAGTCGGTAAAGGTGAATCGGGTAGATGTGCGAAACACATACTTCTGCCCTCCCCATTAAGGAAAGCTTCCTCCGAAGCCACAAATTAAATGCAATCTCGGCCTTTCCTCATACCTCCGATCAATTCATTTCCAACTGGATATCTGGTCCGAACCAGACGCCGAGTATCTTTATCGGACCGTCCGTCCAGAGGAATGGTCCGAGAAGAGAGACTCCCTTCCACGCACTCAACCGCAAGCCAATAGACTTATCGCGGCGGTTGATCTTGGCCCCTGTCACCATCTCGTACCCACTGATTTCTTTGTTGACTTCGTCAATCTCGGCCCTCCTCGACACAAGAACCTAAACGTCGTCAGCATAGGCAGAATAGCTGACTGAGGTAGTAGCACCAGGTAGGGAAATTCCGCGTAGGACCGGATTCGCTTTTAACTTGCGAAGGAAACGTTTTAACGCAAGAACGTAAAGCATAGGCGAAAGCAGATAACCTTGACGAATGGAACGAGACAATATGAAACTTCCACTAGCTCACCGGGAGTCGCATACAGAAGTCGGAAGTACAGCCTCCAAGAATCGATGGTCAACCCTATCGAAGGCCTTGGACTGATCTAAATTGATCAGCGCGGCTTCACTCTCAACTTGCTCGATGATCAAGCGAAACCTTCATGAAGGTTGTTCTGAATAGTCCTGCCCTTCACAGCACAAGTCTGCTCGGAGCCAGTGGGACTAGACAGGACAGCCTGCAAACAGTATAGACCCCTACTTCATCCAGTTGTTGTAAATCAGTTCCGACAAAGGAACAAAAACGGACCTCAAGTAAACTACGTAGGGAAGACCATCTAATCCCGGAGATTTATCCAGGCCAACCTGTTTCAGCGCTTCCCAGATTTCCCATTCCGTGATGGGACCCCACGCACCCAGCCGCTTCGGCTGCCTCAAGTCGGCTAAATAGGCGTCGAACTGAGCAGGGCTCACACCGGGCTCCCTGGTGAAAAGTCCCTGAAAGTAATCACAAAAAGCCTCACATATGCCCGCGTTTGTAGTCACGGTCCGCTTTTCCGGCAATATGACGCACGAGTTATGTCACCCAGACGCATTCCGAGACTTCTGTGCACGCAAGTCAGGGCCATATTCGTTGCCTCAGATGACATTCTTGCTAACCTAGCCCTAACTACCAGAGATTGATTCTTCTTGATAAGCAAGGAGGCTAACTCTGCCTTAGCTAAAGTTATTTCCCCACTATCACCCGATCTACCGTTTGCTCACGAGCCGTTTGCGCCGGTAATCTATCTAGACTGAGTCGACGACTAAAATCAGCAGCAAACGTTCTAATTTTAGATTTTAATTTATCCCACCAGGCATTCCTAACCACAGCCACCGTCAATTCCCTCTGTATCAATAGTAGCAGCTGGTCCCGGAAATCCTGCTCACCAAATAATGAGCAGTCTAATTTCCAGTAGCCATCCATCCTAACCTTAGGCTTATCTAAGTTTACAGGGACCCGGGAAAACCTATGATCCGAATAAACTATATAATGAAAACTTGGACACTCTAAGAGCCCTACATCGCTTCTCCTAACTAAGACTCGGTCGAGGTAACTAGAAAGCACCCCAGCAGCCGAGGTGCCACTTTTTGTCCAAGTCCAAGTCCATACTACTTCCCGGGATGCTCATTACGATACTATTCGACAAGATCGAACTTATCGTTAAAGTTCCGGAACAGTTTCACATCCCGGTTTGTACCCGAATATGGCCCTATACGATCTATGTCGGTGTCAAGAACGGCATTCCAATACCCCGCTAAAACTACCAGTCAAAAACGGTTCGATCTGCCGAAACAAAGCAGGAAGCCCAGAATGTTCATTGGGCGCATAAACCCAAATGAGACGAAGAGCCTTATCCTTTATGGTAATATCCAGCACGAAAAGCCTGTCCGCCGGATCTGCGAAGACAAGAGTACACGAAGCCTTCAAAGACTTGCTCACCAGCCAAGGGACAGCTCTCGAACGACCATCAAAACATGCTGAATAGAAGAAGAACCTTCCAGACAGAATGCCCTTATAGCCATGAGTAGAAAACCGAGTCTCCTATACACAAAAAATATTCACCACGAGACGCTGAAGTCATGAGAAAGCCTCGCCCTGCGAGACTCCGACCTCAGGCCTCGGGCTTTCATACTTGCTAACCAGAGAGCCATAATGAAACCGATTAGGGTTGCTCTCCTGCATTGAACATGGCCGGGGTTAGGACACCGACGGCCTCTCCCATTGAGCCAGTACCCATCCCAGTTCTGATAGTGCCATCAGGAGACAGGCCATCAATGCCCAAGGTGAAGGTTAATTAAGTGCTCTAGACAGAGAGGGGTGAACAAAAAGCGGGAGACTCCTTGAACAGAATTGATTTAGTTTTTTCTCATTTTCATTATCAAAGAAAGCCATTGGAGGGTAGAGGTCGAAAGCGCTATTGGCTTCGCGTAACATAGCCCATACGCTTTCCGACCGCTGCCCAGGGGAATCAGTTTGGAAGAGGCCAGGGTAATAGTTTTCAGGACTAGAGGTGGATGAAGATGGCCTAAGTTTTAATGCTGGTTGAATCCGTTTTTCCTTTAGGGACTTATTTAATTTTTCTAGTTTTTCCTTCTTTTCGGCTCATATTTCAGGCGCTGTTGGCGCAGTTTTTCAGAGTAGGTAGTCAGAGAGTTGACTTAAGAACTGGTAGAGGGAGTGGAGCTGTGCGTGTCTTTAGTCATGGAGACTTCAGTGGAACGAGGTCCCGCTGCTCGGAGCTTCCCTTTGACCCTGCCAACGACGTGCCATTCCTCCTCTTCCTTCTCCGCAACCGCACTTGCGGCGGGCAAAGGCTTTTCGTGGAATGGGTGCTGAGAGACAGACCCAAGCGGGGGTTTAACCACACAGGTCCCGATCGCTGGCATGCCCATTACAGGCGAGACGGATGCAAAAGCCTCGGTCACAGGGGGATTTGAGTCGACAGGGACCAGAATCTCAGAGGTCTTCTTCTCTGTGAAGGAAGAGGACGGGTGACCAGTCTGCCCACGCTTCCAGGAAGTTGGTTTAGACCCGGTGACACTAATAGGCATTTTCTGGCTCATAACAGTTGGGGATGGAGATGAAGGCCTTCCGATATATCATTATTTTGAAACTCCATCCCCCGGACAGATCGTCAGAGGAAGTACTGAGTATCTGACCAAATTGGCATAGATATGCAGCCTAGTGCTCCCGACGATCTGAGGAAGAACATCAAATACTGATACAGTGTCCTCCGCCTGCTTTCATATTCTGTACGAAGAATAAGGTCTTTTGTTATAAGATCACGACTGGATACGTCTTTACAGTTGGCAGGCGTCCTACATGAAATATTCCTTTCCTTTCTCTGGGTACTCTGAGGTTTGATCCTCAGAGAGATTAGAGATTTAATTACAGTGTTTTTAATGGAGCAACAAATTTTGCACAAGCGCTTGTCTACCACAAAGACTGACACAGTTCTTTTCTCAACTGTATTTAGTTCCTCGGGATTGACTAAAAGCCCATCTGCTGTGACCAGATGTGCGTAACTTTTGGCTTTCTCCAGGAACTCTTTAATGTTGATTGTACACTTAGGAGGGTACGTCCAGCAGGAGGGCGTCTCTCCGACCGCTACACTTTTCATCTAGGACTCTACAGGGACGATGGTCTCATAATCTTAAGAAACTACAATAAACAAAACACAGACAAAGCTAGAAAAGCAAAAATAATGATTTAAAAAATTTGACATAGATATAAAAACTAAACTAAATGAAGTAGATTTTCTAGATGTTACCTTCAACCGAAGAAAAGGCATATATAAACCATACAGAAAACCTAATGATATACCACTGTACATACACACATCCTCCAATCACCCACCTTCAATAATCAAGCAGATACCAAAACTGATTAACCGCAGGCTTTCCAACAATTCTTGCAATGAAACAATATTTAACAAAGCTAAGAAAGACTACAAAACAGTCCACATACTCACCACAGAGCACAAAAAAGGCCAACAGGAAGAGAAATATGGTTCAACTCACTGTACAGCAAAAACGTGAAAACAAACGTAAATAAAATATTCCTCAAACTCTTATGCAAACACTTCCCGGAATCAAGCACCCTACACAAAATATTCAATAAAACACTGTAAAAATCAGCTACAGTTGCACCAAGAACATAGCACAAATAATAAAAAAGCACAACAGGAAAACTATCAACAAACCACCCGAACAAATTAAACCTACGTGTAACTGTATTATAAAGAATGAATGTCCCTTAAGTGGTAATTGCTTAAAAAACAACATAATATACCAAGTAACGGTAAAATCACCAGATAATGAATAAAACACATACATAGGAGTAACTGAAGGATCCTGGAAACAAAGAAATTTATGCACACGAAACATCTTTCACAAATAGTAAATACATGTAAAGCACAATGCTTTCCAAGTATATCTGGGAAATTAATAACAAAACACAAATTACACCAAAAATATCATGGAAAATAAAGAAAAGATCATCAGCCTACAACAATCAATCCAAAACCTGCAAACTTTGCTTGGAGTCCAACATAAATTACTAAATAAACGATCTGAGTTAATCTCAAAATGCAGACATGAAAACAAATTTTTACTATGTTACTTAAGAATCGAAAACTGAAATGAATAAACACAAATAAACAAAATAATATAAAAAACAAGTAAAATAATTTAACCCAAACAAATCATAAACAAATTAACAACCACTCCTGTTAGAAGAGATGAAATACAATAAATAAATATAAAAAATACATAAAAGCAAGTAAAAATAATAAATAAAATGAAAAGTAATAATAAACAAACCAATCCCACCAAAATAACCGTTAGAAAAGACTACAACAATCAATCCAAAAATTGGATGAAATAAATATATAAAATCGAAAACAAGTAAAATAAATTAACCTCAACAAATAAATAAATAAACATGCCACTCCCACCAAAATAACTGCCAGAATAGATTACCCACAATGCACCACTGATCCATATATATAAATAGCCAAGAAAAAATTCAACAATTAAAGCCTGATGATTGTGTCTAGCATGAAACAACCTGTCACCTCTTAGTGTGGAATTCAATATTCACTTTTATATTTCTATTTCTATACACCTATCTCTGATAGTGAGCACTTTATCCCATAAATATAGCACACCTTAAATATATATATATATATATATATATATATATATATATATATATATATATATATCATATTTCGTATACTTATGTAGTTATTTTCTTTGTATATGGTTTTTCTTCTTAAAGTGTCTTTTTTATATTCTATGTTTAATATTGTTTGAATATGTGTTTTCATTCAAGATGCCATAAATTTTGAAATATGTTCCTATCTTGTCACATTATATTTCCATTCAAATCTGAATTCTCTATCTTAACATCTCTTCATTGGCTAAAACTGGTATCATCAAAATCCCATATCTTATTTTCTTCTCTTTCCTTTGTATCTGTAAAATTTGGATATACTCCCTTCCTTTTACCTTTCTTTTCTTTCCATTCTCTTGGTAGTAGGGTTGATTTCTTATGCATTCTTATGTCTTTCTTTAATTTCCTCTTTCATTTTCATTTTATAGATTTCTTATTTTCTTTCCTTTTTACTTTAATTTGTGTTTGTCTTTCTTTTCTTTTGATGGAATGAATAAATGTTTTATATATTTGTTTCTTTGCCTACTATTGAAAATTTTCAATGTTAAAAGAAGTGATGTTTCATGAGTTATATTTTGAAATGAAATTGTTTATTGCCATCGTCACTAGCCACCTAAGACATCTTAATTTTTATACTTCATCAATCACACATTTAAAAAAAGACATATTTTGATTCGCATTATTTTAATGTTCTTGGATGCTACCTGAATTTTAAGAAATGCAAAATAATTTCCATGCATGATGATGAGTGGACATACAGTCGAAAGTACTTGTGTATTTAAGGAAGACCTAATACACATAAAAAAAACAAGGATCACAACATTCAATGAGTGATTAGTAGGATAATGCATCTTTAAAATTTAGTTATCAAAGGGATTTCACCATTTTATATGTATAATTATATAGTTGTTTTGTTTGTACATGATTTTTCTTCTTAAATGTCTTTTTTATCTTCTATGTTTAATTTTGTTTGAATATGTGATTTCATTCAAAATGCCAAAAAATTTGAAATGCTATATTTATCTGTCATGTGTTCATATCTTGTCACATTATATTCCCGTTCAAATTTGAATTCTCCATCTTAACATCTCTTCATTGGCTAAAACTGAAACAAATAGGCATTTTTATCATATCTTGCATGTTCCATATATATATATATATATATATATATATATATATATATATATATATACACTCTATTTAAGATTATTAAATATTATAAATTTTAATTCTAGTACCAGTAACATCATTTGGTCAACACAGAAGAGCAAAATCAAATTTGACAGGTGAGGAACTAGCTAAATATAAATATATGATTGCCTATAAGGATGTGAACTACTTGTTTAACAATCAATTAGTTCAAATCCTTATCGATATCTCAACCTGGTACCACAGAGGGCAGTGATCTCGCTTTTCTCTCTGTATGTGGTCAGCCACACCTGAATATGGAGAGAAAAGGGAGATCACCACCCTCTGTAGGATCGGGTTGAGATCATAGACAAAGAACATCAATGGTAAATTTGTAAACATTAAGAATCAGCACATATGCTAGGCCACATAAATCTCCTAAGCCGACCAAGCATAGAAATGAATACAACATGGGAACCAGTAATAAGGAGTGCCAGAGAAAAGCAATATCAACAAAAATTGCAATAGGAGCTGTGGTAAAAACATGTCTGATAACAGCAAAAATTGCAATATGAGTGCTGGTAAAAAATATTTGCTGAAGACATTAGTTTTATAATACCAAGAAATTCATACACAGATGTCCTCAAGGACGCATGGCACAGTGGATAAAGATGTTAGATCCAGTGACAGGACCCAAAGAGTGTGAGTTCAATACCTGGTTAAGGTGATGGAGAACTTGGAGAGGGAAATTAACAGGAGATAACTGATAACTGGGATCCATTACACATGACATGTGGAACTAGAACAGTCTACCCCAGTGGGTGAAATAAAGGGTTCAGTTCAACATTCCAACCACCTGATGAAGTCTGGAGCAACAACAGCGAAAATGAAAGATGAGGACAATAGTCTGAATAATGTAAATAGTGTACATAAATAATACCTCATCTCAGAAATATAGACAGATGATTTTTTTCATTTTTTGTAGCTCATGAAAACTTTTGTTTGTATTACACTTTTTTACTTTGACTTTGGTATGAGGAAAAATATTGACTGTATATGATTCCATTTTAAACTTTCTTACAAAATACGTGTTTAAAATAGCAATTTGCATATTTGTGATTAGTTTTTCCACAATATTTGCAAGGTAGCAAATAGACATCTTGCTTCGATTATACAGTCACCAATATTATTAAGAAAATGTATTTTGTTTAATGTTTGCTTGTATTTCTGTTGTATCTTCTGGAGCCATTTCCATTGAGATAACAAATACATAGGCTTGACAAATGTTTAAGAATCTTCTTGTAGAAGTGGTTTAAACCTGACCCTATATATATGCCTATCTATTAAGGCATCTTCAAGATGATTACTAAAGTTACAGTGTACTTACAGTTGATTTATTACTGTACTAAATTCTGATATTATTTCAGTGATCACTTCATTCATCACATGAGATCTGTATCATTCCATGTTTTCAAGAGTCTTTCGGACATAAGAACATGAAAATATGTTGCAATTTATAACTGTCAATTAATATTCTTCTGTTAAGTGATTCTGAATTATTTACAGGTTCAACAATTATATGATCAATGAATATTAGATATTATAATCTTATAGATTTTTGTGTTTACTTTATATATATATATATATATATATATATATATATTGGCTAGTTAAGATTATTAAATATTACCAATTTTAATTCTAGTACCAGTAACGTCATTTGGTCAACCCAAAACAGCAAAACCAACTTTGACAGGTGAGAAACTGGCTAAATATAGATATATGGTTACCTATAAGGATGTGAACTATTGTTAGTTCAAATCTGTATTGGTAATTGTTTGTATGTATTTTGCAATTTGTTTATATAATGGATGTTCTGATCTACGAACCAAAAAAGTGTTAATTGATTTTCTGATATTACTGCACCTGTATCTAGTTATATTTTACTGATTTATAGTTCTCTCTCTCTCTGCATATATATATATATATATATATATATATATATATATATATATATATATATATATATATATATATCAGATTTGGTATAAATTATATTCTTTTGAAGTTGTTTTATGTTTATCTGGTTTTTCTTCATAAAAAATATGTGATTCTTAAAATGTCTTTTTTATCTTCTATGTTTAATCTTGTTTGAATATGTGATTTCATTCAAAATGCCATAAATTTTAAAATGATATACTGTACCTGCAATATTTTTCTATCTTCTCACATTATATTCCATTTCACATTTGAATTCTCCATCTTAACATCTCTTCATTGGCTAAAACTGTAAGAAACAAGTTCTCATATATTATTTTTTCCCTTTCTTTTTCCTTTGTATCTGTAAAGTTTGGATATTCTTGTCTCCTTCTTTTTACTTTCTTTTCTTTCCCTTCTCTTGATAGAAGAAACAATTTCTTATGTCTTTCTTTCTTTCTCCTTTGATTTTCGTTTTATTGATTTCTGATTTTCTTTCCTTTTTTAATTTATTTTTTCTTTATTTTACTTTGATGGAATGAATGAATTTTTATAAATTGTTTCTTTGTCGTCTATGGAAAATTTTTAATAATATAAAAAGAAGAGATGTTTCATAAATTTTATATTTAAATAAAATAGTTTATTGCCACCAATGTTAACCATGTGATAAGATACCTTTAGACACTGAAACAAATAGGCAAATTGTCATGGCATCTTTGTGTTCCAATATATATATATATATATATATATATATATATATATATATATATATATATATATATCTTTTATTTACAATTATTAAATATTGCAAATAGTATCAGTAACATCATTTGGTTAACTCGAAACAGCAAAACCAACTTTGACAGGTGAGAAAAACCAGCTAAATATAAATATATCGTTGCCTATAAGGATGTGAACTACTTGTTTAATAATCAATTAGTTCAAATCCTTATTGGTAATTGTCTATATGTCTAGTTCTATTTTTCCTGAGTTACTGATGACTTTGTCAGACATCTTGCTTGGAATTTCCATATGATATATTTCAAATTCATGATTTTCCTCATTTTCTTGTAGCTCATGAACACTTTTGTTTTTATTACACTTTTTACTTTGAATTTGATATAAGGAAAAACACTAACTCTATATGATTCCATTTTAAACTTTCTTACAAAATACTTGTTTGAAATAGCAATTTGCATATTTGTAATTATTTTTCCTGCAATATTTGCAAGGTGGCAAATAGACATCTTCCTCTTTGGGTTCTTGCTTCAATCATATGGTCACACATATTAAGAAAATGTGTTTTGTTTAATGTTTGCTTGTATTTCTGTTGTATCTTCTGGAGCTATTTCCATTGAGATAACAAATACATAGGCTTGACAGATGTTTAAGAATCTTCTTGTAGAAGTGGTTTAAACCTGACCCTATATATATGCCTATTTCTTAAGGCATCTTTAAGATGATTACTAAAGTTACAGTGTACTTACAGTTGATTTATTACTGTACTAAATTCTGATATTATTATTTTCAATACTGTGAAAATATGTTGCAAAACTCCTTGTAGGTATTGCTTGATCATAAATCTGGCACATTTTCATAAATGCAGTAAAAGTGCATCCAAGGCCAGAATTAGTGATTGGAATGGTACTAATTCTTTTGCAAGAAAGTAGATTTCATAATTCATAAAACAACTGGAAAAATATATGCAGTTATGAATTGAGACCCTGACCACCATTTGTATTCACAATGTAATGATTACAACTTTGATGTATATGCAAGTTATAGATGTCTATACCCTATAAGCATGTCAACACCAAAGCCAATCTAGCTAAAAATGCTTTCCAATAATTTGTTAACTCTTATGACTCCAATTCTTATTGTGATGAAATAAATGTACTGCTTACTTGCTAGCAACATTGTTCTATTTAGTTAGAGCTAAGTCATGATAATTTTGTGATACTGGAATTAACTGTTTAATCAGAAGCATTTGATTATTTAGGATTAAAAAATTGTTTTCAAGTTATATCCTTACAAGCATAAATTCTATCAGAACAATTGGGAAAAAATGAAAGAATTTCTTCTAAATGAAATTAATGGTAAGTAGTTTCTAATTAATAACAAGCATGCTACATCTATGAACCAGTCATTTAAATATTGAATGTGTTGCACATACTGCTATGTATGATATTTTGGGTTTGTCAAATATTTTGTGTTATCTCTCTAACAATGATTACATGCTTAGTTTGCAAAACATGTATAACTGTCAATTAATATTCATCTGTTAAGTGAATCTGAATTATTTAGAGGTTCAACAATTATGTCATTGATGAACATTAGATATTAACAAATCTTAAAAAATTTTTAAAAATGAGGCTTTTGTGTTTTACTTCATATAACAACATATATATATATATATATATATATATATATATATATATATATATATATATATATATATATATATATATATATATAATTTAAGATTATTAAATATTATCGATTTTAATTCTAGTACCAGTAACGTCATTTGGTCAACCTGAAACAGCAAAAACCAACTTTGACAGGTGAGAAACTAGCTAAATATAGATATATGGTTGTTTCAAGGATGAGAACTACCTGTTTAACAATCAGTTAGTTCAAATCCTTATTGGTAATTGTTTATATGTACTTTGCAGCCTGTTTATATAATGAATGTTCTGATCTTGGATCCGAAAATGTTTCAATTGAATTTCTGATATTACTGCACCTGTGTCTAGTTATATTTTTCTCATTTACATAACTGCATATATATATATATATATATATATATATATATATATATATATATATATATATATATATATATATATCAGATTTGTATTGTTATGTAGCTGTTTTATTTGTATGTGGCTTTTCTTTTCTTAAAGTGTTTGAATATATGATTTCATTCAAAAGCCATGAATTTTGAAATGCTACATTGTATCCGTAATATGTTCCTATCTTGTCACATTATATTTCCATTCAAATTTGAATTCTCGATCTTAGCAGCTCTTCATTGGCTAAAAGTCGTATCAACAAATTCTCATATATTATTTTCTCTTTTTTGAATATAAGGATTTCCCTTTCTTTTGTATCTGTAAAATTTGGATATAACCCACTTCTTCTTTTCCCTTTCTTTTTTCTCCCTTTTTTAGTAGGGTTGATTTCTTTCACTTTCTTATGTCTTTCTTTTCTTTTCCTCTTTCTTTTTATTTTATTGATTACTGATTTTCTTTCCTTTTTTAATTTAATTTGTTTTTTTTTTTTTTCTTTCTTTTTTTTTATATAAATTTTCTTTGCCTTCTATGGAAAATTTTCAAAATGTAATAGGAAGTGATGTTTTATAAATTGTATATTAAAATAAAATCATTTATTGTCACCAGTGTTAACCATGTTATAATATATCTTAAGACGTGGAAAAAAACAGGCATTTTTTGTTGTGGTAACATGCATATTCCATTGGCCCAGTATACATAACTTCTACTTAAGATTAATAAACATTATCAATTTCAATTCTAGTACCAGTAACGTCAATTGGTCAACCTGAAACAGCAAAACCAACTTTGACAGGTGAGAAACTAGCTAAATATAAATATATCGTTGCCTATAAGGATGTGAACTACTTGCTTAACAATCAATTATTTCAAATCCTTATTGGTAATTGTCTATATGTTCTTTGTAACCTGTATTATATAATGAATGTTTTAATCCTGAATCCAAAAATGTTTCAATTGAATATCTGATTATTACTGCACCTGTGTCTAGTTCTATTTTTCCTGATTTACTGATTACTTTGTCAGACATCTTGCTTGGACTTTCCATATGATATATTTCAAATTCATGATTTTCCTCATTTTCTTGTAGCTCATGAACACTTTTGTTTTCATTACACTTTTTACTTTGACTTTGATATAAGAAAAAACACTAACTCTATATGATCCCATTTTAAACTTTCTTACAAAATATGTGTTTAAAATAGCAATTTGCATATTTGTGATTAGTTTTTCCGCAATATTTGCAAGGTAGCAAATAGATATCTTGCTTTGATTATACAGTCACCAGTATTATTAAGAAAATGCATTTTGTTTAATGTTTGCTTGTATTTCTGTTGTATCTTCTAGAGCCATTTCCATTGAGATAACAAATACATAGGCTTGACAAATGTTTAAGAATCTTCTTGTAGAAGTGGTTTAAACCTGACCCTATATATATGCCTATTTCTTAAGGCATCTTTAAGATGATTACTAAAGTTACAGTGTACTTACAGTTGATTTATTACTGTACTAAATTCTGATATTATTATTTTCAATACTGTGAAAATATGTTGCAAAACTCCTTGTAGGTATTGCTTGATCATAAATCTGGCACATTTTCATAAATGCAGTAAAAGTGCATCCAAGGCCAGAATTAGTGATTGGAATGGTACTAATTCTTTTGCAAGAAAGTAGATTTCATAATTCATAAAACAACTGGAAAAAATATATGCAGTTATGAATTGAGACCCTGACCACCATTTGTATTCACTGAACCATTGTGTAATGATTACAACTTTGATGTATATGCAAGCTTTAGATGTCTATACCCTATAAGCATGTCAACACCAAAGCCAATCTAGCTAAAAATGCTTTCCAATAATTTGTTAACTCTTATGACTCCAATTCTTATTGTGATGAAATAAATGTACTGCTTACTTGCTAGCAACATTGTTCTATTTAGTTAGAGCTAAGTCATGATAATTTTGTGATACTGGAATTAACTGTTTAATCAGAAGCATTTGATTATTTAGGATTAAAAAATTGTTTTCAAGTTATATCCTTACAAGCATAAATTCTATCAGAACAATTGGGAAAAAATGAAAGAATTTCTTCTAAATGAAATTAATGGTAAGTAGTTTCTAATTAATAACAAGCATGCTACATCTATGAACCAGTCATTTAAATATTGAATGTGTTGCACATACTGCTATGTATGATATTTTGGGTTTGTCAAATATTTTGTGTTATCTCTCTAACAATGATTACATGCTTAGTTTGCAAAACATGTATAACTGTCAATTAATATTCATCTGTTAAGTGAATCTGAATTATTTAGAGGTTCAACAATTATGTCATTGATGAACATTAGATATTGTAATCTTAAAGAGGCTTTTGTGTTTACTTCATATAACAACATATATATATATATATATATATATATATATATATATATATATATATATTCTATTTAAGATTATTAAATATTATCAATTTTAATTCTAGTACCAGTAACGTCATTTGGTCAACCTGAAACAGCAAAACCAACTTTGACAGGTGAGAAACTAGCTAAATATAGATATATGGTTGTTTCAAAGGATGAGAACTACCTGTTTAACAATCAGTTAGTTCAAATCCTTATTGGTAATTGTTTATATGTACTTTGCAGCCTGTTTATATAATGAATGTTCTGATCTTGGATCCGAAAATGTTTCAATTGAATTTCTGATATTACTGCACCTGTGTCTAGTTATATTTTTTCTCATTTACATAACTGCATATATATATATATATATATATATATATATATATATCAGATTTGGTATTGTTATGTAGCTGTTTTATTTGTATGTGGCTTTTCTTCTTAAAGTGTTTGAATATATGATTTCATTCAAAAGCCATGAATTTTGAAATGCTACATTGTATCCGTAATATGTTCCTATCTTGTCACATTATATTTCCATTCAAATTTGAATTCTCGATCTTAGCAGCTCTTCATTGGCTAAAAGTCGTATCAACAAATTCTCATATATTATTTTCTTCTCTTTCCCTTTCTTTTGTATCTGTAAAATTTGGATATACCCCACTTCTTCTTTTCCCTTTCTTTTTTTTCCCTTTTTTTTGTAGTAGGGTTGATTTCTTACACTTTCTTATGTCTTTCTTTTCTTTCCTCTTTCTTTTTCTTTTTATTGATTACTGATTTTCTTTCCTTTTTTAATTTAATTTGTTTTTTTTTCTTTCTTTTCCTTTAATAGAATGAATAATTTTTTTATATATTTGTTTCTTTGCCTTCTATGGAAAATTTTCAAAAATGTAATAGGAAGTGATGTTTTATAAATTGTATATTAAAATAAAATCATTTATTGTCACCAGTGTTAACCATGTTATAATATATCTTAAGACGTGGAAAGAAACAGGCATTTTTGTTGTGGTAACATGCATATTCCATTGGCCCAGTATACATAACTTCTACTTAAGATTAATAAACATTATCAATTTCAATTCTAGTACCAGTAACGTCAATTGGTCAACCCGAAACAGCAAAACCAACTTTGACAGGTGAGAAACTAGCTAAATATAAATATATCGTTGCCTATAAGGATGTGAACTACTTGCTTAACAATCAATTATTTCAAATCCTTATTGGTAATTGTCTATATGTTCTTTGTAACCTGTATTATATAATGAATGTTTTAATCCTGAATCCAAAAATGTTTCAATTGAATATCTGATTATTACTGCACCTGTGTCTAGTTCTATTTTTCCTGATTTACTGATTACTTTGTCAGACATCTTGCTTGGACTTTCCATATGATATATTTCAAATTCATGATTTTCCTCATTTTCTTGTAGCTCATGAACACTTTTGTTTTCATTACACTTTTTACTTTGACTTTGATATAAGAAAAAACACTAACTCTATATGATCCCATTTTAAACTTTCTTACAAAATATGTGTTTAAAATAGCAATTTGCATATTTGTGATTAGTTTTTCCGCAATATTTGCAAGGTAGCAAATAGATATCTTGCTTTGATTATACAGTCACCAGTATTATTAAGAAAATGCATTTTTGTTTAATGTTTGCTTGTATTTCTGTTGTATCTTCTAGAGCCATTTCCATTGAGATAACAAATACATAGGCTTGACAAATGTTTAAGAATCTTCTTGTAGAAGTGGTTTAAACCTGACCCTATATATATGCCTATTTCTTAAGGCATCTTTAAGATGATTACTAAAGTTACAGTGTACTTACAGTTGATTTATTACTGTACTAAATTCTGATATTATTTCAGTGATCACTTCATTCATCACATGAGATCTGTATCATTCCATGTTTTCAAGAGTCTTTCGGCCATAATACTGTGAAAATATGTTGCAAAGCTCCTTGTAGGTATTGCTTGATCATAAATTTGGCACATTTTCATAAAGGCAGTAAAAGTGCATTCAAGGTTGTAAGCATTTTGGCCAGAATTAGTGATTGCAAGAAAGTAGAAGATTTCATAATTCATAAAACAACTGGAAAAAATATATGCAGTTATGAATTGAGACCCTGATCCACCCTTTGTATTCACTGAACCTTTACATAATGATTACAACTTTGATATATATCTAAGCTATAGGTGTCTATAGGCTACAAGCATGTCAACACTGAATGCTTTCCACTAATTTGTTAACACTTCTGGCTTCAATTTTTATTGTGATGAAATACATTTTGTTCTACATTGCTAGCAACATTGTTTTATTTATTTAATTAGAGATAAGTTATGATGATTTTGTGATATTGGCATCAACTGTTTAATCAGAAGCATTTGATTATTTAAGATTAAAAAAATAGTTTCCAAGTTATCTCCTTACAAGCATAAATTCTATCATAACATTTGGGAAAAAATGAAAGAAATGCTTCTAAATGAAATTAATAGTAAGTAGTTTCTAATTTGTATTTACTCCCCCTACTATTTTTCTTCCTTTCATCTTCCTTCCTTTCCTATTCATTTGCCAACACCTGTTTGCATAGGAAAAAAACTGCTCACCCATCATTCTTCCCAGCTTTTTTTGCAACCACCATTCATCCTAAATGCATTGGTAGTTCCCTATATAAATGTTACTTCCACCTTTCTAGCTGTTTGCTTCTGCACCAGTAAATTTTCACTTCGTTTCTCTCATTTTTTTACCACCCACCTCCTTGATCTCAACAAGATCATCCTCATACCACGTAGTCACGTGCCCAATAAGATGGTCACGCCTCTCTTCTTGATCTACATGCTGGATCACCTGTATCACTATTGCCTTGCCTCACTGTTCTATCACTGACATCTGTTGAGTCATTCACTCATCGTACATCCAGGATGTGCCGAGGGACTCCATCTACAGAAACATTCTGTGACTTCACTCCAGTGAAAATTCCTCACCCCAATTTTGTGGTGCAGCGAGCACCAAGCAGCTTTATCCATACCTCCTCTCCAACTTGAATTGAACCAGGTCACCTTGTCGCTGCTTCATTTTCTTGGATGACCAGTGGATATCTCCACTCATACTGAAATATTGCCTGCTCTGGTACTGAATCCTCCTACTGACCTACTTGAGGAGACATGTTATACTAGTAGACCACCTCACTTCATGATATTTGACCCCTCTCAGCTATTGCTTTCACAGTCCTGTGGTGCATCTCTACAATGCCATTTCCACTAGGTCTGTATGCAGCCCTGTAACATGCTTGCACATTCCACCTATCCAGTACTGCCTTGACTGTTGCTGACTTGTAAGCCGTGCCATTATCCATTAGGATGTTTTCCACTGGGCCTCTCTCTAGGAATAGCTTGTTCAGCTTAGATGCAACCACTCTCCCTATTTCTCCCTTTAACTCCGACCATATGGCTATTCTTCCAGGCCCACAATCATGTTGATATGACCCATTTTGTAATGCATGACGTCAATTGCTAGACTTTTTGTTTGAGACATGAACTTCACCAGCCTCATGCATACTTGGCATGGGATCAATTGATTAGCATCATTGGTATGCTTGCACTACTCTATGCACAACTCCACTAGAGACAGTTGGGTCTACTTTCCTGACCAAATATAGCATCCTCTCAATGCTGGAGTGGTGCATCTTGTGCAATTTTTTGACACTCCCATCTTCAACATTGTACATGGCATATTCTTTGGCAGCATCAAGGGGCATTTTCATCCAAACTTTCCTCACCCTTACTAGCCTCTGAGGGTACTAGGTTGGCTCTAACCTCTAGGTCAAATTCCTTAATGACATCCTCCAGAATTCCCAATCTACATATTATGATCATTTCTGCTGCTACCTTAGTCTGTATCCTGCTCTCCTTCATAATAATAGACTCACCCCACACCAACTCTGTTGCTGAATCCATCTTCACCTCTATGTTCTTCAGCTCCCACTGCAGTGCCAAGCTGATGCCTTTCATTAATGCTTCCAATTCTGCTACATTTATATTGTTGGCATCCATTTTCTTCCTCAACCAAGCAGCGTCCTCTGCTCCAAAACCACCTATCTCCAATACAACTCCCATTACTATGCTATTTGGATCACAGCAAACTATGCCATCGTCCATCTTTGGTATGTGCCATTTTCCTCTCACTCCACCTTCTTGGTGATATCCTTGAGTGTTCTGTTACTGACTCTATCTTCCCATCTTATCTCCTCAGCCTATCTTTTTATATAGCTGCATGTGACCCTCAACCATCCAGCCACAGGGTAGAGACTCATCAGCTTCAAACATGTCAAAAACAATTCTCATTTACTCATTTTATCCATCACAGGTGGAATCTCATTACTCCTTTGGAACACCAACTCTCCAGTTTCTTTATCATTCTTCAATTTTAGCCTGAGTGCTTGCTCTTCATCAATATAGGAGTTTGTGGCCTGCCCTATTGTCTCCTCCTGCTTCAGTAGTCTTGAACACTACCGCCATGATTTTTGGTGTGATGTTCAACCCAAACCCCAATCTAGTAAGACAATAGGTGGCCCCCTTGTACCTTACAAGATGGTACTGCCACAGCTTCTCCTCTACATGTAATTACAGGTTTGCTGATTTCAGATCTGAAATTGTAGCAGCACCCATTGTCTATCTCCACTCTCGTATGGTTTCTCTACATACATCAATATCATTACTTCCTGTGTGGCATGACACGTATGTATTTAACTACCTAAAGTCTAGTACTGGCCTAACTTTATGTTTTTTTGGTTGGTTAACCGCCATCAGTAAGAATATCCCACTTTGGACTTTCTCCTCCCAAGGTATTAGGATGCCTTCTTCAACCCATCTATCCACCTCCTTTTCAAACTCTACTCTCTTCTCTTCTTGCATGGAATTCTCATATCAGCTCACCCTGTTCTTTTTGTCCAGCACCATTCCATGGTCCACTTTTCACCATCAAATTCAGTACAAAAATCCTTATCCTGAACTTTTAGCCTAGTCTGTCTACCGCCTTGTGGTTGCAGAGTCACTGCACTTAGCATCTTACCAAATTTACTGGTAGTCGATTGTTCAAATCTCTTTGGAGCCTCCAGTTTACCAAATTTAACTTAGGTTTGATTAATGGTGAATTATCAGTTGCATCCATATCAATGACAATGTCAATACTGTTGACAATGAGCTCTAAAACAAGGGCCCTTATCTTGAACTACACCTCTTCTACCAATAATGTCACAGTGCTAAAGCCCTTGCAAGCAACATCTCTCCCATCAACTGCTTTTATAAGCATTCCTCTACTCAAACTTCTCACCAACCAAGAAGTCACCAATGACATAGAGCATCCAGTATCCATTAGTGCTCTTGCTTTCCTTCCTTCAACTGCAATATCGTGCCAATATTGATTCATTAGGGTAGCTACTGGTGCAGTAACTCTCCTTACCCATTTCTTAGGGGACAAAATCTGACAATGTGTCTCTTCTCTCCACATCCGTAGTACATCACAACAAGCTTCAGTTGTTCCTTACAATCTTTTATCATGTGTTTGCCAATGACACTGAAAATATTGTCTGCTAAACGTTCTTGTCTGTTCCATTCCTACCTGGGGCAGCTGCTGAAGTGAGATTTGTTCTGGGAATCCATGAATAAATGCCAGCTTTACAATTCTCTCCACATTCCTTCCCATGAATCCCTCTAATCCTGCCAATCACCTTATGTTGTTAGCATAAACATCAATAGATTTGGCAGTCCATTTGAATTTTATCAATTTTCCATATGCTACAAAAGGTCCATCCATAAAGGCTTTAAGTAGGATTGACTCAATCATATCAGCATCTGTCATATCAATCTCATTCATCTCCATGCATCCTCATCAAGGTACAGCAACCTAGCAGCCAACTTCATTTTTGTGAGCCATGCCACTGCATCTCCCTGTCCATCAAAAGGTCTGATCATGTCACTGCTCACAGACATTCTCCTCTTCTTTCCTTCCATGGTGAAATAGATTATAGTCTCATTGACATACAGAGACAATAAAAAAATTTCTTTTTCTTTCTTTCCTCCTCTTCTTTTCCTTTCCTGTCCATTCACTTGCTGACACCTGTTTGCAAAGGAAAAAAAACTGCTTGCCCATGATTCTTTCCAACTATTATGCAACCACTATTCACCCATAATGTATTAGCATTTCCCTATATAGGTGTTACTTCCAACTTTCTAGCTTTTGTCTTCTGGTGCTTGTAAGTTTTCACTTCTTTTCTCTTATCTTTTTACCACAGTGATTGATGAACAAAAGATATTGTAATCTTAAAGAAATTTTTGTTTATTTTACATAACAATATATATATATATATATATATATATATATATAT
This sequence comes from Acanthosepion pharaonis, assembly GCA_903632075.3. Classification (NCBI taxonomy): domain Eukaryota; kingdom Metazoa; phylum Mollusca; class Cephalopoda; order Sepiida; family Sepiidae; genus Acanthosepion; species Acanthosepion pharaonis. The sequence goes on along the minus strand of CAHIKZ030000370.1, from coordinate 291,095 downwards.
ATATATATATATATATATATTAAGAAATATACATTATACCTTACATTACTTGCACAACTCCAAGTTTCATGCCAAATCAATTTTCAAGTGCTGGAATTATTATTTTTATTTTGTGTTGACATGAGTGTTTTTAAAAGAATTTCTGGTTCTTGCTAGATACTTTATTGTTGGGTGGAATATTATTGTTGTTAAATTATTTAAATGAATTGTAGCTTAATTCTGAATTTGAATTTAGGCCCACATTAACATTTAAGATTAAAAATAAGGTTGGAATTAAGAAATATAAATTCTAATTTAGAGAGATACAGATTTTGAAAATGTAAGTAAGCAAGAAGGGAATGTTGAAAAATCAAGGGGTTAACTCAATTTTGTCTGAAAATCAAAAGCATAATTACTAATATTAATATTAATAAACTAAAAGTAAAACTAATGATATCAATAGCAAAATATGCCATGATAAAATAAAATAACTTACTAATAAAAATAATAAAAAATAATAATGAAAAGAAAATAATTTAAAATAAAATAAGAAAAATAAAAAATAAAGTAAAATGAATAAAATGTTTGTAGTTTCTAATTAATAACAAACATGCTACATCTGTTAAACAGCCATTTAAATATCAAGTGTGTTGCCCATTCTTCTATGTATGATATTTTGTGTTTTGTCAAATATTTTGTTTTCTCACTTACAGTGATGACATGCTTAGTTTGCAAAATATTTATAATTGTCAATTAATATTCTTCTGTTAAGTGAATCTGAATGATTCACAGGTTCAACAATTATGTGATTGATGAACAATAGATATTGTAATCTTAAAGGGATTTTTGTTTTTAGAAAGTGTCATGTCTGCCCCTCCTGTTGATAGTCATATTTCAGGAATTTTTATAGCCAAATGTCACCTCTGATTTACGCCAAAAATATTAGTGGTCTACAAAAGGATTTCAGATTTCAAATCACTCAAGTAGCTATTGGTTAAAGAAATCATGTTTATCAAAACAATTTATTGTATTCGAAAAAACTTTGCTTTTCTTTCCCTTTCCTTCATCTTCACTTGACCCCCTCCACTCCTTGCTCTTTGAGCTTTGCATGCAGGGTGACAAGATTCAAGTTTCAGTAATTATTTTATTACCTTCATCTTTTCCCCCAAACTACTGACAACTGAAATTTACTCAAAGTGAAAAATAAAAATTTTAATATATTCTAATAATTTCAGGTAATAAAATAATTATTGAAAAAGATTGCCAGCAAGCATGATTGGATTGGAAACCTTTTTTTAAAAAAAACAATTAGGAAAAGGAATAACTTGCTGTTCAATATTTTTAGCAGTGGCACTAGAGACAACTGCTGACTATAGATGTAACGGTTGAAGACAAGTAGGCAAAAACCCTTGTAGGTATCGGTTGCATGATCACACTAATAACACCAAAGTTAGTAGCCACGTGCAGTGTAAGGAAAAATTTAATAGTCATGGATGGAAGAGAGGTCAGATGCAAAGGAATCATCACAACTGAACTAAAAGTGCATGGAGTATGTTTAAAGGCAGAAGCTACAGTGATTGATAACATAATCAAAGACACTGATGTTGCCATTGGAATGAATTTGATTGAGTATCTATTTAGTGTTAAAGTTGTCAAAAAGATAGTAAAGTTTAGTCAGATGAGAATGTACAATGGAGGTAGCACTTGAATAGACAGACTCTAAAAGTATAGACATCAATGTCAAACTAATATAGTATCCATTATTGCTTTTTGTACATTAACCAATAATAGTACCTACATAATATGTATCCATGAAAGTTTTTATATATATACATACATAATGTATATATATATACATACATAAAGTATATATATTCATATATATATACATACATAATGTATATACATACATACATACATACATACATTTATATATACATAAATGTATATATATATATACGCAGAATCTAGCGAGAAATCACTGTCTTGTGACAAGGGAGACCAGCAAGAGAAATTGGCTAAGCTAACCGAAAAGTCTCTATAATAAAATACTACGAGGTTAGCTAAAGAGAACTAAGGTCTAAAAATGACTAGTAGTCTATTACAACTAGGTTTGTAATATAACCTAACTAAAAAAGGGATTTGCTAGTCCCTCCGACGTGTTAACAGTGTGTAAGGAGCATGAATGAGAGGTCAAGGTCGAAATGACCTGTTCCTCTGCCGGTTCAAGGATAGAAGGAGGAGGTAACTCCGACAACACCCAATTTTGAATCACCATCATGAGAACGCGAGAAATAACGGGTTTAAAATTAATTACACCTGAAGATTGCTTGAATTGCATGAAACTCCGAGTAGTGTTATCGACGTTATGTATATTCACTAGCTCTGTTTCATAATATTGAGCACTGTATTTATAACACCTTAGGAATGAATATACTTACGTACAGGCAAAAATATTTGTGCGTGTATGTATTTTTTCCATCCTATCCATTTGTTGTGTGTATATATAACACTGGCATCCATTAAACATGGCTCGAGGAACTAAAACAGTCTACCCCAGTGAGCGAAATAAAGGGTCCAACCACCTGAAGAAGGCCGGAGCGTACAACGGCCGAAACGTTGTAATAAATATGGCGACAAAAAAAGATGAGGACAATAGTCCGAGTAATGTAAATAGTGTATATATATATATATATATATATATATATATATGTATGTGTGTGTGTGTTGTGTGTGTGTGTGTGTGTGTGTGTGTGTGTGTGTGTGGGGGAGTGTATATATATATATATATATATATATATATATATATATATATATATATATATATGTTTACAAAGCTCATGATCAATGAGTCTGAAAAAAGAAAAAAATTATTGTGGAGATGGTCCTCTTCTGTCAATCACAATCACCATACAGTGAGGGAAACAAATATTTGTACATATACAAATTTTTAATTTATTGTATTTCCAACTAATGTATAAGCATCCTTTTCATATTGTAGTTGACCCCTGTAGGGGGCGCGATATAATATGGTCTGTGCGCTCCAAATAAGGATAGTTACAGGAAGCCCGCTAACGTTTTTGTTAAAATAAAAGACGTGAATCTAACAGGTCAACAAACGACAAACTTAAAATACAACATTTATTTACATCATATACAAAAGTATGCGTTTGAATTACAAAACAATGAATCAAGTAATGGAGGCAGAAGTAAGTAAATGAAGGAATACTGACTGTTGTCCCGGCTTTCCCACATCAAAAGGTTGAGGTTAAAAAATTGCGACAAAACGCGAGTAAAAACAACAAGATTAGAGCTGACAAACTCTCTCTTTTAGGCGCGGACGAATATAGGAAAAAACTCATGCTCGATGTGTAACAATAAAAAAAAAAGAAGAAAGTGTTTATTTACATATACAGAAAAAAGAGGTAAAGGGATAAAGACAATTAGGAGAGAAACAAAGGGAGAAGAAAATTCCTTTAAGGGAAGAGAAAATGTTCATAACAGAAAAAAGGCTTGCTCAAAATATTTTTCTGAGCGCCTTTAAGCGAGTAGAATTTTGTTAAGTTTTAGAAACACTTACAGTTCTTGTAGAGTAGGAAAATTGTTGGTAGATATAGGAATTCTGCAGCTGAGTGAGTTCGTAGGTCGACGAGAAAGGAAGGCAGCTTTCAACTGGTCTTGAATGGTGCGCCTACGTTTGTTCTCGACAGCCCTTTAGTAGGTAGTTCTTTGGTTGAAAGTGGTTCAGAAGTTGACTGGAGCTCCCTATCGCCGACCTTACAGACGGTGGGCCGAATCCTCACTATATTTATTTTACGTGAAAAGTACAAATGCGGCACAAGGCCAAAAAAGGGGAAATAGGGAAATGGATGGTCATCAACTGTCTTAAGATTAAACTTAGCTAGTCACAATCACTGACCCAGGCATACAAACAATATTCCTTTCACCAAAACAATGCATTCTTGTTTACCATTCTTACCTCAACAGCCATAATGCCTCAGAAACTCTATGAAATCCTAAACTAGTCCCCATATTTACAATTTTGTTTTTCTGCGACTTGGGGGGAGTAACAATTTAAAAAGTCTAAAAACCCCAATGAGTATTTACATATGCATACAAAACTATATACAAGAAACTAAACAAAACTTTTGTTGGTAGTAACATCCCCCCCCACAGCCCTAACTGTGGTAGAAACATCAGTTAACTTGACGAAATCAAAGCGGGACTTTAGAAATATAAAACATTCGTACAAGCCATGCACTCACTACAAACACACTCATCCAAACACAACAATAAATACGAAAGAATAATAAAAGGGGCCACTGAGCATACATACCCTAGGTAAGTTACCTTGAAAAAAAAAAGGTAAAAGAAAGCTAAAACAAAATCGACCTAAACTAACCTATACACACGGGAAGGGTTGCCAGTGTTCAACCCAGCAATCCCAAAATTCTTAATGCCTAACCGGCATCAAAATGCCACTCCAAGTCAGCACCTTTCACTCGGCAGACGGAACTGGCCTCTAGGACAAAAAACTTTCCGCGCAGCATGCGAATCATGATGTCTTCAACAAACTTGCACAACGGAGTTACACTGAAAAAAGGCGTGACCTAGTGTCTCCACCACCTTACTGCCGCGAACGCAGTTTGGCGATTTTACCAAACCCGCAATCCGACATTCACGATAGAAAGAGCCCTCACCTTGAGGCGTACGGCCAGCCGCCACACACGAGCGCACATTTCTCAAGGAGGGAAAATTTTTACCGGCGTCTTCCTTCCAGAATTCGCCGTTCTCATCCAATTGCATACACATCCGGTCTATATAAGTAATTCGAAGCGTATGTCGACGAGTCTCAACGCAAGGCACCTCCAGACCGCCATCAGAGGGATGGAGGTAACAGATCTCGCGACTAACCATGGCGACCTTGCCTCCCCACAAGGAGAACAAGAGCCTTACAAACGCCAATAAAGTGTCAGACGGGAGTGGAAGCATGGAGAGTCGGTAAAGGAGAATCAGGTAGATGTGCGAGGCACATACTTCCGCCCTCCCCTTCAAGGAAAGATTCCTCCGAGTTCACAGACGAACTGCGACCTCGGCCTTCCCTCGGACCTCCGACCAGTTCATTTCCAACAGGAGGTCGGGACCGAGACAGACGCCGAGTATCTTGACCGGTCCGGGAAGAGAAACTTCCCTTCCACGAACCCAACCGCAAGCCAACAGACTTATCGTGGTTGATCTTGGCCCCTGTCACCATCTCGTAAGCCTTTGATTTCTTCGCTGATTTCGTTAATTTCGGATCTGCTTGACACAAGAACCGAAACGTCATCAGCATAGGCGGAGTACCTGGCCGAGGTGGTAGCACCAGGTAAAGAAATTCCGCGAAGGACCGGATTCGTTTTCAACTTACGCAGGAAAGGTTCCAGCGCAAGAACGTACAGCAATGGAGACAGCTGACAACCTTGACGAATGGAGCGAGACAAAATGAAACGTTTCGGTCTTACCCCATTCACTTCTACCAGCGCACCGGGTGACGCATACAGCAGTCGGATCCAAGTGCGAAAGTCCGGCCCGAAACCAAGAAAGCCTTGAACTGATCTAAATTGATCAGCGCGGCATCACTATCGACTTGCTCGATGATCAAGCGTACCAAATGAAGGTTGTCCTGAATAGTCCTGCCCTTCACAGCACAAGTCTGCTCGGGACCAATCAGACTAGAGAGGACTGCCTCCAAACGGCCGGCTAAGAATTTGGCTAAAATCTTCAACTCTGTATTTAATACCGTTAAAGGCCGATAATTATCTACCCCATCCCCACCGGCTTTGCTCTTGCGAAGCAATTTGATCATACCCCTGGTGAAGCGTTGAGGTATAGACCCCTGCTTCATCCAGTTGTTGAAAATCAGTGCCAACAAGGGGACAAAGACGGGCGACTGCCTCAAGTACATTTCGTACGGAAGATCATCTAATTCCGATGTCTTGTCCAAGTCAACCTACTTCAAGGCATCTCAGACTCTGTAATGGGAGCCTCGCACCCAGCCGCTTCAGCCGCCTCGAGGCGAGGAAAGTCGGCTAAATAGGCATCGTACTGAGCAGCGCTCAGACCGGGCTTCCTGGTAAACAGCTCCTGAGAGTAGTCACGGAAAGCTTCACAAACGCCCACGTCTGTAGTCACGGTCCGCTTGTCCGGCAATGTGATGCTAGCGATATGCCGACTAGACGCCCTACGAGCCTCCTCTGGACGCAATGAAGCGGCCATATTTGTAGCCTCGCAAGAGATTATTTTTAGCCTAGCCCTAACCACCCGAGCTTGATCCTTCTTGATACGCAAGGAGGCCAGCTCCGCCTTAGCTACGGCAACGTTCCTACTAACACGGGATTTGATTGCCCGATCAACTTTTTCCTCACAAGACTTTTGCGCTGTTAACCCTGCTAGATTGAGTCGTCGGCTAAAATCAGCAGCAAAAGACCTAAGTTTAGATTTCAAAGAATCCCATCACTTATTCCCAAATCACAGCTCCCGACAATTCCCGCTGTAGCATTAGTAAAAACTGCTCCCGGAAATCTTGCTCACCAAATAATGATGCGTTCAATTTCCAGTAACCAGCCATCTTAACCTTAGGCTTATCTAAGTTTACCCGAACTCGGACAAGCCTATGATTCGAGTAAACTATAAAATGGAAACTTGGACATTCTAAGAGCCCTACGTCGACTCTCTTAACTAGAACTCGGTCGATGTAGCCTGCGCTCATCACCGAACTCGAGCTGCCGCCCCTAGTCCATACTACCTCCCGGGTATGCCCATTTCGATACTTATCGGCGAGATCAAACCTGTCGATAAAGCCTCGAAACGGCTTCACATCCGTATTGTTAGTACTCGATTTTTGCCCTATACGATCTATATCGGGATCAAAGACGGCATTCCAATCACCCGCTAGAACTACCGAAACGAAAACGTCATCAAAAACAAAACAGGCCGCTGCGATCATTGAAACAAACCCCAATGACACGAAGAGCACACCACATTTAGACAAAGCCTGCCCGCCGGATCACAAGAACAGGAGCACACGCCGCACACCCCTCACCAGCCAGGAAACGTCCATCCAAAACATGCTGAATAGAGGACGAACCTCTTAGACAGAATGTCCTCGTGGTCGCGAGATAAAAAATAGGTCTCCTGTACACAACATACATCCACTCCGAGGCGCTGAAGATCGGCATCGAGTCTCGCCCTTCGAGACTCCGACTTCAGTCCCCGGACATTCAAACTTGCTAACCAGAGTGCCAATATCAGACCGAATTAGGGTTGGGACACTGATTTGAACATGGTCGGGGTAAGGATACCGACAGCTTCTCCCATAGATTCCTGGAACTGAAGGTACCGTCTTGGGAGATTCCGCCTATATCCCAGGGAAATGTCAGTTTAAGAGCTCTATATAGGTAGGGGTGTACTAAAACTGTGACCCTCCCTGCACAAAACTGTTTAAAATGTTTCAATTGTTTGTTTTCAACTGTGGCGATTGGTAACGACATTTTGTAAGAGAGGATAGTCTCGCCCTGCTTGGTTCCAATGCCTGTTCTGATCACTATCAGAACCCTTTGGGCATGCGGGAAGTTTTGAGGCTCCTCTACGTCCAAATCCGCGTACTGCCTGATTGAAAGAAGGTATTTGAGGTCTTTGATGCGGTTGCTATAATCCTTGGCTCTTTCGGCATGTGCAGGGAAAATCCGACACACATCACCCCACCCGTGTTGTAAATATGTTTCTGTGTCTTTTTTGCTTTTGTCTTTCAGCTCCCGTGTGGGGCTTCTCTGTCGTTTGGAGGAGGTGGCATTTCAGCATTTTTAATGGGGGAAGGACTAGGAGTATGAAGAGAGGTTTAGGGGGATCTTTGTCTGTATGGGCTGGGATCTCTACTGAGGGGAAGTGGTTTAGGTGTTGCCAGAGGGGAAGGTTGTTTCTTGGGTGGACAGAGCAGAGGACGTCGAAGGAGTAAGATTTTTGGGAAGGGACTGCTTTTGTTTGTCTAGTTTTTTCTTCAACTTCTTGATCTTTTCTGCTTTCTCAAATCCTGGGCCATATCTCCTTTGTTGTTCTTTGAATGACTGTTGTGAGGCCGGGGCATCGCACTTAACATTGTGTCTTTCGTCCTTGGGGCTTCATGGGACTGAGGACCCGCTGTCTGGCGCTTCCCTCTGGCCTTACCAGCAACCAGCCATCCCCCCTCCCCCTTCTTCACAACTGCACTATCAGGGGACGAAGTCGAGCCAACCGGAGGTTTAACCGTACCGGTCTAGGAAGCTGGCATATGCCCATTACAGGCGAGGCGGAAGGTAAAGACGCGGTCAGAAGGGGATTTTGGTCAACTGGAGCTTGACTTCCAGATGTCATCTTCTCTCCACACTTCCAACATACCGGTTTGCGGCCGGTCACAATGACCGGCAGCCTCAAGCTCCCTACTTACAGACAGTTGGGGATGGAGAGGAACAAAATATCAAAACTCCATCCCCCGTTCAGGCTATCACAGGAAGCGCCCAATATCTCTCCATATTGGGATAGGAACGCAGCGAGGTGTTCCCCGATAACTAGTGGTGGGACCTCGTATATTGCAACAATGGTCCTTCTTCGGCCTTCTCACTCTGTGCGCAAAATCAAGTCTTTCCTTATTAGATCTCGACTTGAAGCGTTGACAGTCTTCCGGAGTGTGTAACAATACGTCCCACATGAAAAAGTAGACTCTCTTCACGATTCCGGAGACTCCAGTTACTTCACCATTGTGTCTTTCGTCGAGCGACAAATTTTGTGCATACGTTTGTCCGCGACGAAGACTGACACTATTCTTTTCTCAATCTTGAGGGTCTTCTAAGAGTCCACCTTCTACGATAAGGTCTGCGTAACTCTTAGCTCGCTCCAAGAACTCCGCTATATTGATTACACAACTGGGGGGGGACTTCCAACAAGAGGGCAATTCCCCGGCTTCTGCATTTTGCTTCTTCTTGTCTTTATTTTGTCCATTATTGGCCTCCATATTTCCACATTTTGTCTATTTTTGGCCTTCATTTTTTCGCATTTTGGCCATTTTTGGCCTCTGTAGTATTGGTCTTGTTTGGCTAATTATCCTTTAGTTGTGTATTAGTCAAAAAAGGGTAGTCCTCTACTCAAGTGGGTGCTTTTTTATAGAAAACAAATGTTTCTTCACCGACCTCTTAAAGTCCGCCATAATTGTTTTTTTTTTTTCCTTTTGATAAGGAATGACGGAATGTTACTTTTTTCTCCACTTTTAGATTTTATGCAACTGAAAGGGAAGGAGTGGTAAGAAATAATGGTCGCCTTTTAGTCGGAAGAAAAAAGATTAATAAACAAAGTTCGCCTAGCAGCGAAAAAAACAAATTTAAAATGACAAAAAAAGTCACAAATTAATAATACGAAAAAAATTAACAAGAAAAACGTGAACAATTATTCACAAACAAAAGAAATAAATATGCACAAAAATAGAACGGAAGACAACAGTTCAAACGAAAAAACAAAAAACAAAAAACGCTATGCGAACAAAGACCCAAATAAATTACACAAAATAATATAAACTATAAAGAAAGCGCTTTAAACAATTTTAAAAAAAATTTAAAAGTAAAAAGGACAAGTTACAAAATATGAAACAATACGTATATACTAAACAAAAAATTCAAGATGGCCGCTAAAAAATAAAGATTTGCCGATAAACGAAATACGAATATAGAAAACAGACAAGTTAGACTAAATAAACACAAACAATTAAAACAAATACGAAAACAGAAAAATTAAAAAATTAGAACACTTAATGGATATTTAAAAGGAAGAAAAACAAAACAAGGAACGCAGTAACACGTAACAAATAACACTTAGTAATTGAACAAAGAAAAAATAAAGTCTGACGACAAAGAAGAATAAACAGATAAACTCTGGGAGCGGGGAATAGAAGATTAAAAACGAAAAAAGTAAATTAAAAAGATTTTAAACGTAAAAATCAAAAACTAATAATAAATACAAAGTAAAAGGAAAAATAAAAATGGGAATGTAATAAATTGAAAAGGAAAGAAAAAGTGAAAAAAAATCAAAAAGATTCAAATAACAGTCAGTCAAATGAACGTAAACGGTAAAATAAATTTGAACTTAACAGAACAGAATTTGTAGCACAAAAAAAAAGTTCAAACGTGGCAGTAAAACGGTCTTGTTACGTCTAGTACGGACTGCAGAGTGAGATTAAGAAAGCAGCTGAAATCTCACTGCCAGATAGGCAAAGATACTCCAAATTTATGGAGATTTGGGAGGCTCCAAAATCGTTATACAAATTTCCTGACCCTTTCAATGGTCAGAAAATATATTCTTATCTCTGATAAGAAACAATGCTTTGGGAGCAGGTAAGTAATGAAAAGGCTTGTAGTGAACAAGCTGTGTGGTTTCCCCCAGACTTTATGGCACTAGGGAAAGAATAATGGTGGTGGAATTCCTTTTTATATTTTCCAGCTCACTCCTTAGTCAGAAAATATATTCTTATCTCAGATAAGAATCAAGGTTTTGGGAGACGGTTTTGAAAGTAGTGAAAAAGGTTGGAGTGAGGATTGGAAAAATAGGCTAGAATGTGAACTTGTAAAATATTGCATTCTTGGTTCTCAAATTAAATTCCAATATGATCGGTTACTAAGTGTTAAAAGTAGAATTCATATAAGTCAAGTTGGCCTGTAAGACTACAGTTTGAAATTTCAGTTCACATGTCCGGTGAAAGTGTAGCGATCATCATCGCCATCACACATACATACATACAAATCAATCGGCCAGCATTATTTGGCTAATCTCCTAAAAACTAGCTCGCTGACTGGTCAATTCCGATCAATCAAATCGCCTGCACGCGAGGAATAAGCGGTATTGATGGCGTAAATCAACCCGCACATTTTTAACTTTACGAATGTGTAAGCAAGCGAAAAACAAACAAGAGAAAGAACACAAGAAAATATCTTTTCATAATAGGTACAATGTTTATATTTATATATGTCTACGGTTTTACATGAATTGTTAATATGAGTTACTTCCCTTTGACTGATTTAAAGTCTTTACTATTGAAATATTTTTTTACCTGAGCTCACAAAAAGTTGAATTAACTTGTCGCTCAAAATGTTCACTGAAAGAGAGTTTAAAGAATTCTGTAAAGTTGAAAATATGTTGATAAATTTTTAGCTTTAAAGATGTTTGAGAAGTGAATGTTCCGTAATGTTTAATTTGTTTTCGTTGCTCGTAGATGTATGTATTGTTCGTAATGTTTGTAATTAAGTTTCGTAAGATTCAATAGGGCGATTGAATAATTTTTAGTAAGTTCCAGAAGTTGGTGAGTGAGTTGTTTAGTTCAAATTTTAGCTTGAATTAAAGTGATGTTATTTCATGTTAAAGAATTTGAGATTCTAACTTCGCCGCAGTAATGATACAAATGTCGTAAACTCGTTTAGCAAATGCTAGTCGTCGTAAATTATCACTGACTGGGTACGCTCGTACATTCTATTTATATGTTTTTTTAATCACGTGACAGGCTTCAAAAAGCATTGTTTTTTCGTCATGTCAAAAACTAAGTTGATATTATTCGAACGTAGTGGTGAACAGGTAAATTGTATTTTTAATATTTGTTAACCACTCAGAAAGCGTCTTACAAAACTCAGTCTGGAGCCTGATATGTTTTGTTTTGATTGAGAACGATGTACGTGAAGACACACGAGATAATTTTAATATTTATTGTCCAATGAGAACTTAAGGTTTTCTGAAAATATGTATGAAGCTGTGATCCGCTTTTTGCACAAAAATCTACATTGATGAAAAAGTGGTAGCGGAATGCTAAAAACCATCCGTAGCATTTTAACCGAAGTGTACGGAGTACATTATTTGAAGTCTGGACGATATAGCCAAAGAGAAGAAAGTTCCATTTAAATTCCGGTGCTGGCGTTGCGTTATCTGTGTGTATGTATGTGTGTGTGTGCGTGCGTGTGTTGTGCGTAAATGTATGCTATTGGTTGGTTTCATTTACAAAGTGAATAGCTATACAACATAAACATGCGGAAGATCTTGCGTGCTTATCCGTAGTCAATAATCCCTTTACGCATTTATATTATCACAAATGTAACAAAATATTGAACAGCAAGCGAAGTCAAGACAAGAATGTTTGCATCACAATAAATAGAACATTTTATATAACAGAAGGGACAAACATGCATGCATGTTTGGATTTGAGTGTTTAATGTTTTGATTCTTGAGTTATGGAATAACGTGTGTAAACATGAGATAGTATAATACAGTATAATGTGGTCTATGTTGAAATTAAACAGCTTGAGTTTTACGAAAATTGTGTGTGAATGAAGTGGATTTTGTGTTTTAACTGGGTTGTTTTTCTTCGATATTTATTGACTTTTCGTTAGCTTGTGTTGAAAGAGCGATGCAGACTGTTTTAGTGTTAAAAGAATGAAGAATAGTGATACGTGCAGTATTGCTTCGGATTGGATTTTTCCACCTCACGATATTTATTATGCAAAAATACATAATTATGGCACAAGGCCGAAAAAGAGAAGGGGTTGAGGCTGGTCATCACTAACTATCTTATACCTAGTTAATCCGACTCACCACCCATTCACTCATGACAATTTTCACATTCTCCATAAAAACTCGTCCGTCACCAATCAATCCTCCATACGCCATAATGCCACATCCTCTCAGGGGAACCTATAGAAAACACACCCCATGATATTAAAAATTTAAGGATAATGAAATACATATATACAATTCTATGGATGATGTAATATGATAGGGGAGGGGGATGGACCCAATTATCAAACTAAATATCAACACAAAGTAAATTAAACATAACTGATGTTAGTAGGGCCCGTCCAACCCTCAAAAAAGGGAGAGGCCACTGTATTCTGCCCATTGGACAAAATCAAGAGGCTCTCTCGCTAAGGGAGTGGGAAAGGAGAAAATATACATACGGACATGGGAAATATGAAAGCTGACCCAGTCGAGATGAAAAGGGGAACCAAAACAAACTAGGGAGGTTGGGAATCTCAACTTGGATCATAACCAAAGATGCAGCCGGCAACAGGCCAGGAACAACACTTATTCAGATTAACTAGGTACACAAAGGCTTGTCTAACCTAACCAAGGAGAGGGCTCCACAGGAAACCACACCGATGTGACGTAGGTTGACCTAAAAGAGAAAATCAAGGCTAGCCCCGTTCAAACGAACCAAGCTCGCCTCAGTCACCCATCTTTCGCTAAAGACTGTCGAATGCAAGCGTTTTCTATCAGATCTAATCTTTATCTTGAGCTGATGCTCAAAGAATCGGATCAAATCCTGATGAGAAAGACGGTTGCCTCGCAAGACTTCCTCCTGTCGCGTCGTCTAAATCACGATTCGGGCCGTGGCCAGCAGCGTAAGAAACACCATTCGTTTCACCCCAGAATACGGGGGCAACATATTGTCACACGCTTATCCGCGATCAAGCTTTTCGGCAGCGACACGAGCCATCAACTCGCCGACATGGTCCCATAAGGGGCGCACTCGAGGACAATGGTAGAAGGCGTGCGAAGCCGATTCTTCTAGACAAAGATCACATCGTTCAGTCTGGCAAATCCGCCAAGCCCCATATGAAGGCCTTGTCGTTGAGAGGCAGTCGATTCCGAGCCAGGTAAGCGAAAACTGAGGGTTACTGTGGTAATCCGCCGCTGGCGCCCAAGACCAGAAAGAGCGAAGTTCCTCCTCCGACAAGTCGAACTGCTCACGTAGAGGATCCTTCGCGACTCTCTCCAGTAAATAACGATAGAAGACATTCCTAGGCCGTGAAAGGTCACTGGACCGAGGAATGATCGTCAAGGCGGACCGACACTCGCGAAGAAAATTCGATTGATCTCGGGGTTTACGATGGCGCTCAGCCCGCGAGAAGGGAGGACTGATAGTAAGGAAAGGGAACGCGTCACTTACAATCCCCACCATAAACGAATCTCCTGTCAATGCCCGGCGTAGGAAAGCCAACCTCGAGGCGAGTTTGTGGCTCACCAAGTGTGGCATTCCCAGCCCCCACCCCATGACACGGACGTTGTGCACATACTTCTCTGTCGATCTGATGCTTGCGTCCCCTCCACAAAATGAAGGATAGCGAGCGCTTGAGCGGCTTCCTATGATCTTTACAGAGAGGAAGTACGGACAATCGATAAAGGACAATCGGGAACACGTAAATGGCACACGCGTCCGCCATACACTTCACGGACAACCTCCGTCGACGCCAAGTCAGACCGGCGCATCGACCTCTGCTCGTACTTCAGACCAATTTTTTCCAGCTGGAGGTCGGGTCCAAACCACACTCGAAGAATGCGGACAGGACTGTTCGTCCAACCGAAGGGCCCCGGATGATCGACCCCCTTTCAGGTACCTAACCGCAAGCCGAACGACTTGTCATGGTTAATCTTGGTCCCTATCACCTTTTCATACAGATCAAGCGCCTTCAGTACCACCTCAATGACGCTGCGGGACGACACGAAAGTACATATGTCATTGGCGTACGCGGAAACTCTGGCTCGAGCCCCTCCACGAACCGCGATTCCACGTAGGGCCGGACTGCACGTCCAGTCCCTCAGCCGGCGAAGGAGAGGCTCCAACGCTTAAGTATAAAGTAGGGACAACCCTGACAAACCGACCTAGACAGAGCAAAGGCGCCCGACAGCTTCCCGTTCGCCTGTAGCACAGCACAGTGGGTGCGATACAGGAGGCTAATCCAGCTGCAGAAGTCGGGTGCGAATCCGGTGGCCTGCAGGACAGGTAGCGATAGTTTGTGATTTGTTTGTTTTTTTACGAATGATATAGGATCTTGATCCTATACATATAAAAATTTCAAATAAACCACAAAAGTCTTCATATAAAAACACTTGAATATGTATATATATATATATATATGAAATATTGATACAAGGTGTGCGTGTATTTCTTTGCAATGGACTAGATATCTGAAATAAAAATATAATGTTTGGTACTTATCTTATATTGATTGTCATGAGCCTGAATATGTACGTCTCTAGTTTGACTGCCATCAACTAAATAGGATGTTTGGCTTTCGCGACTAACAATCTCTCGTGCAGTTCTCGGGATGATATTCTATTCTCGTAATTATCTATATATCTATTTTTAGCTTTTTAAAGAGTTAGTTAAAGAGAGATAACGTTTTGTCTCTTGCAACAAACCTCCCTACCTAGTAAGCGGAATCTGTGTAAAAGTGATATTGGTTGTCTCTTTTCCAAGAAACTTTTCTACCTACTTTTGAGGTTGCTTTTCAGTTATTACTTGCTTATAAGTTTTATGTTCAACGTGTGGTTTTAACCCATCTGTTGATATCGTTGTTCGTTTTACTAACAAAATATTTATCAGTTCTACGTGACACTTGGAAGGGGCCGTTGTAAGGTGCTTCCAAAAGTTCGCAAACTCTGTCCACTCTTAGACATACACTTTTATATGCCTTAAGCTGGTCCAGGATGTATTGACGTGATTTATTTACAGAGCTATAATCTTTATCTGTTGTTTGTAAGGAGTGTAAGGCACGTTGCGATTCCTTAGCAAACTTCTGATTGTCTATGTCATCGTTAGTATCGTCTACTAGCAATTGAGGAATCATTATATGCGTGTCTATAACTCCAAAGAATGGTGAAGTATTAGAAGAACTAGGTGCAGCACGGATACCCATTAATATTATTGGGAGGGCGTCAAGCTATGATTCCTTTTTAGTCATTATTGCCGTCTTCATTTTTCTATGAGCACGTTCGACCATTCCCTTAGTTTGCGGATGGTAACTAGTTGTGCACAATTTATAGAAACCAACTATTGAGGCTATTTGTGAAAATAATTCGCTCTCAAACTGAGTACCATGATCAGTTATTAAGTGAAAAGGAAAGCCCTAACATGTGATCCAAGAATGTACAAATGCATTAGCAACAAATCGAGCTGTGATATCCGGTAGTGGTTCTGCTTCTATCCATTTAGTAATGCGGTCAATACAGGTTAATACGTATCTGTAAGGAGCGTTTCATGGCATCTTCTAGTCACATGGAGAGGACCGATTAAATCTATGCAAATAGTAGGGAATTCTGTACGGTGAATAGCAGATTTAGTATGTCTCTGAATTTTGCTTTTCTGGCAAAATATTACACGTCCTTTTTTTCTGGCAAAACATTACACGTATTTTATTGTTTTGTCCATATAAGGCCCACAAAATCTTATTTTGATAATTTTACACGAAGTTTTAATTCCAGGGTGTGATATTGCGTGAATACTATCGAAAATAGATTTTCGTAATTCACCAGGTATATATGGTTTGGGAACACCAGCAGTATTATCACAGTATATGGAACAATTATTGCCAGTACTAAAATTGAATTTTTTTAGTCAGGAAATTTTTTTAAACTCAGAGTCCTTAACTTGTGTAGCAGCTATAGCTGGCAAGTCACACAGAACTACCGTAACTGTTAGGGTAGGTCTCGACAAGCAGTCAGCTATAGCGTTTTGATCTCCCTTTATGTGGCCTATACCTGCAGTATATTCAGGTAGAATTGCTAATTGCCGATGCTGTCTATCTGACTTAGCAAGGGTTAGGCAAAACTTGTTCACCTTCAATAATGTGCTTGAAATATAAAGTAGCTGAGTAGGCTGCAAAAGGTTCCTTATCAAAAGTTGAATACATCGTTTGAGTTTGCGTCAAGTTCTTCGAGATGAAACCTATTGGAATTGGCGTTCCTTCTTCTACTTGTGAGGTTGGAAAGAAAAGAAAAAAATGACTGTCAAGTTATAGTAGCAATAAACGTCTGCAATAGATTTCTTCTGTCTCTCGACCGCAACACTTGTAGCCAAATCACAGTTCAAACAGGTAACGTAGAAACGACAAAATGGGGTCACACATCCAACCTTCACTTCTCACCAGCAAAAACGCGTGTTCGTCCACCAAGATCAGAAAATCAAATTCCACATAAGCGAAAAACAACGGCTTTTATTCACTTAGAGATCTTTCTGATTGGTCACGCCATTCAAGGGAGAGAAGAACATTAGCATAGATTCTGGTCCTTAAAGTAGATTTTTGCTAATTTTTCTTCTGCAGATCGCACACAAAACACGAACTCTTTTTCGATTTTTTTGATTATCTCTTTTTAAAGTTTTGCCATGTAAAATTTTGACAACAGTTTCAATGTCTTTTATGTGTAATGAAGAATCACCTCCAAAAATGAGAATATCGACAATGTCCGTAAATACACAGTCAACATGTTGAAAAGTCTTGTCCATGTACCTTTAGAAGATGGATGCTGTATTCTTTAATTCAAACGGCATATAAACTGAGAGGAGAAATAAGTGCTGTTTTTTTTTTTTTTTTTTTTTATATCATCTGGGTGCATTTTGATTTGGTGCTATGCTGATACCAGGTCAATTTTTTATGTCGTCTGGGTGCATTTTGATTTGGTGGTATGCTGATATCAGGTCAATTTTGCTGAATCTAGTTTTGTTGGCTAATTTATCAGCAACTGAGTTAATGTTCGGGATAGGGTATTTATCACTTTTCGTGATACTGTTTAATGCACAGTAAGCACTTCAGCATCTGAAGCTTCCATCCAGTTTTCTAAGAATGTGCAGGGGGCTGGCCTATTCACTGTCACTTTGTTTGGATGTGGTTGCACATGCTAGTTCTAGCAGTGCCCTGTATTAAAGGAATTAACTCATTCGTCAACTGCCCCAGCCTTTTTAAGTCTTTTTGCGTCGTTAACACAGGACATATCGAAACCGGTAACGCCTGAAAAAAATTGTGTAACACAATTTCGTTGCTAATTTCTAACTTCGATGCAATTGACGTAGGTACCTTCATGAAATCACTAAAAAAAGATAAAAAAAAGCCTTAAAGTTGATTAAAAAAATTTATTGTTTAAGTGATTATTTTTTGAAAATATTTAATTCTTCTTAGTACGTCCAAGATTTTAGGTAAAATCCTTCTTTTCTTTTTGAATCAGCGAAATTATTAAAAATCGATATTTCAGCCACTTTTTAGGATTTTGTAAACAGAAGTCAGATTATCCGTTTAAAAATCTTGCAAAAATCAATTATAACTTTTTCAAAATTTATTTCAAGAAAATTAGAAAATTTTATGTTTATTTAATATATTTTGAAAGAAACATTACTTACTTTCTTCGAAAAAAAAAAATGGGTAAATTTGCTTTTTAAACTCCGCACTAAATATCTATTAAATTTTTCCCAAATCGTCATTTTTCCGTGTAAATGAACATGCTGAACTCGAATTAACAATTAAATTATCATAAAACCTACCGTTTTGGAATTATCGACAAGGAAAAATAGGAATAAATTCTGGTTAATTCATCCGCCATAACGGGCATTGTTTTTACTAAGTAATTGCGGGACACTTCCGTGTATTTTCGTTGGCGTAAGCATAAATTTTGGCCTATTTTACAGAATTCCGTCGCAGAAATCGCTACGCACTACAGTAAAGCAATGTTTTTTTTTAATAAGTATAGTTTTACTTATAACATAAAACTTTAAAAAAATTAAATAATACAATAGAACCTTTTTTTCCGTGTAGAATAGCAATGACAAATTAAAAGAACAAATGAAATAATATAATAAAGCATTTTTTAAATCAAAATTTTAAAAAAATAAAACGAATAATACTTAATGCGGAAACTTTGCATGAAGTTTGAAAAGAGCTTGATTATTTACAATATAAAACAAAATGCTCCTTCCTTGCATTTTTTATTTTATAAATAATCATGCTCTTTACAAAGATCTCGCATTAATTATTATTTCGTTTCTAGCATTATTTTTATTTTGTAATCTTATTTTGTAGATAATCATGCTCTTTACAAAGTTTCAAATATATGAATTAAAAAAGAACAAATTAAATAATACAGTAAAACATTTTTTTTTTTTAGAATTTAAAATAAAACATTATTCGGACTATTGTCCTCATCTTTGTCGCCATATTTATCACGCCCCGGCCTTCTTCAGGGGGTTGGAATTTCAAACTGAACACTTTATTTCGCTGACTGAGATAGACTGTTCTAGTTTTTCCACGTGCTATGTTTGATGGATGTCAGTTATTAGTTATCTCCTGCTAATTCCCCTCTCCAAGTTCTCCACTGCTTTAACCAGGTATTGAACTCACACTATTTGGGTCCTGTCACTGGATCTAACCAACGCCTTTAACCACTGTGCCATGTAATTTGGCCGTCTAGAATAATCAAACGCTTTTCATTGAAGGAATAAAATTCAGTAGAAAAGACAACGTAGTTTCAACAAATAAACATTAATTTAATATAACGGTAGGAATATAAACAGTTGATAATAGATTGGAAAGTAATGTCTTTTGTTTGGGTTGATAAAGTTCTGAAATAAAATATAAATTGTCTTTGTGTACGTGCGTGAGAAACAATAAAATGTTGTGATATGTGTGTTTGTATGAAAAGTCAACATGTGTGTGCGTGATTCATAGTAAAAACGGATACGAGAGATACGAATTGTTTCTTACTGTTGGCAATGTTGTCGTGGTCTGGAGTTTGTCAACGCTGTCGTTTTGAAGGCCATCAGCGAGAGGTGTGTGTAGTTTGCTGGCAGCCGCGTGTATATTGTTTTGGGAACGGATTTCGTATGTTTTTATACACTTTTTCCGAACCATATCAGCTCCAGAATTAAATTATTTATTTATTCCTAATTGGCCCTAAGAAGTCACGTGGTATGTCTTCTACTACGTCCGTACGATATTTGGTCGGTATCTACCTAAAAAATGATGATGACTAATACAACAAACATTCTGATTTGTATTCTATGATTTTATTGGTGTGTTTTAAGATGTAAGTGTTTTCTTGAGTGTGATTGGTTTATAAATATTGTAGTTTTAGTGGACACGACACTTTAAATATACCAGGATTCACACTTATTCCCTACTCACAGTGACACGGTCCATTACCACCCTATTTATTCAACCACAATCAATTAATTACTTTGTTACTTTGTATTACCAAATTTATTTGAACAAATCTTCGCAAATATACCACCATTAATTTTCTATTATTAACCATCTGTCTCTGTGTGCCAAAACTCAACTCGCATCGTCTCAATTCCTTTTGCCCTTGGCTGCCCCCATAGGGAAAACAACCACACCCGCTCAGCACCTCCTAAACTAATTCATTACTGGCTTTACCGTGGTTTCAAGTTTTTTTTCTCCTTAGTCGTCTATTTAATCTGGCCACAAGCGATCTGGCCAATTTCTTTTGGTTGTCAGAGCCATTTCTAGGCCTCAGGGTTATCCTAGGGTATATTCATTCTATATGAATACTTCACAACTTACAGCTCCCGTTCTACTCCTAACATTGTTCTGTTTCTCTATATACATCGCCAGGTTTGACAATTTCACCCCGGGATACAGACCCAAACACATTCAGAAATTCGAAACTATATAAGCTGAATCTACTTATTCCCACAAACAATTAATTAACTTAATTTTTCCATAAAAATTAACTCGCAAAATTCACCAATTATCAACTTAGTTATTAATTAATATGGCGAAAATAAAAAAAATAGCTCTTAAATAATAAAAAAAAGAATTCCACACACTGTTACAAAAATGAACAAAACAAACATTTGTCAGTTAACTACAACTAACAAAATAATTCTCAACTTAAGACATTTGAATGCACACAATACCATAGTCACAAAAAATGTCAACTAAGTAACAGTACGCAAAAATCACAGGAAATCACAGTGGGTAGCCCCATCACAAAATGCCGTCAGTCTGTCTTTTTCTTTCACGCCTCCACGTGGTCCATCATCGAACTTCCTCAAAGGTCAACATCAGAAAAATTTATTTACTGGTCAAATTTTCTTCATCAGGAATTTTCTTTTTATAAAAATCGAAACTTTCGTGGCCAGATTTTTTTCACAAACAAAATAAAAAAAAAAAACAGACAAAAATCATTTTTTCAATAAAATATTTCATCAAAACTGACATTGTCACACCAGTGCGTTCACTGTTCATACTTTGTGCTTTCTTTTTTTTAAATCTATACGTCCTTTTTTCATAACTTTTTCTTGTCTGTCCATCAAAACCTGTTTGCTTGAAGTTTTATTTTACTTTATTTTCTCCTAGATTTTCATCAGTACTCATTATTTTGGTTTAGATATATGCATATGTATGTGTGTGTGTGTGTAGTAATAGTAGTAATTATTATCATCTTACAGTTTTTTTTTTCTGTCCTTATGTCTTGATTACATTTTTTCCTTATTCTCCTTGTTGAGATTCCCATCAATTTAATGTCTGAAAATTTTCACCAAACTTTTTCTACCACTTCGTCCCCAGCCCCTCAACCTCCGGCGTCTTCCTCTTTGGGTTGAGGTGTCCACTCGGTCCGAACCGAACTTAGGGGTAACTGGCCGTACGCTCCCTGAGTACCCGTAGATTATTTCGACCGGTCAACTGGTCAAGTCCTGCTCGCTTGCCCACGCTGTGTTAGTTTTTAGATCCAGTAAGCGGGGTGTTGTCCATACGTCCACGGTCGACTGGGGATGTGGACACGGCTGTGAGAGTTGGCGGTAGGAAGTTTAGAAAGTGGCAAAATAAAACAAGAGATAATATCTGCAGAAGCTAGACAACAATGGGGGGATATATTGACGTCTTTTATATAAGAAGATAACATCAGAACAGAGGTTACAGGAGAATAAAAATTAATTTACGTGTGTGCGTTCGTGTGTGTGTGTGTGTGTGTGTGTGTGTGTGTGTGTTAATTTCCATGCTATGCTGTAATCCTCATTCTGCACCAACCCATGCTGGAAAGTCCTGGTTAGCACCAATGATGTATTTTGACATAAATCTCGGCTCATCTTTTTTTCTTGGGTCAGTGATCTCCAATTGTTTCAGTTCGGTAAAAAAAAGGAGAAATTTATCTAGTTTTATTATTCACATCAATGACATTTTCTAACTATCCAATGAAAATGAGATCCATTTCAGGCATTAAAGCGTCAATTTTTTCTCTATCTATCAGAACAGAGGTTACAGGAGAATAAAACGTTTAACATAAATGAGAAAGGAAAAAGAAAGGACAAAATGCATCCAGCGAATTCCTAACAGAGAGGGTTTGTGCGTGATAAACGCGTATTGAATCGCCTGGGGTAGGTTTATGACTAATAGTACAATCTCATACAGACTTCTCAGAACAGGGGACAGTCTTCTTTCTCTCTTCAAAATTCTCCGCAAATCTCTCGACTCACTGCGACGATAGTCTCGTGACTCTCTCGACTACAGTCTCTTTCCCGACTCTTCCGTCTCTCCCATAGCACCGCGACCCGTAATGGTCGCTTGCGGGTGCTCACGGACGTGACGACGATGTGCCGACCGATCGCGGACTCTCCTGTCTCTCTCTTTCGTCTGGCTCTTCCGACTGGCTCTTCCGTCTGGCTCTTCCGTCTGGCCTGTAGCACTGCGACCCGTAACGGTCGCCTGCAGGTGCCCACGCACGTGACGGCACGCAGCGGCGACGACGTGCCGACCGATCGCTGCCTCTCCCGTCTGGCCTCTTCCGTCTCGCTCGACCGTCTGCTTCTTCTTCAGCACAACTACGCGTTTATATAGATAAATCTGGTTGATCATAAATCGACCCTTGGCCCGGCACACAACTACCACGAGTACCAAAAACTATCCCTTGACATGTAAACCGATTCTCCAATTATTTACCTTACGAGTTCTCGCTTCACCAAAATTATACTTTGGGAAATCTAAACATTGATTCAACCTTTTAATCAAAACAAATACTGTTAAACAAAACCAAGTATCTTGCCCATCCCCATTGTTTACTAGTGATCCAGATTTAAAAAATCGCCTCCTTTCCCGAGATCATGTTTCTCATCGGTAAACACACATCTTAACCCAAATTGTACTTTGATATATAAACACCATTTTCACTTCCAGTCAATAAAAGTTATATTTACGTGTGTGCGTTCATGTGTGTGTGTGTGTGTGTGTGTGTGTACTTCTCTCTGTTACATTTCCATGCTATGCTGTAATCCTCATTCTGCACCAACCCATGCTGGAAAGTCCTGGTCAATAGCACCAATGATGTATTTTGACAGCAGTGTATGATCTCGGCTCATCTTTTTCCTCTTGGTCAGTGATCTCCAATTGTTTCAGTTCGGTAATGAAAGACATGGAGAATTTTAATTTATCTAGTTTTATTATTCACATCAATGTGTACATTTTCTAACTATCCAATGAGCGTCACTACCCCACCCACTGGAGAGCCATTTCAGGCATTAAAGAGAACATAACTTAACAGTCAAGAAACAACTTGATGAAAAACTTTTCTCTATCTATCATTCCCACGCTAGCTCAGCCAATCAAAATTGACTCCCTTTCATCTGACCTTGAGGGTCAACCTCCAGAAGCCAAGATACAATTACATGAAAAAATAATAGTCTGTTAAACTATTATTTAACACTTTTACTTAAATAAATTGTATCTATTAAAATAATTGACAACATATGAAATGGATTCAAAAAATTTTTTAATATATTTTCTATCTACATAGAAAATATATTAAAAAATTTTTTGAATCCATTTCATATGTTGTCAATTTATACATTAAGATGTATATGTATATATTAATAAATATATATATATATGTATATATTAATAAATATATATACATGTATATATTAATAAAAATATATATATACATATATATATGTATATATTAATAAATATATATACAGTCAACAACAAAATTATTCATACACCCATCAATTTTGCACATTTTTATCCATCTCTCAGAATCTAATGCCCATATGATACTAAGGTTTTTATATGTTAATAAATACAAAAAGGAATATAAAACTCAGTTTTCAGAACAATAGGTTAAATACAACAAATTTGACAGGCAAATTATGCAAAATAGGAAAAGACAAAATTGTTCGTAGACTAGTAAATATCATTTTAAATTGATTGATTGATTTGTTATTTGAAAAGTCAAATCCGATCGAGAGCTCCAACAAACATCTTGAATCTGAAGACCATATGCGAAGAAGAATGGAACAAAATACCAACTAAAATTTGCAAATCATAATTTGAGAACTACAAGAGGTTGGTTGCTGTAGGAGTGAATAATGGCTATTCTACAGTGTTAAATGAATATTATGTATTCTTTTTGCATTGTACAAATAATTTTTCACCCATTAAAATCGATAAATGGGATTTATTTCTATTATATCAAATTTTTTGTCTGTTTTCTATACATATTTAGTTATTATACATCAGTGTACAGTTAATTATATGAAAAGGATGTTTATTCATTAGTTGGAAATTAAAAATTTGTATGTGTACAAATATTTGTTCCCCCACTGTATATGCATGTATATATATATATATATATATATATATAAAACACGGACGGATATATATATATATATATATATATATATATATATATATATATATATATATATGTGTGTGTGTGTGTGTGTGTGTGTGTGTGTGTGTGTAAGACTAGATTAATTTACATATTAAATATCAAGTGCATTTTTCTTTATTTGGATAATTTTAACTTATGTTCTATTTAATCTATTCATGTATTATTATTATTATTATTAAAATTTAAATGATATGGATGTAATATCAATACTTAATGTCTTGTATTTCCTTTTTATATAATCATGTCCATGTCATTTTTTAAATAAAACATTAAGAATAAATTAAACTTTTTTCAAATTATACTATACTTAAAAAAATAAGAAGAAAGTATTGTAATGAATTTTTGGTAAATTTAAAAGAAAAATCTATTTGTTTTTAACATTGGTATGTGTTTCTATATAGTGATACTTGTTTGAACACAAGATTACATATTAGGCTTACCATTTTGTAATGTTTTTCACTCTATGTGATGTCAGGAAGTAAAATTTTGAGTTTTAAAGCAAAATGTACTTCTTATTAAATCTCTTAGTAAAATGTCTCAAATATAATTTTAAAGTGATTAAAAAATGTATGTTTTAAAATAGCATTCTTTGATACATATTTATTGTCTAAGAAAAAAATGAAGATATTTATTTTGCAAGCTTGGAAATTCATGTTTTAAACAACAAAGTTTTTAAAAATTTAATGATTTTTATGATATTTGATGAAGTACATTGTCGGAAAAGAAAATGTTATCATAATGAGATTTAAATGTAAAATATGTTTAATTTTCACTATTTGCATTATTGCCCTCATCTTTTTGCCATATTTATCACAAAGTTTTAGCCATTGTACACTTCAGCCTTCTTCAGGTGGTTGGAATGTCAAACTGAACACTTTATTGCACTCACTGGGGTAGACTGTTCTAGTTCCACATGCTATGTCTAATGGATGTCAGTTATTACTTATCTCCTGTTAATTTCCCTCTCAAAGTTCTCCACCACCTTAACAAAGAACTGAACTCAGACTCTTTGGGTCCTGTCACTGGATCTAACTAACACCTTTATCCACTGCGCTATGTGTTCTTGAGAACATTTTTATATGAATTTCTGGGTCTTATAAACCTAAAGTCTTCAACAACTATTTTTTTACCAGTGCTCATATAGCAATGTTTGCTGTTATCGTTGCATGTTTTTACCAGAGCATGCAGCAGCCCCAATAAACTGGGATAGGTGGGTACAAGAGGAGAACAACAACACCCAGAAAACAGTTTGCCTATCTTAAGTGAAGGGGTTATCGGAGAAAATACAAAGGATCTGCGGTCTATATAACATCAGGACAACCTTCAAAAGCTGGCCATCACTTTGCAGATACCTCTTTTAAGTAAGACCATCCATAGAGGAGAACATGACTAAAGACTGTGTGTATGCCATCCATGCAGCTGCAGAAAGAAATATAAAGGGGAAACAGAATACCCCTTTAAGGTAAGGCTTCAAGAATACCAAAAAGCTGTAACACGAGGGGAAGTGGAAAAATCAGGCATGGCTGACCACATATGGATAGAAAAGGGAGATCACCGCTCTCTGTGGGATCAGGTTGAAATCATAGACAAAGAACATTATTGGAAAATTCGAAAACTTAAGGAATCAGCACATATACAAGGTCACAAAAATCTCCTGAGCTGACCAAGCATAGAAATGAATACAATATGGGAACCAGTAATACGGAGTGCCAGAGAAAAGCAATAATAACAATGAAAATTACAATATGAGCCCTGGTAAAAAACATGGAATGATAACAGCAAATATTTCAATATGAGTACTGGTAAAAAATGATTGCTGAAGACTTTAGGTTTATAAGTCCCAGAAATTTATACACAGATGTCCATAAGGACATGGTACAGTGGATAAAGTTGTTGGTTAGATCCAGTGATAGTGTGAGTTCAATACCTGGTTAAGGCAGTGGACAACTTGGAGAGGTGAATTAACAGGAGATAACTGGTAACCTACATCCATTAGACATGGCAAGTGAAACTAGAACAGTCTACCCCAGCAGTTGAAATAAAGGGTTCTGTTTGACATTCTAACCACTTGAAGAAGGCCAGAGTGTACAACGGCTGAAACGTGATAAATATGGCAACAAAGATGAGGACAATAGTCTGAATAATGTAAATAGTGCACATAATACATCATTTCAGAAATATAAACAGATAATGTTTAATTTTTTCAAAGAAAAATTTAAAAAATTAAAACAAATAGGAGTTATAATCATAAAGGCTAAATTAATTCTTGTGTTCAAAAAAGTATTATTTTATTGATAAAAATTTCCAAATGCTACCTATCATCTAAAAGTATTTAAAATGACATGGTGCACAAATCACTTTAAATAGATAAATAGCTTTTAAACATGACACTTATATTCAACAAGAATTTGTACTATATCTACAGGTTTAACTGGTTATCAACTTCCTGCCTCGTGCACTCATGCGGAATATATAGCACCCCATCGACCCCACACTGGTCAGACACCTGGTATTTATGCAGGTGGAGTGAGTTCAGTTGTTATCACAAATACACATAAACTTTCCATATTCAAAACCCATCAATCTGTTCATCTTGTTAAAACTGGACATACTGAATGTCTTCAAACTGTCATTTCACCTCAAAGAGCTACTGTTTCCTTGTCACTCTTATCCAGAAATAAATCAAGAATACAAGGAAACCCAAAAATTGCTGTTAAGACTTCAATTAAACCCAATATACAAGGCAAAAGAAATATCAAAGTAAATAAATTTAAAATAAATAAATTATCAAATGAGTCAGAAAGAAAAACATCAAAACTAACCTCTTCTCTATCATTCAAATATACAAGTATATCACAAAATAAATCCTTAAATACTTCATATAATTTCACCTTAAAATTCATTGGTAACATTTCTCTCCCCACTCACCCATATTTTATTTCTGGACCCTTTCAAAGTACAAGGATCTTTCTTTCTCCACAAATAGTTACATCTGCTGTAATGCCTCAAAATAGAAACACAGGTAGCAGTTTTAAATATATTTCAAATCCTCAATCAACTCAAAAGGGGTACCATTTTCCCCTACCTGACACAACTTCTGTTGTACTTCCATTCTCAAAGACAGACAATCATTTTGTGGAATTTACAAATAAACCTGGTTTTCCTAGAATTTTTCCTGTTGTCACAGCAAATCATTCAACAAGAATAATTCACTTAAATAAAAATAAACTTATATCACAAACCAGCAAAATAACTCCATCTCATTCCCAAATCAATCGTAACTGGCTGTCTATAACTGGTGCAAACAACTTTCCTTCACCCTCCAGATATCTCCAGCATTCTGTTCAGTTTCCAGCATCTCCCTCATCATCAGCAACATCAACTGTTTCATCCTTCTCTTCATCATTATCATCATCTCCAGCAACAACTTCATCAACACCAACAACACCACCAACAACAGCAGCTGCAAGTATAAGTTTAGGTACAACACTATCTCTTCGTAACTCATCCCTTTTGCCCATCACACAACCCCAGAAAATGGTCCATCAATTTTCTGCTTCAAGTATTTCAGGTTAATATTATTGTTCATTAATGAAGCTTTAATTACAACATATGCTAAATGCTTCCTTTATATTGTTATTTTCTTTAGATGAAGCAACTTTTAATTGGGAAAGACAAAGATAATAATTTTTAGGAGTTAATCAAGAGTATACATTAATTCTTTCTTTTGACTTTACTTTATTTCAACTGATTATAAGCAAGTATAGATATTAATCATCTGGAAACTAATTTGAAATTTACTCTCCCATTTTATTGGAGATTTTCACTGTTAAATTTTTGTTTATATATAAAACTATGACTTCCCAAGAAGTTGACGTGTCATAAGTAGTGTTACAGTGGCAATTTTTTATACTATAAAATCTTCCCTCGCCCTTTCAGCTTCCAGTTTCCAGTTCTGTAGTTAGTGATTCTGATTATGTAGACACTGAATTTTGAGTTTCATTTGTGCGTTTTATGAAAACACATGGCCTGATCTAATTTAGTCCAATTAAATGAAAACTTAAAAAACCTTTTTTTAATCATCATATACCTAAAGATTCTTCTGTAGAAGACAGAGGTTGAACTTAGTTTGCCAATTCCATTCTGTTAACCATTAGGCTAGTCCCAGCCCCATCAAAACATTACAGCATGTTAAATTGAACAAAAACTTTTAAGATTAAGTTTAACTTAACTTTTAACTTCAATGTGAAATACATATTTTATATTTTTTAATAAACTATAAATTTTTATTGCTTGTAAGCTAAATATTTCAACAGAAGGAATTATTTGTGCATTTCCTCTAACAGCAAGAAAACCACTACTTGCAACACCAACATTTTAGCTAATCATCTAAAATGATTATATTATATATTTGAATAAATAATTATAAATTATATTATATATTTGAATAAATAATGAAATATTACCTTTATATAATCTAAAGCATTTGTTAGTACTTTTATACTATAAATTTCCTAGAAATAGTTCTCAATTTTGAATGATTTTACAAATTTAAAATATTATTGTAATAGATTCAAATGAAAAATTTGCCTCAAGTCTGACAGGTTCAATAAAGTAGAACTAGCATCTGCTCTTGAAAAGGATGTACAATCATGGTTGATGCTAAACTCCAGAACAACACTATGCAACTTGCTGGGCTATATTTAATCAATGTACTATGAAAATTGATTCACTGTGTTGTGCCTGAAAATTTTCTTATCAAAATCCATCTTGCAAATTTACAAATCTACCATTCATTTGTACATTGAATATTACTGGTCTTGTGCTCTTACTATATATATCTCAAGATTCTTAACAAAATTCAAAGTGCCTGTAATATATTCCATCCTGACCTGGCATCTCAACATCAGTCATTTTCTCAACAATGTGACATAGCTTCTCTTTGTCTTCTCCACAAATATTTTCATGGAAATTGTTCTAATGAACTTTCTTCCTTTGTGTCTCAACTGAATGAATTTAAGCATGTTACTGGATTGGCAACTAGGTCTCACTGTTTTACTTTTGAACTAGGAAGATACAGTTGGATGTTTTATTCTCATAGCTTCTTTTCCTGCACTTCTTGACTGTAGAATTCCCTTCCAATTTCTTGCTTCCATGCTCTATACAATCTAAAATTTAAATGCAATACCAATTGCCATCTTCTGTCATCCTGAAGCCTGTTCTGTTATTGTCTTTTCTCCTCATTAAAGTCTTCCCATTCTCTTTCAAACCCAGTAACTCATTGCATCCTGATAATGGCTTGGGATGAAATGATTAAAAAAAAATTAAAATATATTGATTCAGTATAGTTATGTTTATATACTCTGACTTAGTAAAAATAGTTTTAAAAATTAAGTTTATAAATGATATATTTCTGCTTCATTCTTGGTGTTTAGTAAATTCATATTTCTCAAGCTGAAAAAGTAAATGAATTGATTAAAATTATATCTTTATTTTACTGATTTCTACTAAGTTAGTCATTTTTTAAATTTTTAACCAAAGTGTATTGGCCTTTGTGCAGTTTTCAAAATAGTAAGGGATAAATTATTAGGAATTAATATGTAAGTAGAATTATGCTTATTTTCACAAACCACAATTAAAATATAGAGAAATAAACCCCAACCATTCAAAATATTTGATTAAATTAGGTTGTACAAACATTTGAAAAGTTTAAAAAATCACATATATCAGAAACGAGAACTGGCCTAGATGAAGAAATCCTACTAAAGAAATACGTGCCTCACAACAGGAATCAATTTGTATTCTTTTTTATGCATCAGAGAAAAAAGAAATAACAGTAGGAATTTACTAGATATTCTTGATCCAGGTTAAAAAACAAGTCAGCTTGAACTACTAAACAAAACATATATAGCAATAAGAAATAATGTTAGATTAATAAAACATTTCAAAATTATAGCATAAAATAAAAATTATACACTGCCCTTGCCACAGTGATGATATATACAATAAAAATGAAGATTCATGACAACACCTCCTATGGTATTGAATGTAACCAATATTATGCTGCAAGACTGGATTAGCCATACTGATGAATGTAACTAATATTAAAAGCAAGATGTCATTTGCCATCGTTGGGGTTAATTTATGTAATATGAAGACATAAGACTGCACTTGCCATGGGGGTAATAAATGTAAGCAATATGAATATGTAAAACTGCACTTACCATGTTTGCTATGAATATATCAAAGATGAAGATGTAAGACTACTCTTGCCATGGTGGTGATGAATGTGACATATATGAAAATGTAAAACTGCACATGTGATGGTTGTAATGAATATAAATAATATGCATATATAAGAACTGATGTAACTGATATGAAGATTGAAGACTTAACTTGCTGTGGGGGTTATCAAATGTAGTTGATATGAATATGAATTTTATGAATTACCATGGTTGTGATGAATATAACTGATATGAGTATGTAAGAGTGCACTTGCCATGCTGGTGTTGTCATACAAGTATGTAAGAGAGCATTTACCATACTGGTGATTAATGTAACTACATCCAGAGTATATAAGAGTGCTCTTTATATGGTTGTGATGAATGTAATATACATATGTATGCAAGACTGCACTTGCCATTGTGTTGATGAACATATCTGATATAATCATGTTAGCATTTGCCATGGTTTTGAAGAATGTAACTGAAATAAGCATGTAAGACTGCACTTGTCATGTTGGTGATCAATTTAGCTGATATGAGTCTATAAGACTTCTCTTGTTATGGTGATGATGAATGTAACTGATATGAGAATGTAAGACTACTCTTCTTGCAGTGGGGATGAATGTATGTGCATGGTTTTTTGCACTAGTCATTGTGTTGATCAATGTAACTGATATAATGATATAAGACTTCTCTTGCCATGGTGAATATAACAGATATGAATATGCAAGACTGAACTTGCCATGATTGTGATGAATGTAACTGTGGTGGGATAAATGTAAATGATATGGATATGTAAAAGTGCCCTTGCCATGGGGATGATGAATATAAATGATATGAGTATGTACGCCTGCCCTTAGTATGGTGGTGATTAATGAAACTGATATTGTTTATACAAGACTACACTTGCTGTGATGGTGATGATGAACATAAAACTATGTGTGCCAAGGTGGTGATGAATTTAACTGATATGTGTATGTAAGACTGCCCTTGCCATGGTGGTGTGGAATGTAACTTATATGAGTAAGTAAGAGTGCACTTGCTATGATGGTAATGAATGTAACTGATATGATGATGTAAGAGTCACCTAACCATGGTTGAGATGAATATAACTGATATGTGTATGTATGAGTGCACTTGCCATTGCATTGATGAATATAACTGATATAAGGTGGTAGTGAATGTAATTGATATGAGTATATTAGTATTCAATGTTGTGGGGATGAATGTAACTGATATATGTTGGTAAGAGTGCACTTGCCTTAGTTGTGATGGATGTAACTAACATGAGAATGTAAGTGTGCACTTGCCATGAAGGTGATGAATACAGGTGATATGTGTATGTAAGACTGCTCTAGCTAACATGAGAATGTAAGTGTGCACTTGCCATGAAGGTGATGAATACAGGTGATATGTGTATGTAAGACTGCTCTAGCCGTGGTGGAGATGAATGTTACTGATATCTAAGAATACACTTGCCATGGTGGGAATGAATGTAACTGACATGAATATATAAGACTGTTCTTGCCTTGGTGATGACGTATGTAACTGATATGAGTATTTAAGGTGGTATTTGGCATGGTTGGGATGAATGTAACTGATATGAGTATGTAATATGCAGCTTGTAACTGATATGAGTATGTAATATGCAGCTTGAATTTCTTCTGTACCAGTTTGTGATCTGTGTCACATTCTGAACTACACAGAGCATGAACATTACAAACATCTCCAATGTCTCTTATTTTAATTATGATAAAATTTATTAAATAGCCATGTTTCAGTCTGGGATGAGTCCAGGTAACATTATGCTTCTCTTCTTAATGAAAGAAAATGATACTGATTGCAAGAACAGACTTCAAGTAGATATGATCATTGCTGTTCATTTTTACAATACCACAGAGGCCAAGAGCCTTCCAGCCATCTTATTGATTTCCTACTCTTCTATTAAAGTCTCCAAGGACTGTCAGTTTCTCTTCTTTTGGGATTGATTTTATAGTATCTCCAAGAGCCACATGAAAAAACATGATGTTTTCTTCCTTGGAGTTGGAGTTGGAGCATAGATGGAGGAATGATAGATAATAATCATCTGCTAAGTGAACATGAAGTTTCATTATTTGATCATTGATGCTACACACTTGTCCATAACAGATGTTCTTATGGCAAACCTAACACCACTATCAGATTTCTCATCTTTTGGTTTGCCAAACCAGAATACAGTGTATCCTCATAACACTTCAGAGAGATGATCCTCATCAGACAAATATGTTTCTGAGAGAGTAGCTATATCAATGTTCAGGCACTGCAATTGTTTGGTAACAAGAGCTGTTTTACAGTTTGGGTGGTTTGTGTTTTCCCAATCCAGAAGAGTTCTAATGTTCCAGTAACCAATGTTGAGTCAAAATTTTTGTTTCAGATATTTCCTTATTTTGTTCCTGTATTAAATGAACCACCATTACCTGGAGTAAACTAAACAGCTTGGTTTGAACAGGCAATTTTTGATGCACATTTTCTAGTACCTTCCCAAGAATCTGGATGAGCAATGCTCTCCCTAAATAGGGGCTGCTCAAATGCAAGAAACTCCATCCAAATCAGTCTCTGTCCATGGAAACTTGATAACAGTGTTAAGATAAATCTCCTGTGACCCATATGCCGATTCATGACTATATGTCTTCAACCAGTTAAGTCTGCATACTCTTACATCGCTACAAGGCTTTTATCCAAAATCAAATCTATAGGATGCAGATAATGAGACCAGAATAGGATGACAGAATATCCTGAAACAATGAAATAAGAGGCTGAGGCATCTGCACTTCATTGCATTATAGCAACACAGGTGCCACTTTGTACATCTCCATGATTATTACCCAGTGACAAGCTAAGGCATCATGACTAGTGATCTCTTTAACTGCAGGCTTCCTGAGATGTTCCTCTCATCAGATGTCATATACATATATGCACATACATATATGCATGGCATCATGCTGCATATGCTAGATGACTGTTGATCTCACAAGAAGATTCATCCACTCTTTGTCAGGACTTGTTTTTCATCCTGCATTATTTGGATTAGTGTGTCTGGTAGGACAAAATTTTCACCATAATCCATAGTCTTCAAACTGGTGTGGGAACTGGTATAATTGAGTTGTAATCAAGACAATACCTAAACAGTCCAAGAAAGCATGCACAGATCATGTTTGATGGGGGTCACTGATTTTAAGCTTAACACACAGTAATGAAAGTTTGTTGCTGGAATCACTGTAAACAACATAGTCTTTTTATAAAGAAATATTTACATTTTACCACTGGAGTAATTTATATTTATTATTTAAGACGCTGAAGTCAGAATATCATTTATTTATTTTATTTTCTTTGAATGTGTAGTATTTTAATTTTATCTTAATTATAAAAAAACGCAAAACTGACAAAAAATGTCATTATTAAAAATTATACCACAAAGTTAATTTTATATTTTCCTTTCTGATATTGTTCTTCATAACAATGAGAATATTGATTATAAAATTTAATGAATAATTTGTGTTTTTCTAAGGTATTTTATAAAAATATGTTGAATTTTAATTTTACTTTCCTTCATAAACAGAAGACAAAAATGTAAGATTTTGCACTAGAAATTTTTTTGAAAAATGTTGGAATTTGAATTTCTGCAGACTGTCTTAGAAACTTTAGCTCTTTGTCCCCAGGGTTTACTACCAAAGTCTTTCTTATGATTGGATATGGCTGCAAGGCAGTGGAGGTTTAAAATCAGAGTTTTCTTAGATGGACTACACAGCTTTTAGACTGCATCCCATTATGTCTCTCCACTTCCAGGGTACTTTGAAGGACTGTCTTGGGGAGAGTATTGTGATGTATGACATATCCAAGCCAAAACAGCTTTCTCTTCTTTACTGTTGTTGAGAGGGGCACCTGGGGGCTGCCAGTTATGTTACTTGGCCTTGTACAAAGTCATTTATCTTGTGTTCTCTCCAGGATATCCCAAGAAGGCAACTGAAGCATTTTGTTTCAAATGTTTGGACTCTCTTGGTGGTTTCTGCTATCAGAGCCCAGCTTTCACATCCATAGAGCAGTATGGACAACAACAGGAACTTGTAGAGCTTCATCTTTGTTGGAAAGCTGATGTTTTTGCCATTGCTAATGTTGCCATAGCCATTCTGGTCTTAATCTCTGATGTGTAGCATCCATCTTTGGTGAGGGTAATGCCAAGGCATCTACTTCTTCCAGCACTTTTCCATTCATGAAGATCTGGGCCCTGATGTTGGTTTCTGCTGTTGACCAGGACTTTACTCCTCTCAGTGCTCACTCCTGCTGTGTCTGTCAATCTGTTAGTGAAACCCTGCAATTTAGAGTTGCTCCCACCCAACAAGTTAATGTCATCAGCAAAGCATAAGTTGTTTTACTAATTCCACATAATGGATTTTTATGATGGATTAAGTGTATGTGCTTTCATTCTATTTGATTTGAAAAACTTTATCTTGAGTACTATTTCTTGGAACAAGTGGTAGGTGTTGAATTTTTGTTCAATATCAAAATGGCAAAAATAATACAGTAATGGAATGAAAAACAGTTAAATCATTTAGCTATTGAACATACATACAATTGTTTAATTGGTGTTTACAGGTATTTGCTAAGTTGTGAATTTTCTTAATCTTGATGAATTTACCATGGAAGGTTTAGAAATTGAATTTGGAAAATTAAGACATGGTTCTGATGGGGCATATTTTATAACATTACAAAACTTATTGAAAAATTTCATATTGCAAAAACTAAATTAATGTAAATTGATGTAATCAATATTAAAAATTAATGTTTTCAAGTAGTAAAATTATAGTCATTGAATTGTATTAAAAGATGACATACTTATCCATCCAAAGAAACATTTACTGGGTAATTTTTATTTTTAATATTCCACATCTTTTCCATCAGCTCACCCATATTTGAAAGGAAGCGGGTAAAGGGAATTATTATTTCATACTCACTATGATTAGACACTTGTAGATGTGACAAAATTCAGAGAACAAAATTTACAAAAAATATCAACATTATTGCTTGTCTGAGATTTATTATGTTTTTCTTCAAGTATTTTCAAACTTTGTTGACATGTGATTTAGTAAAAAGTTGAACTTACATTCTAATTGCATTATACAACTATATTTTCCATGAGTTTATTCAATTATTATTAAAAAATTGACTCATTTTTTCTGCAATATCTTGTAAAATGTTCCTAAATTTTGGTGAATAAAGTGATATTTTTGTTTATTGAGTTATTATTAGAGGTTAGTTTTGTTTATTCTTTTGTACATTTACATTTATGGAAATAAGTCAGTAATTGTTATTGTTGTAAGTTGCTTCAGAATAATGAGCATAGTAGCTAATTAAGTAATTACTAGGTATTGCTAACAAGTTCTTTGCAAAAAACATTCTCAGAAATTGTTATTTAGTAGTAATTTGAGTCCACACCTGTTCACCCTCAATCATGACTCTAGTTGCATAGCTGCCAGTCCTGTCATAGGTTTCACCTTGGTTGCAATGCAAAAAAAAGAAAGAATTTGGAGAGTTTCAACTCTATTCACTTTCACCAACATCTGCCTCACCACAAGCTGACAAAATAGAAAAATTACACTCAGAGATACTCTTATATGCACACACACACACACACACACACACACACACACACACACACACACACACACACACAAATGTATAAACAGAAAATATTTTATATATACATATAAATTGTGCACAAAAGAGTATAGAATTTTTATTAAAAAATGGCTTTCTACTGGATCTATCAAAATAGTTGGAAACCAATATTTCCTATTGCAATTTCTTTGAAAATTTTTATAAAATAAAATACAAACAAGATTTTAATGATGAGATATGGTTCAATGGTTGAACTGAAGTTCTAAGAAACAAAATATATTGTGTGTAGTTCTAAAATGCTGTGAAAATGGAATAGTATGAACTCTTGATCTATGCAATTATCTCTAGACTAGTTTGAAAAACTATTAAGAATTATTTTCAGAAAAATATCAATAAATACATCAAAAGCAAAAAGATTTTTAAAACTATTTGTTTCTCTATAATGTGATTTAAAATTAGATACAGGTTATTTTGCAATTTTTATAAATTGGAAATTTATTTCTTGTCTGGTGTGATTATCCTGGCACTCAGAATGATGACAAAATTGATAACAGTTCTTACAAAAGAGCTGTTATTAATTTTTGAAAATAGAAAAAATTATGTATTGTCTTTCATATCATTACATCAGTTTGTAAAACTCTATCTTTAGTTTATCTATTTTACTCTACTGAATTTGAAGAATTTAAAAATTTGAAGAATTTGAAGAATTTTGAAGAATTTAAAAATTTGAAGAATTTAAAATTATCCATTAACTTACTTCATAATTAATCATTTTGGAAGCTACTTTCTTGAACTTTTTATTTACTTATAGATTTTAAGGCAGCTCTTTTCCTTGGTTAATAATTAAGATAAACTATTTGATGCTATTTGTTGTTGATTATTTTTGCATTGTGGATTCTACAATTCTATCACAGACCATCCAAAAGAACAGCTATTTTTCCCTAAACTCAAGAAAGTTTCACTTCTCTAGAAAACATGTGAATAAAATAATACAATGTGAATTTCTGAAAATAAAGGTTGACTTTAAAATCACTCTTAATCCTTAACTAGCATTAAGATAACATTACATTGCTTTGGGAAATAAGTCTGGTCACCATATTCTTTTCTCAATGAATTAGCTTTCAAAAAACAGAATTCTTAATAAACTTGATGCTAATAGACATTCATTGTTCTGTTTAACATCAGTGTAATATAGACAGGTCAATTGCTTGAGAAGTGATTGCTTTGAAAATATATCTTGACTGTCTGGACATTAAATAAAAAATAATAAAATTATATAATACTGAAAAATATACAAAAGTAATGCTTATAAGTGGATACTGAAATATTTTTTGCCCAAACTGATTTTGTGAAGTGAATTGGATCAAGCACATTTTAGCACCTCTCATATATAAAACTGATGTAATGAATATGCATACACCTGGGTTCCCACTCACAGTAATATGATTGGCTGGTGTCAGCCATAAATACAGACTGATGTGGAGGTACAAACGACGCCTATTGATGACACCTAGTGTCTTCGCCTATTGCCTACCACTACGATGAGGACCAGTCCAATACGGTTACGTGCTAGATTGTCCTACCAGGTTACAGTCGTCAACAACCACTTTGCTACTTCGAACAAATATATTCCTTTCCGGAACATATCAGTTGGCTGCAAGATTCGAAACAACCTCACAAGTTAAAGAAAAAAATTACAGTTGACAACACTTACTAACGAAGAACGTTAGAAAGACTGGTTCGACGCTTACAGAAAGTAAGTAATTTTCCCCTCATTTTTGATTTAACGCTTATTAACGAGGAACGTTAGAAAAGGAAAAAAGCTTGCGCAACGCTTACAGAAAGTAAGAAATTGCACCCCCACCTCTTGTTGGACATAGAAAATTTTATTTTCTACATAAAAAATTTTTGGGAGCAAAATTTTTTCTTGTGGATACGTTGGCAGAATCGAACAAATTGTGGAATTAACTAAGGTGCTACAAGTCACTTTAGAGCAACAATTCCAACAACAACAACAATTTATTCAGCAACAAGAAATTTTGAAAAGTTATTCAAACAACAGGCAAAGTACAATAAAGCACTTTGGGAAGACGTATTATCTGGGACAACAAAAGAACCGGCTTCTAGATTTTTTTCTGCTGGAGGAATTTCAAATTTACTCTCTGAATTTAAATACGACCCTGACAGTGGTTCAACGTTTCCGGCTTATTTTAGTAGGTTTGAAACAATATTTACGAAAAGATGCGAACAATGGTCCGACGAGGAAAAAAATCACTCTATTGTTGCAGAAGTTGGGAACAGAAGAAAATACAAAATACGCGAATTTAATACCCCCAAAGAAGCCAGAAGAAATTACATTCAGCGAAACACTAGAAATTTTGTCGAAAGTTTTCGATGAAAGAGATAGTCTGTTTCATACACGATACAATTGTCTAAATATTGTAAAACAAGAGGATGATGATTTTGTCACGTATGCAGGTATGGTTAATGCACAGTATGAGGCGTTTAAATCAAAGGAATTGTCAAGCGACATGTTCAAGTGTCTAATTTTTGTGCAGAGTTTAACGACACCGAAGGACAAAGAAATTAGATCAAAAATCCTCATGGAAGAAGATACGAAGATTATGCTACAAAAAATAACGGAAGAATGTCAACGACTTATAAACATAAAAAAAGATAATACTCGGATTGAGGAGAAGAGCATTTCGCGAGTACAAACAGAAGTGGATACAAAATAAAGAAAGAAAAATGATATTCAATTCGTATGGAGGACAGCATATAAAGAAGGATTGTTTCTTGAGGGATAAAATATGTTTTAATTGTGGACCATAAAAGTTCCCATTTTCGGGTAAAACAGAGAAAAGAAAAATCAAAGTCTCAAACAAAGGTGAACGTAGTTTTGTCTAAAAACGAAATTGAAAAGGGTCAAAGAAGAAAATACCTCAATGTAAAAATAAATGGGCAGACCGTAAACTTATTACTCGATTCAGGAGGTGATATCTCGGTAATAATCGAACAAATATGGAAAAAATCGGTTACCCGCCATTGACAAACACAGACAAAATTGCCAGGGGAGTGTCAGGAAAATGACTAAAGTTTAGAGGTGAATTAAAATGTAACATTGCGTTCATGAGAAAAATTCACAAATCGAAAGTGTATGTGCTCCCTGGTTCAGTAAACCTCTTTGGTTTAGACTGGATCGTATTGTTTAATTTATGGGAATTACCAGTAAATTCTTTCTATAACAAAGTTAACGTCATAGAGAACTATAAGACGAAGCAAACAGAAAGATTTATTACGGATTTGAAAGGAGAATTCCTTCGCGTCTTTTGTCTGTGCACAAAAACAGAAATCAACTTCGAATTGAAAGAAAATGTTAAATCAATCTTTAAACCAAAGAGAAAAGTACCATTTTCAGCACCAGACACAATAAATTAGGAAATAGAAAGGTTAGAGAAAATTGGCGTAATTTCAAAAGTCGATTACTCGGATTGGGTGTCTCCAACCGTATATATAAAAAAAGAAAAACCGAAAAATTAGAGTGTGTGCTGACTTTTCGACAGGCTTAAATGATTGTGTGAAAGACCATGCGTACCCTCTACCGTCTCCGGAGGATATATTCAGTAAATTAAACGGAGGTAGAGTGTTTTCAAAGTTGGACTTGTCGGAGGCTTTACCTTTAGGTTAAAGCCAGTGAAGAATATTTGAAGTACCTGAGAATAAACACGCATAAATGGATTTTTAAACTAAATTGTCTTCCTTTTGGATTAAAGGTAGCTCCAAGCCTATTCCAGCAAATAATGGACACGATGTTGGCTGGTATGGAGTAGGAAATCGCATATTTAGATGATATTTTGATTAAAAGTGAAAACGAGGCCCAACACAAAACGCATATTAGAGCAGTATTTCAGAGAATTGAGGAATACAGGTTCAAGCCGAGTGCTGAAAAATGTGAGTTCTTCTTAAAGAAGATAAAGTATTTATGGCAGATCATTGACAGTAAAGGAAGAAAACCGGATCCAGAAAGGGCTGAGGCTATAAAATATGCCAGCACCTGATAATGTGGCTAAACTCCAGGCCTTCTTGGAATTAGTAAGTTACTATAGCATTTATAGCCCAAAAATGTATGATATGAGAGCTCCTTTAAATAATTTGGTGAAAAAGGGCGCAAAGTGGATATGGTCAAAAGAATTCGAACAGGCTTTTAAAAAAATAAAAAGCTGTCTATTAGCTGTCGTTAGCGCATTTCGACCCGGATAAGAAAATCATTGTAGCAGCAGATGTCAGTAATGAGGGACTAGGTGCGGTATTACTTCATAAATTCGAGGACGGATCTATGAAGCCAATAGCACATGTCTCGAGAACGTTACTGCCCGCGGAACGAAGTTACAGTCAAATCGAAAAAGAGAGTTTAGCAATAATCTACGCTGTAAAAAAATTTCACAGGTTTCTATATAGAAGAGAATTTATTCTGCAAACAGACCACAAACCGCTGTTAACAATATTTGGTTAAAAAAAAGGCATACCAACTCACACGGCAAATCAACTACAGCGTTGCGGTGTAATTCTATTGAATTATAATTTCAAAATAGAATATGTAACTTCAAAGAAGCTAGACCACGCCGATGGGTTATCAAGATTGATACCTAGATATATGGAACCACTGGAAGAAACGGCGCTAAGAGACGAAAGTGAATTGTCGGGCCTGTTATGCAACACTATTAGAGAACTACCGGTTACGCTAGAAGACGTGAAAAAAGCAGCGTTGAACGACGATTTCATTAAAAAAAAGATGAAAAAGCAAGTCTCGTTGAACGAGAAAAATAAAAAAGGAATTAGTGTGTCACCTTTTTCAATCTGCGAACAGGTATTACTCTACGCAGATAGAGTTGTAATGCCGGTTACTCTGTAAAAGAAAATGCTGAAAGAATTCCACACTGACCATCCAGGGATTTCGAGAATGAAATCTCTAATGAGAAGCTATACTTATTGGCCGAGGATGGACCAAGACAGAAAATTTCGTGAAACATTGCAGAGGATGTCAACTGGCTGCAAGGGATCCACCGATAAAGATTCAACCATGGATCTTATTACCTGATCATTGTGGACAGTTTCACTAAGTGGCCAGAAGTTGTTAAATGCTGACATCCAACTGCAACAAATACAATAAAAGCACTTAATGAAATTTTTAGTCGCTTTGGACTCCCTAAAACATTAGTCAGCGACAACGGAATGCAGTTTAAGGGAAGAGAATTCAAGGAATTCTGTAGATCATTGTCCATTGATCACGTGACAATGCCAGTATATCATCCAAAATTGAATGGACAGTCGGAAAAATTCGTGGACACCTTTAAACGAGCATTGAAGAAAAACCAAGGCATGGACACGAATGAAAGAAGTATTCAGAAATTTTTGGCTGTATACAGAATCACGCCAAACCCGAATAGGACGCCAGGGTTATCGCCAGCAGAGTTAATGTTTGCGAGAAAAATACGCTCTGTGTTCGCCTCGTCTGGCGAAGAAAACTGCTAAAAAAGAAAACCAGATGACTAAAGCGTATAAGCCAGGAGACAAAGTTTTTTTTCAAGAACCTTAGGGCTGGAAAAATGTATTGGGAAGAAGGAATGATAAACAAAAGAATTGGACAGGTCATATATGACATAAAAGGGGAAA
The DNA here is from genome assembly GCA_903632075.3 of Acanthosepion pharaonis. Classification (NCBI taxonomy): domain Eukaryota; kingdom Metazoa; phylum Mollusca; class Cephalopoda; order Sepiida; family Sepiidae; genus Acanthosepion; species Acanthosepion pharaonis. The sequence continues at coordinate 249,069 of CAHIKZ030000370.1, read as the reverse complement.
AATTTCGGTGCAAAAGACATTGGAATCAATTGAGACCAAGACACACTACAGAGGTCACGGTAAATACCGAAGAGATTCCAATGGAAGTCCTGTTTGACATATTTGAAATTCCTGTTCCAGTAAGTCATCATTCGCCAATGGAGGTATCCTCGAACTCAAGGTCAGAGGTACCAGTGTGTCAAACGCCACCACTGCAAGGAGGATTGAGCTGAAAAAGACTTAGGTAAAAAAATCAATCAATTAAGTCCAGACCCTAAAAAAAGAAAATATTGAAACTAAATTTCACGGGAAAATTTAGCTCAGGGGGAGGTGATATAATGAATATGCATACACCTGGGTTCCCCCTCACAGTAATATGATTGGCTGGTGTCAGCCATAAATACAGACTGATGTGGAGGTACAAACGACGCCTATTGACGACGCCTATTGTCTTCGCCTATTGTCTACGCCTATTGCCTACCACTACGACGAGGACCAGTCCATTGCGGTTACCTGCTGGATTGTCCTACTCAGTTACAATAGTCAACAACCACTTTGCTACTTCGAACAAACATATCCCTTTCCGGGACATATCAAAAACCAATATTTGAACAGATATTTACTAAATTTTGCTTGTTTTGATACAAAATCACCATCATCAAACACAGAGTGACGATCAAATATGACCATTGGGACTAGTTTTTTTAAACTATTATTCATGTACCCAAAATTAAATCATAAGACGTGAGTGAATCTAAAACGATTCTCAAATATCTACTGTTATTTCAAATAGATTTTACAGCAGGAATAAATTTTTCAGTCAACAAAATTTAAAGAAACAATTTCCTAACATTGCAAATTGCAAAACATTAACAAAAAGAAATGTTAAAGAGCAAAATAGAAATGACTTATAACTCATAGAATAGATCAGAATTCTTTATTAAATTTAAATGTAATGTATGTGTTGTGAATTTTTATCCACTTTCTCTCTGCTACGTTTTAAAATGTCATTCCTTCTGTTACATAGTATATTTTCATTTATTTAAATTAGAAGTTGCAAGTGGGTATTAATTTTCAGTATTTATTTGTAATATTATTATGCTTTTTATTATAATTTGTTAATAATAACAGTATTTACATTATTCAGACTATAGTCCTCATCTTTGTTGTCATATTTATCACGTTTCGACCGTTGTATGCTCTGGCCTTCTTCAGGTGGTTGGAATGTCAAACTGAACCCTTTATTTCACTCACTGGGGTAGACTGTTCTAGTTCCACGTGCCATGTTTAATGGATGTCAGTTATCAGTTATCTCCTTTTAATTCCCCTCTCCAAGTTCTCCACTGCCTTAACCTCACACTCTTTGGGTTCTGTCACCGGATCTAACCAATGCCTTTATCCACTGTTATATGTGTCCTTGAGGACATCTGTGTATGAATTTCTGGGTATTATAAACCTAATGTTATCAGCAACCATTTTTACCAGTGCTCATATTGCAATTTTTGCTGGTGACATTAGGTTTACTTTGCTATGAGTTTGCTTTTTTTTCTATTCCCATTTGACCTTGGTGGATTTTCTGAAGGATTTTTGGTTATAATTTTTGGGGTGTGATCCTGTGAACAAAATGCCATTCTCTAATGTGATATAATTTCAGATAGACCAGTACTTTCATATTGCTGGTTGTATCTGGTGTTGTGTTTCTGGCTACCCTTGTATATCATGCAGCAAGAGTATCTGTAGCTCTTGGTATGCACTGATCTGGTACTCTAATCTGCTCTAATTTTTTGCTAGTTACAGTTATGAAGTGGCATATTATATCTTTTGTCTCAAATTTGTCATTTTCAAATGAGCATGACGCTATTAGCATGTCTTTTCCTGGTTTGTTGATAAGAATTAAGTCATATTCTTGAAATTGAGTAAATGTTCTACTCTGGTTAGTACTTTGTGTAGATTCTTTTTATTGATTTGTTCTAATGATCACTTTCTACTGTAAATTATCTGGTATTTGTGAAACTTTTCACATCTATATGCTATTGCCAACAATTCTTTTGATGTTGGCATGTCTACTTTCAGCTGGAGTTTATCTAATTCCATTTTGGTCATAGTCATGAGTTTCTTACATCATTAGTCTATTGATTTGAGTTCCTCTCCCTTGTCTGGCCAAGGAATGATCCTGTGTATCTCACTACTGGTATTGCCCAGATGCTTATCCTTTTTATTTCTGCTATTCAATTTAATGTCAAGTATTTTTTTTAACCCTCCCAAGATATCCCTTTCTTATATTTCCCTTGTGTTGGAGAATTGTAATTTTGTAAAAAAATATTCATAATTTTTGAGAGTCTAGTTTATATGCATTGGAGAAATTTTGTTCATATCTAATAAGTTTTGCTTTCTTCATCAATCAGTTTGGTATATTTCTTTCATTGTAGTGGGGATTCCTTTCTGTCTTACTTTGTTTGTGTCTATTACTCTGGCTTGTGGTCTGTTATTGGTAGAAATGTCTTTCATGTATCATGTTAATGTTGTGCCATGCTGGACAACTGTTAGTAACAGAGAATGATATGATAAAGTGCTTATAATGTGCTTATCTACAGAAACACATGATGAAACAAACTCTGATTCCTAATAGCCACATGATTTATTGAAATGCGATTGGTTTCTATAAATAGTTATAATGGAATTAACTCAGTATTTATTAATACATCCTATCTCAAGATATGAGAATTATAATGTCCAATATTGACAGATAAAAAAAGTTATTTAATTTAAAGAATTTAATCATCATTTAGATATGATGTCTGAACAATCACTGGTGTAGACTAACCTCATACTCCTAGAATTGTCATTATTGTGGCTATTATTGAATTTCTGTCACATTCTTTCATGGAATTCCTGCAACTCTAGACTTGATATCCAGGTATTTTTGCTTGGCAAACAAGCCATTGGCTTGAAACTTCTACTTCAGTATTTCTCTCCATATTGGAAGCATGCTTTGTTACCTATTATTATTATACAACAGTTTTAAGAAAACTTTTTATTTTATTTTATAGGGCCCAGTATGCCCATTGTTGCAACAACTACCACACCTTTTGGTAAATATTATTTATTTCTTGAGTAAGGGCATAAACTTAGGTTATTTTCTTACATTAAATTTTATTTGCAAATATTTTCATGTTTTTTGATGTCATGGTTAAACCTTTATACTCATCAGTCAAGAATCTAAATTTATAAATATTGCATTCATGCTAATTTACAAGTTCAACTACTGATAATCATGAATAAAAATGAAATACAGTTTGGAACACAGGCATTACTGGAACACAGTGAATTTTTTCTTGGCTGTTTAATTTTGATCAACTTAAAATTTTGTTAAAGTTAAAAATTTGTCTTTGATTCTTTATTCATACTCTCTCTCTATATCTATCTATCTATCTATCTATCTATCTATCTATATATATATATATATATATATATATATATATATATATATAATAAAATTTATTTATTTTGTACATAGATAGGTTTTTAATTCTTGTGCAGAAATAGATGCAAAATGATATAAAATTCATTTTAAGAAAATGTTATATGAATAAAATAGACAATCAGAAAAAAGTACTTAGTCCTTGCTGACATGTTTTGTCATTTGACTTTATCAAGGCAAGTGATGATAAACAAAAGCGCAATGTGTAGGTACATGAAATTCTAAAATTTTAAAACCTCTTTTTTAGCAACTTTTCCTTTTTTTTACTAAATGCATGTTTTTGCTTTCCATGTTGACAATATGTTAAAGTTTTCAGAATATATCTGTAGAGAGGACAAATTGAATAAAATAAACAATCACAAAAAAGTACTTAGTCTTTGTCAACATGTTATTTTCCAATTGTCTATTTTATTCAATTTGTCCTCTCTGGATACCTAGATATGAAATATTTATGGATACCTGGATATGGAGTGTAGCACATTATTTGAAGCATTAACTTTTCATGTAAAATGTTTTAAATCTATTTACTGTATGTTTCAGCATTAGTATTTTATTAAATTATATGCTTACCAAACTTCTTTTCTAATATCATGCTTTTATTAAAAGCAATATATTATATTATTTTTTAGTAATGTTATTTTTATATTTCTATATTTTTATATCCAAGAAGCATTCTCTTTTTTACTTTATTGGACAAAAACCTATATCATGATATATTTTAAAAAGTAATACATTTGATTTTTATTGCATATTCTATAATTAATTGATTTATTTTATAGAAATTAATTTGGTGCTTATTTCTAGATTTGTGCATTATTCTCTTTTATTGCTTAATTCTTAAAAAATATTGTTTATCTCTATAATTGCAACAAGAAGAAAATTGGTTGACTTCTAGCTACAAGAATTTTCTAATGTTCAAAAGAATATTAAATAATCCATGTTTGCTTAGTTTTTGAGATCCAGTAATATTTTCTCTGAATTCTATATAATAAAAATAAGGCAAGAGTAAAACTTAAACCTAGCATCAGGTATTACAAAGCCTCAACTATAAAAATTATCCTGTTGAGCTAAAGCTTAATTTGGAAGTAGAATATTTGAAAAACTCAGTATTTATTTTAGTGCTCTATCCTGTTACATTTGAAGATCAGCTATTTTTTTATTTGAGTTATGAATATTCTGGAATATATCAATAGACTAAAATAAAAGTGAAATACACAGAAGTTGAAGCAAAAAATACAAATAAATTTGATTCTTACTAAAACAGAAAAACCAGAGCTTGAAGGTCATGTTAAGTCAGGGGCTCATCTAATTTTGAGCCAAGGTAAGTGCTTGTTACTTACTCACAGCACAGAAGCACTTGTGAATGACATCATTCTTCTTCTATTGCACTTTATCCACAGCAAGAAGCACTAATTCCAGAACTTGTACTGCACTTTCACCTTCCACCTTATTTTACTAATTTTCATGTTGGAAATTATATTGATTACATTGAAACACTTTTGTTGAAGCAGTTTTTTATTATTATATTACAAAAATATGAATAATCATTTCAGTGATGGTAAATTGCCTAGTTCAGGTTTTACTGAGATTTTGGAATGCATTGTTCAGGTTTTTATGTGATGGTCAGTTGCCTTGTTATGGTTTTAATGTATCAAATATTAATAGTTGTTAAATCAATTTTATGCTATTATAAGGTCTTGTATTAAAAGATAATTTTGCCATAATCCCTATTTCTTTTCAATTGAAAAATAAAATATTTAAAAGAATGAAAAATATGTATTTAAGTTAAATTATTTCATTCTAGTTTGAGAAATATATATATATAAATAAAGACGTCAGCTGTAGAATTCAAACCAGCATTCAGGCCAAAATTCTTGATATCAATAATTCTTTGAATTTTCTCAAACACATTGCTTTCATGACTACTTCCACCAATTTTAATATATCTTATTGGTTTCTTTATTAATTTCCTTTTATATGAATATTTTCTGTTTATATGCATGCAATATCTGATTTCTAACCATGACCACAACAAAATCAAATAAAAGAATCTAGTACAACCCCGACAAAAGCAAAAGTAGAACAGAGATTCACCATTTCCTAGACCAATATGATGGGGTCTATATTCCAACTTTCCAGAGGTGGAACTCCATCTTCTTGAGGCTGACTGATAGTGAAAGATGACCCTTGAAATTGCCATGGTCATGGGCCCATTACCTACATCTAATTTCCAATTTATGTGCCTCCATGTTAAAGACTATAATGTTTGACAAAATAGCTGAGAAGACTGATAATAACCTCTCTGAGCATCCCTCAGATAGCATTCGGATATGTGGTGATTTTAATATTCACTACAAAGAGTGGTTACTCCACTCAAACAAAACTGATGAAGGAGACAGATACTGCTGAGCATTCTCCATTGTTTACAAACTGACACAGATTATTGATAAACCTAATCATGTTAATTATACAACAGGACATCATGTGAACCTCCTCGAGCTCATCTTCCTCACATCCTGCTCTGAACAATGCTTCACTGAAGTGTTACTTCTTTTGGGCACTTCTAAGCATTCACTCATAAATTTAAAAGTTGATGCTAAATCAAATGCATCCCTTGATGTGCTGTTTCATAGAATGATTTTTGGTACACCAAAGCTGATTGGGACAGCTACAGATCTTACATCTCTCAGTATTTTTCAAATATATAACCTCCAGAACTCCTGGCCTCATCACTGAATGGATTCTTTCTGGCATGGAAAGTTTTATATTCATGAAAAAATTTCAACAGAAACAAAACATCCAGCCTTGATTCATTCCCGAATATTCTTCAGCCATAGCTCATCATAACCATAGCTACAATATCTATCACAGTGAATGGTGTAGTAGGACACTTGCTGCACTCAAAACTGCCTATAATTATTGCAGCTATGCACAAGCAGTCCAAACCAAGATTGAAAGCAAGTGACTTTGATCCCAGGAGTTCTGGAAAATTCTCAATAGAAGCAAAGCGTCAGTACCTACTATCATAAATGGCAAAGTTCTTCACTACAATCTTTGCCTCTGTGTTAATTGCCACCCAATTCCTGACTTCCCCCTCTCATGGAGCAGAACTTAGTAATATTTCTGTTACAACCTGGGAAAGCTCTAATCAAAATCCTTGATCCTAAGAAGGCTACTGGTCCAGATAAGATCCTAGTGGTTGTCTTTAAGAATATTAGTCTTGAGTGATTCCCAATCTTAGCAAAACTGTTTAACCACTGCCTGAAGGAGAAATCTTTCCCAAGTCTGTGAAAGATCTCAAGTGTATATCCTGTTTTCAAGAATGCAGGTGAGCACTCATCCCTCTCTCAATATCAGGCCATCAGCCTTCTTGGTGTCATTAACAAGCTTTTTCAAGATATACTTAACGGGGACAAACTCTTGAGCGACAAAAATACAAATTTTGATTGACTTGGCCCACTACTGATATCCTAACTTGCATTACTCACAGAATCAGTAAGACATTAGACAATAAATACATCACAAGCTTGATTGCATTAGATATATTGAAAGCCTTTGACAAGGTGTGGCATCAGGGGTTGCTACACAAGCTCTACAGCTATGAAATTACTGGAAAAGTCTTCTCAATTATCATAGGTCCATGAAGGTATTTGTTAATGACTAGTCCTCTAAGGCCTGTGAGATCAATGTAGACATTCATGAATCCTTTTTGCAAGTACATAATTTTTTCCATTACCTTAAACCATATTGAAAATATATAAAATATATCCAAGCAAGAAGAAACTAAATTCTTCAAAGATAAGGATGGAATCAAAACTGTAATTTCTAATGAGTTAAAATATTGTTTTGTAACTCTTAAATGCATCTTCTTGAAAAGTTCATTGTAATAGGGGGATTAAAAAGAAAAAAATACACAAAATCCAACTGTGATAATCTCTCAATAATGGCTGCACTTTGGATATCCATGCCTAAAATATTTTGAAAAAGGAAACATACTTCTCCCTCTTTTTCTGACTTTCTCTTTCTTTCATAATTGATTTTATTTTTAAGTTATTTATTCAAGTTATTTTTATGGTTTTGCTGTTTTTCTCATTAACTTAATGTCAGATTTTAAGTCAAATCCCATTTCCTAATGTCATTAAAAATGGAGTAGTTATGAATTATTTGCAAATTTCCCAAAGAGAAAAAGAAATTTAATTGATTATCAACTTTGTTTTATTTTCTTACCTTTGATTTAAAAAAATGTTAATTTTGGAAGATTTTATTTATGAGAAAAACAAATCTGAATTTAGAGTAGTTCTTCTCTTAAACCTGCTGCCGCCCAAGGTTAGAGAACACCAGTCTGTCTTGCAATTTAACCCACAGATGGTGGGGAGGAGAAGAGATGGATTCATGCCTTTCCCAAGGGCTTTAGTGTGAAATGAACACAACAGACCAGGTTGAAATTTGAAGTTAGTTTATCAATTCCACTTTCCACGTGAATAACTGTCATACTACTCCTGTATCATTCACATACAATTCTCATTCATCTCTATCAATAAATTCCATTTTACCTAGTTTTGTCAATATTTTTCTATCTTAAGATCAGAATTTCCATATTAAGATTGATTAGTATTTAATTCATCTTATTTCTGTTGCTTGATATTGCAACTCTCAGATCATTATTCTACAAATATTAAGTAAGCAAAATAAAAAGTATTAAGAATAGTCCTTTAGAAGGATTTGACTTTGCCTTCCTTATATTTTGAGAATAACAACTTGAGAATTGTGATAAAAACAGTAGATTAAATTAATACTAAGAACAATTAAGAATAATTGATACTGCTTAATGTAAGAAGATTTCAAGATTGATATACACTGTTATCAATGCCAAAATTGTTGATGCAAATAAAATTTGATTCCTGCTTTTTTTTGTTTAGCATTTTATTATTTATTTAATTTCTATTTCTATTATTTTCTATTTTTATTTTTATTTATCTTCATATTTGATATGAATAATAATGGTCTACTGTTGTTAGAGAATTCAATTGGAGTTTTTGGTATGTAAATAATTGTTATTTTTTTAATACTTTGTTCTTTTATTTACATTGGCTGACATTTATGGAATTCTTCTTCTAGTAACATGTAAATTTGAAGATACAATGTTTTCTGTGGATGACTCAAATATCAAAGTATCCAGTCGATCTAATATAAAGTCTCAAATAAGACCTAACAATGGAGGTTGGAAATCTGGTGAGAAAGATGAAAATCCTTGGGTGAAAATAATTTTACCTGATGATTTTTCAAGAGGAGGCTCAATCATTCTACCTCAGATGAACAATGTAAAATCTATCAGAGTTTTCACTGGAACAGACAGTAATGGGTTTCAAAATGAAATACTGGTATGTATTATGACTTTACTTCCCATAATACATTTTGTTATATTTAAATTGTTCTTTAAAATTGTAACTGATAAAAGTTTATATAAAATATATTTTCCAATTACATTACTTTTGGTAAAATTAGCAATTGATAAAACAGTATACAAATTATTCTTTTTTTATTTACAAGTATATTCATTTTACTTATATTAGCAGTTGATAAAAGAGTACCCCCTTTCATCATTCCCTCTGTTTTTGTTGTTGTTGTATGTGTTATATATAATAGGAGTGTTACTATGGGTAAACACACTGACAAGTAGGGGGAGAAAAAAATCCTTTGGCTAGATGCCAAAGTGTCTCATCAGTATTCTCATGATGTAGTGGCCGATTCTTCTTACTTGATAATTTGTCTGAACTTGGAATTGTTTTCGCCGCTTCTTTCTCCTGTTGTTCTTAATTTTATTGAAAGCATGCCTCCTAAGCCCACTATTTGGTCAGGGCGGAGGATTGGCTGTTGATCCCCGCCCGACCAGGTTGATGCTTGGACTTAGGGTAAGCTGTACATTCACTTGTTATCATGAGGAAGAAAGCAGACAAACATTTGCTGCCCTGTGTGAATATAATTTCACTCTACCGAAAACTCATTTTAATTTTTCTCTATTTTTTTTTCTTTAAATTCTTTATTTTTTTTAATCTTTAAATTTTATTTTATTTTTATTTTTTTAATTTTTTTTTTCTCCCCCTACTCGTCAGGGTGTTTGCCCATAGTAACACATTTTGTCCTAATCATTGTAACCTATTTGATGGTTTAGTTAGAAATCTCATTTCGAAAGAAAACTCAGAAAAAAAGGGAAAATTGAATGTCTTTGCCTAGATGCGAAAGTGTCTCGTCAGTATTCTCATGATGTAGTGGCCGATTCTTCTTGCTTGATAAATTGTCTGAACTTAGAATTTGGCTTCCCGCCTTGCTTGGGGTGAAATGCTTAAAAAAAAAAAAAAAAAAAAAAAATTTAGCAACTCATGAAACAGTATCAAAATCCATATTTTTTTCAATCGTATTCTTTTTCTTATATTATCAAATGGTAAAACAGTATCCAAATTATTGTTTTGAAACTTGTTATCGGAAATTCTGATGAATAGAGTGTGTAGTAGTATTAGACTGAAAATAAGACAAGAACAGTGCCATTTCATTAAAGACACTGGAACAAGCAATGCAATATTTATGCTCAGAATTATATCAGAAAGAGCAATGTAAGCTTGATTTATTTAGGAAATATATTAGAATAATCCAGAACTTTTACTGAAAACAAACTGCCTGCATATGGATAGAAAATGAACTGAGTGGGTACACAAAAATAGCAAGGGGCATAAGACAAGGATGTGCTTTCTCATTGGATATATTCAATCTTTATGGTGAGGCAATCCTTAGAGAATTAGAAGTCTTACCAAAATCCATTATTGGTGAAAACAATCTTAACAATATAAGATATATGATGTGTGTTGCTAGCAGAAATAGAAAGGAGGAACTCATATAAAAGGTAGTGAAAAAGTGAGAAGAAAGTGTTAAACATCAATTGTAAGAAGACAGAATATATGGTTGTCAGCAAATGGAAGAGCCCAAGATGGAAACTATGAATTGGTGACACTAGAATCAAGCAAGTATGGAAATTTAAATATCTAGGTTGTTTTTTTAACAGAAGACAGAAAATGTGAAGTTGCATTGGAATAGCAAAATAATCCTTCCAAAGCTAAGCAAATTACAAGATGTGGCAAAAATACCTCCCACATTAAAGGTTGACAAAAACCAATGTAATGTATATTAAAAATGTATTTTACTGTTGCTTAAACAAAGGGCTATAGTTTTTATTTATTTCATTTGAAAAATAACATCCCACAAATGGTGGCCTCTATGTATTTGCCATACACTGTTGTAGATAATTTCTAAAGTTTTCCATCACCTGAAGAGTTATTTCTGGTGGTTTTTCTGCTACTGTTTGGTGAATAGCATCCTTTACTTCTGTGGTTGCTAGTCAGTTTTTGTAGACCTGGGCTTTCAAGCAATCCCAGAGAAAATAATCACAGCAAGCAAGATTGGGGGAGCTTGCAGGCCATCCAATGTCACTTAGTAGCTTTGGTTCCAGTGTGTTAGTGCCAGAGAGACTTTTGGTATTTATTTATAGGAAACTTTGGCATTAAAACTGACTCAAGGGTATAAACAAATAATATATTTATTTATTTGATTTAGATTAGAGTGAGCCATTTGTAATTTGGGGTAACAAAAGATCATTCATAAGTTCAATCTTGATAGCTATCCTGAGAAAGTCTATTTTGACACAGTATTGTGTAGTTTTGTAGTCAGAACTTAGTAGTAGTAGTCATCTTAGAAATAGTTCAGCAGCAATCAGTTGTCTTTTCCTTGGCCCTAAAAAGAGCAGAAAATATGATTAGCAGACAACCTCTTAACTTCTTCACATATCATGCATAGCTGGTTTCTCTGGTGTTATATTCTCTTGTTTCTCTTGTGGTCCCTTCTCTTCATCTGGCCTAGGGCTGTCAGTTTATATATATCCTTTTGACCAAATTCCCAGACTACTGACATGAGCCTTAGTTTTAACATATTAATTTTTTTTTATTGTTTCAAATTATTTTATTTTCCAGTCTTCCTTTCTTTTTCATTCTCTTTTTATATAGCAGAAGTTATGTGTGGAGCCTCTCTGATTTTTGGTAAATTTAGCCACAAATGGTTACACTCAGGTCCATCAAACCTTTGCTGTTTTGTGGCTGGTATCAGTATTTTCTTTGAGTTGCCATTTCATTAGTTGAGAGAGAAGTACATAGAGAGAAGTTTAGAGAGAGAGAAAGAGATAAGGGTTTTAAAGGAAAGCATATTTTATTATTTTTATTTGAATTCTTTTTATTTTTGTTTATATATTTTATTTTCATATCTTATTTTATTTTTTTCTTTCTATACCAAAAAGGCCCATACCATCTCCACATAGCAGTCAGATGTTACAGTAACTGAGTGGTCTAGGTTTATTTTCCACCCAGTATAAAAAATTCTGCTTATTGATTTAATCACAGAGATGAAAGTGAGCTTCATTACTTATGAGAAGAACAGCATTTGCAGGAACATTTTAAAGGATATTGTCACAGCATGCGATGAAATTTTCCAAGTCACATTATTGCACTTCCTGAACAACCATTAATTTGTATGGATGGAACTTCTGATCAGTGTGCAAAATTCTTCTGACTGCTTGATCACACAATCCCAAAGCAGAAGCATATTTATGGGCTGAACAACTCCCTCATTTTTCCAATATAGCTGTATTTGTTTTCTTTTTTTTGAATTAACAAATTAGCCTTTTCTTGACTTGATTCATTATTCTTTTTTGTACCACATTCTATTGTTTATACAATACAATATCATTAGTGGAGCTCTGATTTGTCTTCTCATAAGTGCTGATGAGCTCTCTAGTCTTCTAGTGTGTGGTATGGTTCTGTAATTTAGAAACAGTCTTGGTAGAAAGATTTTTATCTTCTCTGATTGATGCAAATATGCTTTTAGACTCATTTTCATAGTTTGTACCATACTTTTTGCTAGACCATTCAATTGAGGGTGATATGGTGGCGTCTTCTAAGTTTTGTATTGTATTTATAGCTATGTTATAGCTATAAGTTCAGTTTGACATTCCAACCACCTGATGAAGGTCGGAGCGGAAACGTTGTAATAAATATGGCGACAAAGATGAGGATAATAGTCCAAATAATGTAAATGGTGATTTCTTGTCACAGCTGCATGGGATGACATAGACACGGTCTTTAATCATGTTCTCCTCTATGGGAGTCTTACTCAGAAGAGGTGTCTGCAAAGTGTTGAACAACTTTTGAAGGCCATCCTGATGTTATATGGACCACAGATCTTTTTTTCAATAATCCCTTCACATAGAGTAGGCAGACCAAAGTTGTTATCCTCTTGTACTCTTCTATCTTTGTCAGAGCTGCTGCCATATACCCTGGGTAGTTGTTAAACTGTAGGGTACTGCTTATACTGACCATATCATATGTCTCTAGTTGCCACTTATGATTTTTGATTGATGTTGTAAGCAGTTGATGATCCCTATCTTTATACTGTATGGCTGGTGGGATTTAAAGTTGAGGTATTGTCTGGTGAATGTTGACTTGTGGTATACAGATGTCTTGAACCTATTCTCTGTTTGAGATATTAGTACATCCAGGAATGCGAGTTTGTTGTCATTTTCTCTCTCGATAATGAACTGTATCAATGATCTTATTGAGTTCACATGATCCAGTAGTAACTAGACCTCTTCCTGGTGTAGTCAGAGTATGAAGGTGTCATCTATGTATCTTCAGCCATAGGTTTGGCTTTAGTGATATTAGTGATTTCTTTGAAGTGTTCCATGTGCATGTTTGCCATTGCTGGTGATAATGGCAAGCCCATCAACAAGTAGTCTTCTTGTCAATATATATCTGAACCCATTCTAAAGTGTGTTGTTTGTGTACAGAAAGTCAGCATCTCCATCAGGATTTCTATTGGTATACTCGTCTGTTCTCCTAGGGAGGGGTCTGAGGACAGTCTGTCCCTGACTACGAAAAGTACCTCCTCCATGGATACCTTGGTGAACAAACTCACTATATCCAGGGTCACCATCTGGTTGGATTGTATTGAAGCATCTTCTATTATTTCCATAAAGTGGGCGGAGTTTTGGACATATGAAGGTGACCTATTAGTGGGTCAATTACATCTTTCTTTATTGTCAATTGCAAATTCTTTGTAGTTTCTATTCTCTTTAAAACTAATTTTTCATAGGCTCTGTATGAATACCCATGCTTGTTAATCTGCTTAATTTCACACTGATTTTCACTCAAAATATTAAATAATTCTATTTAAAAAGGTAATTTTTTCACTTGTGCTTATTTTGAATCTTTTCTTTTTAATATTCACATTAGAAATCTGTGTTATGACATCAAATCCACTTTAATTTTGAAATTCAATTGTAATAGTCTACTTGGACACATGGACTGCCAAAGATCAATTATGAAATCTGACTTTAAACCTTAAGTTTATAATAGCCAACTTAGCTAATAAAGAATTTTTATGAGTTATCTCATGGTTGGAGTCAATATATTAAAGTATGATAAAACTACACTCAAAATAATGAGAAAGACTAAGCCTGAGCTGGGTAAGAACCATAAAAATGGAAGCTGTGTGGAAAGTTATGTGAAAACTGTTAGAATAGAGAATTAGAATGATACCTTTTAGACAATTAGCTGTATCAGATACTAAAAAATGAATAAATCAAAATAAAATTGTTTCATATGTGCCAATAGTCTTTTAAAGAATGAAGAAAAGGCAAAGAATAAAATATAAGAAAAGATTGGAAAAGAAATAAAACTATATTGTATAAAGTATCCTTTTTAATGGTCTTGTATATCAATTAAAATATATAAAATACAATTGTTACTGTATAACATTTTTATTAACTTTTCTTTTTGTTCTTTTAGCACCAGTTTATTTTAAAACGTATGGTAAAAATACCAGCTGGAACACCAGGCAATGCTGTAGAAATCAGATTCAAGAAAGAAGTTCCTGGAAGACCAGTTCAAGTTGAAGTGGATGTGAAATTATGTTTTAAAGAAACAACAGGTACACTGAAATTACTTTTTACATATCCCATTTTAGATAAGTATCAAATTAAAATGATATAAACTATTAAGAATAATTTTGAATTAAAAATATTCTTCAATATTAAAACTTGTACTGGCATAAAATATATTGAAAGTAAGAATAATTTTTTCTGGTCATAAAATATCAGAAAATTATAAGTATCAACTTTTTAAGGGTAAAAAAATTATTAGAATTAGTTAAAATGTCATTTGATAAGATTAGTCCCATTTTCTATTATATTTAAAAAAAAAATAAAACACTAGAAATATAAATAAGACTTCAATGATGTTAAAATATCCATAACTGTATATCTTTGTCAGAAATCAAGATTTACAAAAAAATTAAATATAAACTTAGAGTTTGATTTAAAGATGACTATGTAATTACCTTTCTAAAAATTATTTGTAAATTTAAAAGGTATTTAATATCGTAAAATATATTGACAAAACCACCTGTTCAAGTTAGGAACTGAATTTTGAGCATATAGTTTGAAATACTGTGGTTGTCACTACTCTCAGGCATTTGTCCATTTCTATAAATGTCACTTCCCAATCAAATGCTGATGTAGGTTAAAGCTGCTGATGATTATACTTGTTGCGGGTTGTAGCTGAGTGAAAATGTATCAGAAGGTAATTTATGTAAAGGCAAAGATTATGCGTGCTTATTATTCATTATCCCACAACACGTAGATTAAATAAAGAATATAAGGACAATTTGCATTGCAAGAAATTACTAAAAAACACAGTGGTTCGAGATCCAACAATAAAGAGATTTTTATATATACAATAGATATACATGCAAGGATAACAGAATGTTTGTTGATTGTGGCAATTGAGGCAAGGTTATGAAAAATGTTCATGCAGAAATTTGGTCAATAAAAGTTTATGGTTTTGATTTGTTAGTGAAATTAAAATAATTTAGTTTCTGCAAGGAAAAATCTCAAATGTGTTCGTTCAAATATTAGTGTGTATGCGTGTGTTACTTGTTAGAATTTAAGTTGTGAAGAGTTGTTTGCCTTTAACTGTTTGGCTAAATTGATGAATTGTACAATTACTGTTTGTGTAGTGAAAACGTTCACTTTTTAAGTCAATTGTAATTTGATTACCACGTGGACAATGATCGATTGAGTGCTGTGTTGAGTTTGTTGAGAATTTTGAAGTGATGTTGACACGCGTGGAGTTTGGTAGCATCTCACGAAACTTGATGACTTACTGACTTGAATTGAGTCATGTGGTTGTTTATATAGACTTTGGTGTTTAAAAATCGCCTCGAGGTAGCTTCAGCGGGAAAAAAGGATCTATTTCGACTTTGCTACAGTTTAGTGTTTCTTAACCAATAGAAGATTGAATTTGCTGAAACGAAGTGGTGATTGGTTAAGGCTTTTTTTTTAGGGAAGAATACATCTTTCCGAAAGGGGTAGAAGGCTAATGTGGAAGATTCCACAATACCCCCAACCAACCAGATTAATGGTCTATGGATAACAGGAGCATTAATATGTCTGATAGGCTGTGAACTTGGCAGGCCAGTGTACATGTCTACCCGATCTGATTCGAGTAGGTGTACTAGTTACTGATTCAGGTGTTGAAGAGGAGTGTGTACAAGATGTTACGGAATCAGGAATTGTTTGTGACGTACTTGAAGTTGTATTGTCGGTACTAATGTAGACTGGTTTCACACGATCGATACTGACAGTTGTATGTTTTCCTGCTAGATTGATGATGGAGTATTTTCGTGTTCGCGAGATTACTTGGTCTGGTCCAGTGTAATTCGGAGTTAAAGGCTTCCGGACTGAATCTCAACGAAGGAAGATAAAATCGGTTTTGTTCAAATCAGCAGGGACATAGTACGGTTTGTGATAAAGCCGAGTTGGTGTGTATATGACATCAGACATCTTTTGCCGAAGATCTGCGACGAAATGTTTAGAAGGAAAGTTTTCGGATACTGGGCTGAAAATTTGTCCGGGCAAGGCCAAAGGAGTTCCAAAAACTAATTCAGCACTAGCGCATTTCAAATCCTCTGTAACCATGTTGCGCAATGCTAACATAATTAAAGGTAACTTTTCCACCCGTGTGCGGCCATTTGTTGATGCTGTCAAAGCATACTTCAGCTGTCGGTGGAATCTTTCCACCAAACCGTTCGCACAAGGATGATATGCGGTAGTAGAAATGTGTTTAATTCCCAGGAGATTGGTAAATTTGCTGAAGACGGTTGGTTGGAATTGCGGACCCCTATCGGTGGTAATCACCGAAGGGCAACCGAAGATAGAAATCCATTGCGTAAAAATGGCATTAGCGACTGACTCAGCTGTTATAGATGCAAGTGGTATAGCGACTGGCCATCGCGTGAAACGGTCGACTATCATTAGGATGTAGTCGAAGCCGTCTACGCGTTCCAATGAACCAAATAAATCCACATGTAAGTGAGTGAAACATCCGTCTGGGTTAGGGAAGGTTGACGCTGTTGCTCTGGTATGTTTACCAACCTTCGTTGCCTGGCAGCGTAAGCACGTGCGGGACCACTGTTTGATCTCAGTCGCCATACCAGGCCAGATAAATCTGCTTGATATGGTCTGCAACGTTGCCTTGGCTCCTGGGTGTGCTTGGGAGTGGAAGTGGTCAAAAACAAGATGGCGCATAGACGGTGGTATATACGGGCGCGGATTACCCGTGCTTATATCGCAGTAAACCGACCTATCCGTAAACGGAAGAGGTTACTTTTCAATTTGCAACGAAGTATCTGTTCGAACAGCTGACAGTGTGTCGTCATTAATCTGTTCATCCGCCAGTTTGTTGAAGTTCAATGTTGCAGGTTGGATTGTGTTAAGAGTTGTCCAAGAGAAAGCATCGGCGACTGTGTTGCTGGTGCCGCTAATATAGCGAATATCAAATGTGAATTGTGCGATGTAATCCAGGTATCGAATGTCGCGTGGGTTGTGCTTATCGGACTTTGCATTTAAAGCGTATGTTAGTGGCTTGTGGTCTGTGAAAACCAAGAAATCACGCCCTTCCAATATATGTAGATAATGTCTAATGGCTAGATATACTGCCAACAGTTCACGTGAAAAGGCACTGTATTTGACCTGGGCAGAATGAAGTTTGACTGAGAAAAATGACAGGGGTTTTTCGACGCCGTTAATTACTTGATTAAGTACAACTCTACTGTATTCGATGATGCGTCTGTGTTTAAAGTCAATTTCGTATCGGGTCAAGGTGTAATGTACGAGAGTTTAATGCCTGTTTGTCTTTGTTGAAGGAGACTAACTCTTCCGCAGACAACGTGATCTTAGGATTTTTTTTCTTATGTTTAGAAAGGACGTTAGTTTGTGGCAAGAGTATGGTAGTGCAGTTGTGTATAAACTGGCGATAATAGTTTACCATCCCTAGAAATCTGCGTAACTGGCGTAGGTCTGACGGTGGTGGGAAGTTGTTGATTGCATCGACTTTCTCGTCTAAGGGAGTTAACCCGTGTTTATCTATGGCGTGACCGAGAAAAGTCAGCTTAGGCACGGCAAACAAACACTTTCTGATGTTTAGTTTTAAACCATAGTGTTGTAACCGCTCAAACACTAATTCCAAATGCTTGTTGTGTTCTTCAGAGTTCTTACTGGCTATTAACACATCGTCAGTGTATGCATAAGTGAAGGGTAGACCTCTAAGAACCTCATCAATTAGGCGTTGAAAGGACTGCGCTGCATTATGCAGACCAAAAGGTATTCGAGTGAATTCATATAACCCAAAAGGGGTAGTAATAATAGCTGTTTGGGTATGTCTGATGGTTCTATCAGAATTGGTAGAAAGCTTTTTTTTTAGAATCCAATTTAGTAAATATGGTGGCGTCTTCTAGTGACAGGGATGTCCTTGATATGAGAAATAGGGTATTTGTCTGGTACAGTTGGCCATTTAAAAGACTTGAGGATGGTCTAATTATACCTAACTTAAGCATATTTTCAAATTCTTCCTTAGCTACCCGTAATTTTTCGGATGCAAACAACGAGGTGATGTATGAATTGGGGGGGTCCAGTCGTCTTAATAGAAGGGGTAGCGTTGTGTTTGATGGGCTCCGCATAAGTAAAGGGTAACAAGAGTGAGTTATATTGACGGAGTAAGTTCTCGTACCCATTTGCTTCTGGAATTAGTGCGGTCAAGCCAAATGTTGAATGTTTAGATGATGTTCCACGGTGCTGTAGGTTCGTGCACGTGTCGGTAAGTGTGCGTGAGGAAAGCTCAACAGAAAGGTTGAAATGCACCAAGAAATCTGCCCCGAGGATTGGCGTCTCAACATCGGCTATCGTGAAGGTCCAAGTAAACTCCCTCCTTAGGCCGATGTTGAGGGACATAATGCGTTTGCCGTATGTGCTGATTGGACTGGCATTGGCGGCTTGCAGTTTGAGTAAAGTTTCCTTGGGTTTTGTGATTGACTTGTCATAGCTGCTCAGTGGTATGACGCTGATCTGCGCGCCTGAGGTTGTTATTTGCGATCTTGAATGTAAAAGAGGCGATTTTTATCATCAGCCCTGGCAGCCAACGTCTTTAATGGTTGCCAGATTAGTCGTTTCCCTGTTGCTTAGCCGAGAATGTGCTTTGGTACGAACATGGCGGTTGGCATTTCTTTGCGCGCGCGCCGAGCACCTCGTGGTACCAGCAAACACTATGTGGATGGTGTCGGGGGCGCCTCGACGTAGAACGTCGGCGTTAAACGCTGTACCGATTCATTGAGTTACTTCGTCTTCTGCTTGGTATGTTTTGGATTTAGTTTATACGCAGGGAAAGTTTCCTCACCTCCAAGGCAAAGGCTTGCAACTGTTGATTAGTGTCTGGGGTTGAATCACTTGACAGCACGACAGAGGCGATTTGATGAATCGGTCGGGTACCAGAGATCTTGTCAGCTTTTCCCGCTAATTTTTATATATACACGTCTGTTAATGCTGCCAAAATCTGAAGTGTGTCTGGACTTAGTTTGTCCAGACATATTTGTTTTAGTACGGCCTCAGACATGGAATTTGTGTTAAGGAAGGTTTGCATCTTGCGTAAAAGTTGGTAAGGTTTATTGTTTCCCAGGGTTACGTTGGTTAGGAGTTCGTTGATTTTGCGTGCTTCCGAACAACCTGTTCGCTGGAGTATCGCCTGTTTAAGTGCCACTTAAGGTTTATCTGGCGGGATGTCGTTGAGTATGTCCGTTACCTCCGAAGCCACGTCGGCAGGAGCTTCTCGAGCACATATGCGAATTTAGATTGCTGCGAAGTAATATGCCCCGCTTAGAAAATGGCATCGAATTGGACGAACCACGTTTGCACACTAGTACTGTATGTTGGAAGTTCTATTCTGAGTGTAGCTTAGGTTGGTGGTGCGGAGTCGGCCATATTGACTTGGTTCCTTTTAGGAGGAAAAAATTTGAAATTGGCACCTTCTAGCAGTTAAGCTGCTGCGGGGCGTTAAAGTTGTTAATAATTTGTAGTGTGTCACTTCTTGTCTAAACGTTTGGTTACCAATTTTGTTGTGTGCCAGTCCTTATCTAGACGTCGGGGTTACCAATTTTGTTGCGGGTTGTAGCTGAGTGAAAATGTATCAGAAATGTATCATTTATGTAAAGGCAAAGATTATGCGTGCTTATTATGCATTATCCCACAATACGTAGATCAAATAAAGAATATAAGGACAATTTGCATTGCAAGAAATTACTAAAAACACAGTGGTTAGAGATCCAACAATAAAGAGATTTTTATATATACAATAGATATACATGCAAGGATAACAGAATGTTTATTGATTGTGGCAACTGAGACAAGGCTATGGAGAATGTTCATGCAGAAATTTGGTCAATAAAAGTTAATGGTTTTGATTTGTTAGTGAAATTAAAATTATTTGGTTTCTGCAAGAAAAATCTCAAATGTGTTCGTTCAAATATTAGTGTGTATGCGTGTGTTACTTGTTAGAATTTAAGTTGTGAAGAATTGTTTGCCTTTAACTGTTTGATTAAATTGATGAATTGTACAATTACTGTTTGTGTAGTGAAAACGTTCACTTTTTAAGTCAATTGTAATTTGATTACCACGTGGACAATGATCGATTGAGTGCTGTGTTGAGTTTGTTGAGAATTTTGAAGTGATGTTGACACGCGTGGAGTTTGGTAGCATCTCACGAAACTTGATGACTTACTGACTTGAATTGAGTCATGTGGTTGTTTATATAGACTTTGGTGTTTAAAAATCGCCTCCAGGTAGCTTCAGCGGGAAAAAAGGATCTATTTCGACTTTGCTACAGTTTAGTGTTTCTTAACCAATAGAAGATTGAATTTGCTGAAACGAAGTGGTGATTGGTTAAGGCTTTTTTTTTAGGGAAGAATACATCTTTCCGAAAGGGGTAGAAGGCTAATGTGGAAGATTCCACATACTAAATAAAATGAAATAACAATTTGATATATAAATATTAGTCTTTATTTAGTAGTCTTATCAGAATAGCTTACTGTTCAAATCAATCTAAGATGTTGAAGCTATTGTTTTCAAGGAAGAGAAATGATTATTGTTAATATTGTATATCTCTTATTGTTTTCTTACTAGTGTAATATGAAACCCCACAAAGAAAAGTATGTAATAAAACATCGATCAAAATTTTTACTACTTTGAAATATCTATTGAAAGTACATTAAATTAATTTGCAGGAAATATAAATGTTATTAACTTTCTGGTGAATTTGAATTAAATTTAAAGCACTGACCAATGAATATTTATGCTTAGTTAAAAGCAGAACACATCTGATTTGATACTCCTTTTAAATTATATCATGCATTGATGCCATTTTATATATTTGAAATAAATGTGTCACATGTAATAAATCAGTAGGATTTCAAGATTCTGAAAGTGGTAGCAAAAGTAATTGGTTGTTTCAAAATTTTACAATGAAAAATTCAGCATAATTGGTTATGATAATTCTTTTAATCATAACATCTTGTGGATTTGTATTTTTGACCATTCACTTATAAAGAAAGATCATTTCAAATGTAAGTAAAAGAATTAAGCTTTAAATTATATTTTGAAGTTAGAAAATATCAATTTTTCCTTGCTTTCTATGTATAGGAAATGCAAAATAATATTTTATGAGTTAAAAGTGCAAAGCTTTTTTCTTTTTAAAAAACAAAGTTCATATATTTTACTTTTAATGCACAAATAAGTTTTGATTGTTTATGTAATATTTTTAATTCTTCATTTAATATAATATTTCTTTCTCTAGCTTTTGTCTTTACTGTTGAAATAATTTGCACCTTCTGTATATCTTTACTTTATTTCTTGTGATAGTTTTATGTAGAATCTTGCATCATACATATATAATTATTACACTGTGTAATCATTTTTTATACAGAACAAAAAAACATTTTCTTATCAGAGGTTTATAATCAATAAGAAGTAATTTTATTTTTTTTATTAGTTTGATATCATAAATAAATATTAAATAATGTCTAAAATAAAAACTAAGTTCATGATATGATTGACATTAAAATTTTACAATATAATTTTCTTTCTTAGCTTAAATATTGATTGGTTTATTTAGTTTTCTAAATGTGCAAATAAACTAATCAAAATAGAAGTAGATAAATATATGTATTCTTGGAATCGAGTGATAATAGACAGTTTGAATTAATTCAATTACAAATGACAGATAATTTAATTAATTCAATTACAAATGACATAAGATAATTATGGTAGTCTGTATAGTCTCTGAAGCAAAAACAAATACTAAAATCAATGTAAGACCTCTTCAACAAAAAAATCATTAAATCTACATTCTAATTTAATCATCTCAAATGCATTTAGTTTTATAAAAGTAAAATATAACTCATTAAAAATTGTTATCAAACTATCACATGAGGTATTAATAAAGATTTGGTAAATTGCATTATTTCCTCATATGTCTGTGGTTGGAAGAGTATTATTGCTTCTTATTCTTCTAATGCACTTTGTCAGAAGGGAAATTAATGTTCCTTCTGTGGGACAACTAGATAAATAAATAGCTATATAGTTAAATTCAATAGTGACAGCAGAATTTAACAAAGGGTATTGTGATCAAAGTTAATGCAAAAGATGCACAGGTATTATTTATTAGTATTTATTAGAATTCTTCAAATGGGTTAGTGCTAAACACTGTAGAAAAAAATACTCATCGAGTCTACATTGACAGTAAGCAAGAAATTGTGTTGCCTTATTTTTAACCAAACTAGTTAATCTTTATACCAAGAGAAAATAGTTAGAGGTAAAGTTAAATTGTTTTGGATCTTTTCATACTTAGTGATAGCATGTTCAGTAAACTTTAATAAGTTTCACTCAACTACAACTGCAAATTTATGTCATGATTCTATAAAAATTGTAGCAGTTGTTTTTTTGACTAGAATAGATGGAAGATCTTCACATCTGTCTCCCACCTGACCATTCAATTGCTCTCATGTCTTCAGTCCAAAAGCCAATTTCAGAGTAGTTAGGAGTGGGGCTTGAACCTCTCCTATATGCTACTGGAAATTATTTTTCTCATTGGTGTGAAGTAGGGTGCTTCAGTATGGGGTAATGGATAGCAAGCTAGACTAGTTGACAATTTCTGGATTTTGATCCTCATTGGCTACCCCATAATTGCAACTTTGTATCAAAACTATGCTCAACTTCATAAATAATAATAACCAAATTAATCACCACACATTTTCACAAACTTCTCTAATTGCAGGAGGTTCATTGGAAAAGAAATAGTAAATCCTTTATTTATTAAATGCAATTTCCTGTTTCTTGTGGGTGCTTTTTATATGTTACACCCTCTTTTGCACAATAAAATCCAGATATTTTGTATGTTAATGATCAAATAGTGATTTATTACAATATGGGATTGTCTCTTCAAAGGTTTACAAGACAAGTCAGGTACTTAGTACTAATAGGGTACAAACAAATGTCTTAAATATGGGGAGACTGTAATTTAAATACTATACAAACTGAGTATTATTTATAGATGATGTAGTAGAGAGTAAGTCAACTGGTAGAGAAAAAAGTTTCAAAATTGGACAAGACATTTTCTTGCTGGAAGTTTCTGAATATAAAAGGTGTGTTGAAATATTCTTAGCCTGGCCAACTGCCCAAAATTCAAGAAAAGTCTTAGTGATGTAGAAGATTTTTCAATATCCCCTCATGCAATATAAGTTATAAGCCTGCATATTAAGTTATATGTTTGCCATATTAATCTTCTAAATTTTGTTATAATTATTTGTAAGCTTTTTGAATAAAAATGTACTAAATATTTCAGTGGGCTCATTGAGGAGAATGAATTTAAAGTTGTATTAAATTATTCATGTTGTAAATGTATTTTCTGTAAAATTAACCATATTTTTGAGCAAATGTTTAAACAAACACTTAACAGAATTAAGAATATTTATATTAGACAATATAAAAAATTGAAAACTTTAACGGAAAACTAATATAGAATTAAAATTTAGATAGATTTAGCATAACAAATACATTTTCTTCCAGCTTGTTATTAAGAAAAAATTATAACAAAAATTAGTAAAAAAAGAAACTACTATTAACATGCCTCTTACAGGAAAGACATGGCTTACTGTACCAACACAATTACCACAAGAAACATTTGAAACGGTTTCTACAATAGGAAAAGTAGAAAAGTCATTTACTACTGTTTTGAAAGGATTTTCTGGGAATGGACTTCGTACAATTACATCATCATTAACAGGAAAAGGAATTTCATCATCAAAACCTGTAGAAGTCGGTAGACTAAAAACAGTTGCTCCAACGGATCAGTCATTGAAAATTTTCTCTGCTAAATACCCTGGAAACGGTCATGTTGATATGACTATAGGTGCAAGGGAAAAAAAAAATTGGACATCCAAAACAGAAAAACACAAGGAATTACCAACAATCTCTACAAGAGTGTTGCCTAAAAAGACAACTGGATTAGAATGGGTGCCTAGAAAAGGACCATATACTATGAAAACTAAATTACCAGGGATAAGAAGAGGAATAGCAAAAACTATTCAACCTGCAAGTCTAATTACGGGGGAGCACACTCCTTTAACTGAGCAGTCATTGCAAACAACTTCTGGTGGATACCCTGGGAAGCATACAGTTGTAATGAAAACAGAGATAAATGGAAAAATAACTGGCAGATTAAAAACCATGCGTCCCCAAAAGAAACCAACAAGTTTTACACATGTTTTGCCTGAAATGACATTTACAACTGTTTTGAAAAGAGTTCCTGGAAATAGGCCTGGTACAATTATATCAACATTAACTAGAAAAGGAATATCAACATCACAACCTGTAGAAGTCAGTAGCCTAAAAACAGTTGCTCCAACTGTTGTAACTGAGCAGTCATTGAAACCTATTTTGACAGTATATCTGGGAAAAGATCAAATGACTACAAGTGAAATGGGGAAAGCAATTTGGCCATCAAAAACAGCATCACACAAGGAATTACGACCAATCCGTAGAAAAGGGATTCCTGAAGACTCAATGACAAGATTACAATGGTTACCTGGAAAAGAGCCATACACTATGAAAACAAAATTACCTGGGAAAAAAATAGAAACAGCAAAATCTATAGAAAAGGCAAGCCTAATAACTGGTACTCAAAACAAATTAATGGAGCATTCATGGAGAACACATTCTGCAGTATACCCCAGAAAGCATACTGTTGCAATATCAACGGAGAAAAATGGAAAAATTAGTGGCAGATTAAAAACCATGGGACCCCAAAAGAAACCAACAAGTTTTACACAAGTATTACCTGAAAAGTCATTTACAACTATTTTCAATATATTTCCTGGGAATGGTCTTCATAGAGTTACATCAACATTAACTGGAAAAGGAATTTCAACATCAAAACCTGTCGAAATCAGTAGCCTGAAAATAGTTGCACCAACTGTTCTAACGGAGCAGTCATTTAAAACTACTTTGACAGTATACCCGAGACAAACAGATGGTCAAATGAGTACAGGTGTAATGGGTGAAAAACTTTGGCCATCAAAAACAGTAAAACGCAAGGAATTTCCACCAATCACTAGAAGAGTGATGCATGAAACCTCAATGACAACAGGATTAGGATTGTTGTCTGGAAAACAGCATTATACTATGAAAACTAAATTACCTGGGAAAAGATTAGGAATAGCAAAAACGATAGAACCTCCAAGTCTACAGAGTGGGGCTCACACTCCTTTACGTAAGCAGTCATTGGAAACACCTTCTGCTGGATACCCCGGGAAGCAAACTGTTGTAATCTCAACCGAGATCAGTGGAAAAATAACTGGCAATTTAAAAACCATGGGACCCCAAAAGAAACCAACAAGTTTCCCAGAAGTTTTGCCGGAAAAGTTATTTACAACAGGTTCGAAAAGATTTCCTGGAAATGGGCTTGGTATAATTAAATCATCATTAACTGGAAAAAGAATATCACCATCTATACCTGTAGAAGTCGGCAGCCTAAAAACAGTTGCTCCAACTGTTTTAACACAGCAATCATTGAAACCTATTTCAAGAGTATACCCAGGAAAAGATCATGGTCAAATGACTACAGGTGTAAAGGGGGAAGTACACCGACCATCCGAAACAGCATCAAACAAGGAATTAAGACCAATTTCTAGGACAAAGATACCTGAAAACTCAATGACAACAGGATTAGAATGGTTGTCTGTAAAACAGCCTTATACTATGAAAACAACATTAACTGGGAAAATAATAGGAATAGCAAAAACGATAGAACCTTCAGGCCTACAAACTGGGGCACGCACTCTTTTACCTCCAGAATCATTGAAAACACTTTCTGCTGGATACCCCACGAAGCATACTGTTGTAATGTCAACAGAGATCAGTGGAAAAATAAATGACAGATTAAAAACCATGCGACCCCAAAAGAAACCAACAAGTTTCCCAGAAGTGTTGCCTGAAAACTCATTTACAACAGGTTCGAAAATATTTCCTGGAAATGGGCTTGGTACAATTACATCATCATTAACTGGAAAAGGAATATCAACATCTATACCTGTAGAGGTCGGTAGCCTAAAAACAGTTGCTCCAACTGTTTTCACTCAGCAGTCATTGAAAGCTATTTTAACAGTATATCCAAGAAGAGGCCATGGTCAAATGACTGCAGGTGTTAAGGGGGAAGAACATTGGCCATCAATAGCATCATCACACAAGCAATTAAGACCAATCTTTAGGACAAAGATACCTGCAATCTCAATGACAACAGCATTAGAATGGTTGTCTGTAAAACAGCATTATACTATGAAAACTAAATCACCTGGGAAAAGAATAGGAATAGCAAAAACGATAGAACCTGCAAGCCTACAAACTGGATCTCACACTCCTTTACGTAAGCAATCATTGAAAACAACTTCTGCTGGACACCCCAGGAAGCAAACTGTTGTAATGTCAACCGAGATCAGTGGGAAAATAACTGGCAGAATAAAAACCATGGGACCCCAAAAGAAACCAACAAGTTTTCCAGAGGTTTTGCCTGAAAAGTCATTTACAATAGGTTCGAAAATATTTCCTGGAAATGGGCTTGCTACAATTACATCATCATTAACTGGAAAAAGAATATCAACATCTATACCTGTAGAAGTCGGTAGTCTAAAAACATTTCCTCCAACTGTTTTAATTCAGCAGTTATTGAAACCTATTTTAACAGTATACCCAGGAAAAGATCGCGGTCAAATGACTACAGGTGTAAAGGGGGAAGAACATTGGCCATCAAAAGCAGCATCACACAAGCAATTAAGACTAATCTCTAGGACAAAGGTACCTGAAATCTCAATGACAACAGGATTAGAATGGTTGTCTGGAAAACAGCCTTATAATATGAAAACTAAATTACCTGGGAAAAGAATAGGAATAGCGAAAACGATAGAACCTTCAGGTCTACAAACTGGGGCACGCACTCTTTTACCTCCAGAGTCATTGAAAACACTTTCTTCTGGATACGCCAGGAAGCATACTGCTGTAATATCAACAGAGATCAGTGGAAAAATAACTGGCAGATTAAAAACCATGCGACCCCAAAAAGAAACCAACAAGTTTCCCAGAAGTGTTGCCTGAAAACTCATTTACAACAGGTTCGAAAATATTTCCTGGAAATGGGCTTGGTACAATTACATCATCATTAACTGGAAAAGGGCTATCACCATCTATACCTGTAGAAGTTGGTAGCCTAAAAAAAGTTGCTCCAAATGTTTTAACTCAGCAGTCATTGAAACCTATTTTAACAGTATACCCAGTAAAAGGTCATGGTCAAATGACTACAGGTGTAAAGGGGGAAGAACATTGGCCATCAAAAGCAGCATCACACAAGCAATTAAGACCAATCGCTAGGACAAAGGTACCTGAAATCTCAATGACAACAGGATTAGAATGGTTGTCTGGAAAACAGCCTTATAATATGAAAACTAAATTACCTGGGAAAAGAATAGGAATAGCGAAAACGATAGAACCTTCAGGCCTGCAAACTGGGGCACGCACTCTTTTCCCTCCAGAATCATTGAAAACACTTTCTGCTGGATACCCCAGGAAGCATACTGCTGTAATATCAACAGAGATCAGTGGAAAAATAACTGGCAGATTAAAAACCATGCGACCCCAAAAGAAACCAACAAGTTTCCCAGAAGTGTTGCCTGAAATCTCATTTACAACAGGTTCGAAAATATTTCCTGGAAATGGGCTTGGTACAATTACATCATCATTAACTGGAAAAGGAATATCAACATCTATACCTGTAGAAGTCGGTAGCCTAAAAACAGTTGCTCCAACTGTTTTAATTCAGCAGTCATTGAAACCTATTTTAACAGTGTACCCAGTGAAAGGTCACGGTAAAATGACTACAGGTGTAAAGGGGGAAGAACATTGGCCATCAAAAACAGCATCACACAAGCAATTAAGACCAATCTCTAGGACAAAGGTACCTGAAATCTCAATGACAACAGGATTAGAATGGTTGTCTGGAAAACAGCCTTATAATATGAAAACTAAATTACCTGGGAAAAGAATAGGAATAGCGAAAACGATAGAACCTTCAGGCCTACAAACTGAGGCACGCCCTCTTTTTACCTCAGAGTCATTGAAAACACTTTCTGCTGGATACCCCAGGAAGCATACTGCTGTAATGTCAACAGAGATCAGTGGAAAATATCTGGCAGATTAAAAACCATGCGACCCCAAAAGAAACCAACAAGTTTCCCAGAAGTTTTGCCTGAAAAGTCATTTACAACAGGTTCGAAAATATTTCCTGGAAATGGGCTTGGTACAATTACATCATCATTAACTGGAAAAGGAATATCAACATCTATACCTGTAGAAGTCGGTAGCCTAAAAACTGTTGCTCAACTGTTTTTAATTCAGCAGTCATTGAAACCAATTTTAACAGTGTACCCAGTAAAGGTCATGGTCAAATGACTACAGGTGTAAATGGGGAAGAACATTGGCCATCAAAAGCAGGATCACACAAGCAATTAAGACCAATCGCTAGGACAAAGGTACCTGAAATCTCAATGACAACAGGATTAGAATGGTTGTCTGGAAAACAGCCTTATAATATGAAAACTAAATTACCTGGGAAAAGAATAGGAATAGCGAAAACGATAGAACCTTCAGGCCTGCAAACTGGGGCACGCACTCTTTTTACTCCAGAATCATTGAAAACACTTTCTGCTGGATACCCCAGGAAGCATACTGCTGTAATATCAACAGAGATCAGTGGAAAAATAACTGGCAGATTAAAAACCATGCGACCCCAAAAAGAAACCAACAAGTTTCCCAGAAGTGTTGCCTGAAAACTCATTTACAACAGGTTCGAAAATATTTCCTGGAAATGGGCTTGGTACAATTACATCATCATTAACTGGAAAAGGAATATCAACATCTATACCTGTAGAAGTCGGTAGCCTAAAACAGTTGCTCCAACTGTTTTTAATTCAGCAGTCATTGAAACCTATTTTAACAGTGTACCCAGTAAAAGGTCACGGTCAAATGACTACAGGTGTAAAGGGGGAAGAACATTGGCCATCAAAAACAGCATCACACAAGCAATTAAGACCAATCTCTAGGACAAAGGTACCTGAAATCTCAATGACAACAGGATTAGAATGGTTGTCTGGAAAACAGCCTTATAATATGAAAACTAAATTACCTGGGAAAAGAATAGGAATAGCGAAAACGATAGAACCTTCAGGCCTACAAACTGAGGCACGCACTCTTTTACCTCCAGAGTCATTGAAAACACTTTCTGCTGGATACCCCAGGAAGCATACTGCTGTAATGTCAACAGAGATCAGTGGAAAAATATCTGGCAGATTAAAAACCATGCGACCCCAAAAGAAACCAACAAGTTTCCCAGAAGTTTTGCCTGAAAAGTCATTTACAACAGGTTCGAAAATATTTCCTGGAAATGGGCTTGGTACAATTACATCATCATTAACTGGAAAAGGAATATCAACATCTATACCTGTAGAAGTCGGTAGCCTAAAAACTGTTGCTCCAACTGTTTTAATTCAGCAGTCATTGAAACCTATTTTAACAGTGTACCCAGTAAAAGGTCATGGTCAAATGACTACAGGTGTAAATGGGGAAGAACATTGGCCATCAAAAGCAGGATCACACAAGCAATTAAGACCAATCGCTAGGACAAAGGTACCTGAAATCTCAATGACAACAGGATTAGAATGGTTGTCTGGAAAACAGCCTTATAATATGAAAACTAAATTACCTGGGAAAAGAATAGGAATAGCGAAAACGATAAAAACTTCAGGCCTGCAAACTGGGGCACGCACTCTTTTACCTCCAGAATCATTGAAAACACTTTCTGCTGGATACCCCAGGAAGCATACTGCTGTAATATCAACAGAGATCAGTGGAAAAATAAGTGGCAGATTAAAAACCATGCGACCCCAAAAGAAACCAACAAGTTTCCCAGAAGTGTTGCCTGAAAACTCATTTACAACAGGTTCGAAAATATTTCCTGGAAATGGGCTTGGTACAATTACATCATCATTAACTGGAAAAGGAATATCAACATCTATACCTGTAGAAGTCGGTAGCCTAAAAACAGTTGCTCCAACTGTTTTAATTCAGCAGTCATTGAAACCTATTTTAACAGTGTACCCAGTAAAAGGTCATGGTCAAATGACTACAGGTGTAAATGGGGAAGAACATTGGCCATCAAAAGCAGGATCACACACGCAATTAAGACCAATCGCTAGGACAAAGGTACCTGAAATCTCAATGACAACAGGATTAGAATGGTTGTCTGGAAAACAGCCTTATAATATGAAAACTAAATTACCTGGGAAAAGAATAGGAATAGCGAAAACGATAGAACCTTCAGGCCTGCAAACTGGGGCACGCACTCTTTTCCCTCCAGAATCATTGAAAACACTTTCTGCTGGATACCCCAGGAAGCATACTGCTGTAATATCAACAGAGATCAGTGGAAAAATAACTGGCAGATTAAAAACCATGCGACCCCAAAAGAAACCAACAAGTTTCCCAGAAGTTTTGCCTGAAAAGTCATTTACAACAGGTTCGAAAATATTTCCTGGAAATGGGCTTGGTACAATTACATCATCATTAACTGGAAAAGGAATATCAAAATCTATACCTGTAGAAGTCGGTAGCCTAAAAACAGTTGCTCCAACTGTTTTAATTCAGCAGTCATTGAAACCTATTTTAACAGTGTACCCAGTAAAAGGTCACGGTCAAATGACTACAGGTGTAAAGGGGGAAGAACATTGGCCATCAAAAACAGCATCACACAAGCAATTAAGACCAATCTCTAGGACAGAGGTACCTGAAATCTCAATGACAACAGGATTAGAATGGTTGTCTGGAAAACAGCCTTATAATATGAAAACTAAATTACCTGGGAAAAGAATAGGAATAGCGAAAACGATAGAACCTTCAGGCCTACAAACTGGGGCACGCACTCTTTTACCTACAGAGTCAATGAAAACACTTTCTGCTGGATACCCCAGGAAGCATACTGCTGTAATATCAACAGAGATCAGTGGAAAAATAAGTGGCAGATTAAAAACCATGCGACCCCAAAAGAAACCAACAAGTTTCCCAGAAGTTTTGCCTGAAAAGTCATTTACAACAGGTTCGAAAATATTTCTTGGAAATGGGCTTGGTACAATTACATCATCATTAACTGGAAAAGGACTATCACCATCTATACCCGTAGAAGTTGGTAGCCTAAAAAAAAAAGCTCCAACTGTTTTAACTCAGCAGTCATTGAAACCTATTTTAACAGTATACCCAGGAAAAGGTCATGGTCAAATGACTACAGGTGTAAATAGAATTAGGGAAGAACATTGGCCATCAAAAAGCAGGATCACACAAGCAATTAAGACCAATCGCTAGGACAAAGCTACCTGAAATCTCAATGACAACAGGATTAGAATGGTTGTCTGGAAAACAGCCTTATAATATGAAAACTAAATTACCTGGGAAAAGAATAGGAATAGCGAAAACGATAGAACCTTCAGGCCTACAAACTGGGACACGCACTCTTTTACCTCCAGAATCATTGAAAACACTTTCTGCTGGATACCCCAGGAAGCATACTGCTGTAATATCAACAGAGATCAGTGGAAAAATAACTGGCAGATTAAAAACCATGCGACCCCAAAAACTGAAACCAACAAGTTTCCCAGAAGTGTTGCCTGAAAACTCATTTACAACAGGTTCGAAAATATTTCCTGGAAATGGGCTTGGTACAATTACATCATCATTAACTGGAAAAGGAATATCAACATCTATACCTGTAGAAGTCGGTAGCCTAAAAACAGTTGCTCCAACTGTTTTAATTCAACAGTCATTGAAACCTATTTTAACAGTGTACCCAGTAAAGGTCATGGTCAAATGACTACAGGTTGTAAAGGGGAAGAACATTGGCCATCAAAAAACAGCATCACACAAGCAATTAAGGGGGAAGAACAGGCCATCAAAAAACAGACCAATTCTAGGACAAAAGATACCTGAAATCTCAATGACAACAGGATTAGAATGGTTGTCTGGAAAACAGCCTTATAATATGAAAACTAAATTACCTGGGAAAAGAATAGGAATAGCGAAAACGATAGAACCTTCAGGCCTACAAACTGGGGCACGCACTCTTTTACCTACAGAGTCAATGAAAACACTTTCTGCTGGATACCCCAGGAAGCATACTGCTGTAATATCAACAGAGATCAGTGGAAAAATAACTGGCAGATTAAAAACCATGCGACCCCAAAAGAAACCAACAAGTTTCCCAGAAGTTTTGCCTGAAAAGTCATTTACAACAGGTTCGAAAATATTTCCTGGAAATGGGCTTGGTACAATTACATCATCATTAACTGGAAAAGGAATATCAACATCTATACCTGTAGAAGTCGGTAGCCTAAAAACTGTTGCTCCAACTGTTTTAATTCAGCAGTCATTGAAACCTATTTTAACAGTGTACCCAGTAAAAGGTCATGGTCAAATGACTACAGGTGTAAATGGGGAAGAACATTGGCCATCAAAAGCAGGATCACACAAGCAATTAAGACCAATCGCTAGGACAAAGGTACCTGAAATCTCAATGACAACAGGATTAGAATGGTTGTCTGGAAAACAGCCTTATAATATGAAAACTAAATTACCTGGGAAAAGAATAGGAATAGCGAAAACGATAGAACCTTCAGGCCTGCAAACTGGGGCACGCACTCTTTTACCTCCAGAATCATTGAAAACACTTTCTGCTGGATACCCCAGGAAGCATACTGCTGTAATATCAACAGAGATCAGTGGAAAAATAACTGGCAGATTAAAAACCATGCGACCCCAAAAAGAAACCAACAAGTTTCCCAGAAGTGTTGCCTGAAAACTCATTTACAACAGGTTCGAAAATATTTCCTGAAATGGGCTTGGTACAATTACATCATCATTAACTGGAAAAGGAATATCAACATCTATACCTGTAGAAGTCGGTAGCCTAAAAACAGTTGCTCCAACTGTTTTAATTCAGCAGTCATTGAAACCTATTTTAACAGTGTATTCCAGTAAAAGGTCACGGTCAAATGACTACAGGTGTAAAGGGGGAAGAACATTGGCCATCAAAAACAGCATCACACAAGCAATTAAGACCAATCTCTAGGACAAAGGTACCTGAAATCTCAATGACAACAGGATTAGAATGGTTGTCTGGAAAACAGCCTTATAATATGAAAACTAAATTACCTGGGAAAAGAATAGGAATAGCGAAAACGATAGAACCTTCAGGCCTACAAACTGGGGCACGCACTCTTTTACCTCCAGAATCATTGAAAACACTTTCTGCTGGATACCCCAGGAAGCATACTGCTGTAATATCAACAGAGATCAGTGGAAAAATAAGTGGCAGATTAAAAACCATGCGACCCCAAAAGAAACCAACAAGTTTCCCAGAAGTTTTGCCTGAAAAGTCATTTACAACAGGTTCGAAAATATTTCCTGGAAATGGGCTTGGTACAATTACATCATCATTAACTGGAAAAGGAATATCAACATCTATACCTGTAGAAGTCGGTAGCCTAAAAACTGTTGCTCAACTGTTTTAATTCAGCAGTCATTGAAACCTATTTTAACAGTGTACCCAGTAAAAGGTCATGGTCAAATGACTACAGGTGTAAATGGGGAAGAACATTGGCCATCAAAAACAGGATCACACAAGCAATTAAGACCAATCGCTAGGACAAAGGTACCTGAAATCTCAATGACAACAGGATTAGAATGGTTGTCTGGAAAACAGCCTTATAATATGAAAACTAAATTACCTGGGAAAAGAATAGGAATAGCGAAAACGATAGAACCTTCAGGCCTACAAACTGGGGCACGCACTTTTTTACCTCCAGAATCATTGAAAACACTTTCTGCTGGATACCCCAGGAAGCATACTGCTGTAATATCAACAGAGATCAGTGGAAAAATAACTGGCAGATTAAAACCATGCGACCCCAAAAGAAACCAACAAGTTTCCCAGAAGTTTTGCCTGAAAACTCATTTACAACAGGTTCGAAAATATTTCCTGGAAATGGGCTTGGTACAATTACATCATCATTAACTGGAAAAGGAATATCAACATCTATACCTGTAGAAGTTGGTAGCCTAAAAAAAAAGCTCCAACTGTTTTAATTCAGCAGTCATTGAAACCTATTTTAACAGTGTACCCAGTAAAAGGTCATGGTCAAATGACTACAGGTGTAAAGGGGGGAAGAACATTGGCCATCAAAAGCAGCATCACACAAGCAATTAAGACCAATCTCTAGGACAAAGGTACCTGAAATCTCAATGACAACAGGATTAGAATGGTTGTCTGGAAAACAGCCTTATAATATGAAAACTAAATTACCTGGGAAAAGAATAGGAATAGCGAAAACGATAGAACCTTCAGGCCTACAAACTGGGGCACGCACTCTTTTACCTACAGAGTCAATGAAAACACTTTCTGCTGGATACCCCAGGAAGCATACTGCTGTAATATCAACAGAGATCAGTGGAAAAATAACTGGCAGATTAAAAACCATGCGACCCCAAAAGAAACCAACAAGTTTCCCAAAGTTTTGCCTGAAAAACTCATTTACAACAGGTTCGAAAATATTTCCTGGAAATGGGCTTGGTACAATTACATCATCATTAACTGGAAAAGGAATATCAACATCTATACCTGTAGAAGTCGGTAGCCTAAAACTGTTGCTCCAACTGTTTTTAATTCAGCAGTCATTGAAACCTATTTTAACAGTGTACCCAGTAAAAGGTCATGGTCAAATGACTACAGGTGTAAATGGGGAAGAACATTGGCCATCAAAAACAGGATCACACAAGCAATTAAGACCAATCGCTAGGACAAAGGTACCTGAAATCTCAATGACAACAGGATTAGAATGGTTGTCTGGAAAACAGCCTTATAATATGAAAACTAAATTACCTGGGAAAAGAATAGGAATAGCGAAAACGATAGAACCTTCAGGCCTGCAAACTGGGGCACGCACTCTTTTACCTCCAGAATCATTGAAAACACTTTCTGCTGGATACCCCAGGAAGCATACTGCTGTAATATCAACAGAGATCAGTGGAAAAATAACTGGCAGATTAAAAACCATGCGACCCCAAAAGAAACCAACAAGTTTCCCAGAAGTGTTGCCTGAAAACTCATTTACAACAGGTTCGAAAATATTTCCTGGAAATGGGCTTGGTACAATTACATCATCATTAACTGGAAAAGGAATATCAACATCTATACCTGTAGAAGTCGGTAGCCTAAAAACAGTTGCTCCAACTGTTTTAATTCAGCAGTCATTGAAACCTATTTTAACAGTGTACCCAGTAAAAGGTCACGGTCAAATGACTACAGGTGTAAAGGGGGAAGAACATTGGCCATCAAAAACAGCATCACACAAGCAATTAAGACCAATCTCTAGGACAAAGGTATCTGAAATCTCAATGACAACAGGATTAGAATGGTTGTCTGGAAAACAGCCTTATAATATGAAAACTAAATTACCTGGGAAAAGAATAGGAATAGCGAAAACGATAGAACCTTCAGGCCTACAAACTGGGGCACGCACTCTTTTACCTCCAGAGTCATTGAAAACACTTTCTGCTGGATACCCCAGGAAGCATACTGCTGTAATATCAACAGAGATCAGTGGAAAAATATCTGGCAGATTAAAAACCATGCGACCCCAAAAGAAACCAACAAGTTTCCCAGAAGTTTTGCCTGAAAAAGTCATTTACAACAGGTTCGAAAATATTTCCTGGAAATGGGCTTGGTACAATTACATCATCATTAACTGGAAAAGGAATATCAACATCTATACCTGTAGAAGTTGGTAGCCTAAAAAAAAGCTCAACTGTTTTAATTCAGCAGTCATTGAAACCTATTTTAACAGTATACCCAGGAAAAGGTCATGGTCAAATGACTACAGGTGTAAATGGGGAAGAACATTGGCCATCAAAAGCAGGATCACACAAGCAATTAAGACCAATCGCTTGGACAAAGGTACCTGAAATCTCAATGACAACAGGATTAGAATGGTTGTCTGGAAAACAGCCTTATAATATGAAAACTAAATTACCTGGGAAAAGAATAGGAATAGCGAAAACGATAGAACCTTCAGGTTTTTCAAAACTGGGGCACGCACTCTTTTACCTCCAGAATCATTGAAAACACTTTCTGCTGGATACCCCAGGAAGCATACTGCTGTAATATCAACAGAGATCAGTGGAAAAATAACTGGCAGATTAAAAACCATGCGACCCCAAAAGAAACCAACAAGTTTCCCAGAAGTGTTGCCTGAAAACTCATTTACAACAGGTTCGAAAATATTTCCTGGAAATGGGCTTGGTACAATTACATCATCATTAACTGGAAAAGGACTATCACCATCTATACCCGTAGAAGTTGGTAGCCTAAAAAAAGTTGCTCCAACTGTTTTAACTCAGCAGTCATTGAAACCTATTTTAACAGTATACCCAGGAAAAGGTCATGGTCAAATGACTACAGGTGTAAAGGGGGAAGAACATTGGCCATCAAAAGCAGGATCACACAAGCAATTAAGACCAATCGCTAGGACAAAGGTACCTGAAATCTCAATGACAACAGGATTAGAATGGTTGTCTGGAAAACAGCCTTATAATATGAAAACTAAATTACCTGGGAAAAGAATAGGAATAGCGAAAACGATAGAACCTTCAGGCCTACAAACTGGGGCACGCACTCTTTTACCTCCAGAATCATTGAAAACACTTTCTGCTGGATACCCCAGGAAGCATACTGCTGTAATATCAACAGAGATCAGTGGAAAAATAACTGGCAGATTAAAAACCATGCGACCCCAAAAGAAACCAACAAGTTTCCCAGAAGTGTTGCCTGAAAACTCATTTACAACAGGTTCGAAAATATTTCCTGGAAATGGGCTTGCTACAATTACATCATCATTAACTGGAAAAGGAATATCAACATCTATACTTGTAGAAGTCGGTAGCCTAAAAACAGTTGCTCCAACTGTTTTAATTCAGCAGTCATTGAAACCTATTTTAACAGTATACCCAGGAAAAGGTCATGGTCAAATGACTACAGTTGTAAAGGGGGAAGAACATTGGCCATCAAAAGCAGCATCACACAAGCAATTAAGACCAATCTCTAGTCCAAAGATACCTGAAATCTCAATGAAAACAGGATTAGAATGGTTGTCTGTAAAACAGCCTTATACTATGAAAACTAAATTACCTGGTAAAAGAATAGGAATAGCAAAAACGATAGAACCTGCAGTCCTACAAACTGGGGCACGCAATCTTTTACCTCCAGAGTCATTGAAAACACTTTCTGCTGGATACCCCAGGAAGCATACTGCTGTAATATCAACAGAGATCAGTGGAAAAATAACTGGCAGATTAAAAACCATGCGACCCCAAAAGAAACCAACAAGTTTCCCAGAAGTGTTGCCTGAAAACTCATTTACAACAGGTTCGAAAATATTTCCTGGAAATGGGCTTGCTACAATTACATCATCATTAACTGGAAAAGGAATATCAACATCTATACCTGTAGAAGTCGGTAGCCTAAAAACAGTTGCTCCAACTGTTTTAATTCAGCAGTCATTGAAACCTATTTTAACAGTATACCCAGTAAAAGGTCACGGTCAAATGACTACAGGTGTAAAGGGGGAAGAACATTGGCCATCAAAAACAGCATCACACAAGCAATTAAGACCAATCTCTAGGGCAAAGGTACCTGAAATCTCAATGACAACAGGATTAGAATGGTTGTCTGTAAAACAGCCTTATAATATGAAAACTAAATTACCTGGGAAAAGAATAGGAATAGCGAAAACTATAGAACCTTCAGGCCTACAAACTGGGGCAGGCACTCTTTTACATCCAGAGTCATTGAAAACACTTTCTGCTGGATACCCCAGGAAGCATACTGCTGTAATATCAACAGAGATCAGTGGAAAAATAACTGGCAGATTAAAAACCATGCGACCCCAAAAGAAACCAACAAGTTTCCCAGAAGTGTTGCCTGAAAACTCATTTACAACAGGTTCGAAAATATTTCCTGGAAATGGGCTTGCTACAATTACATCATCATTAACTGGAAAAGGAATATCAACATCTATACCTGTAGAAGTCGGTAGCCTAAAAACAGTTGCTCCAACTGTTTTAATTCAGAAGTCATTGAAACCTATTTTAACAGTATACCCAGTAAAAGGTCACGGTCAAATGACTACAGGTGTAAAGGGGGAAGAACATTGGCCATCAAAAACAGCATCACACAAGCAATTAAGACCAATCTCTATGGCAAAGGTACCTGAAATCTCAATGACAACAGGATTAGAATGGTTGTCTGTAAAACAGCCTTATACTATGAAAACTAAATTACCTGGTAAAAGAATAGGAATAGCAAAAACGATAGAACCTTCAGTCCTACAAACTGGGGCACAATCTCTTTTACATCCAGAATCATTGAAAACACTTTCTGCTGGATACCCCAGGAAGCATACTGCTGTAATATCAACAGAGATCAGTGGAAAAATAACTGGCAGATTAAAAAACCATGCGACCCCAAAAGAAACCAACAAGTTTCCCCAGAAGTTTTGCCTGAAAACTCATTTACAACAGGTTCGAAAATATTTCCTGGAAATGGGCTTGGTACAATTACATCATCATTAACTGGAAAAGGAATATCACCATCTATACCTGTAGAAGTTGGTAGCCTAAAAAAAGTTGCTCCAACTGTTTTAATTCAGCAGTCATTGAAACCTATTTTAACAGTATACCCAGGAAAAGGTCATGGTCAAATGACTACAGGTGTAAAGGGGGAAGAACATTGGCCATCAAAAACAGCATTACACAAGCAATTAAGACCAATCTCTAGGACAAAGATACCTGAAATCTCAATGACAACAGGATTAGAATGGTTGTCTGTAAAACATCCTTATACTATGAAAACTAAATTACCTGGGAAAAGAATAGGAATAGCAAAAACGATAGAACCTGCAAGCCTACTAACTGGGGCTCACACTCCTTTACTTAAGCAGTCATTGAAAACACCTTCTGCTGGATATCCCAGGCAGTATACTGTTGTAATGTCAACAGAAATCAGTGGAAAAATAACTGGCAGATTAAAAACCATGGGACCCCAAAAGAAACCAACAACTTTTACACAAGTTTTGCCTGAAACATCATTTACAACTCCTTCAAATGGATTTTATGGAAATGGGCTTGATACAATTACATCACCATTAACAAGTAAAGGAACTTCAACATCAAAACCTGTAGAAGTTGGTAGCCTAACAACTGTTGCTCCATCTGTTGTAATTCAGCAGTCATTGAAAAGTCTTTCTGTTGGATACACCGGAAAAGATCATTTTGAAATGAGTACTCGCATGATGGGGAAATCAATTTGGCCATCAAAAACAGCAAAACATAAAGAATTATCAACAATGTCTAGAGGATTGATGCCTGAACTCTCATTGACCACGAGATCAGAATGGTTGCCTGGAAAAGTACCATATACTTTTACAATGAAATTACCTGAAAAAAAAATGATTGGAGTATCAAATTTTGTAGAAATGTCAAGGAAAACAGTTCCTCCAACTACTTTAAATGAGCAGTCACTGAAATCATTTTCTAGTGGAAACCTTGAAAAAATCCATGCTGAAATGACTATGAAAAAAATTGAACCATTTAAAACAGCAAATGTTAAAGAATTATCTGCAGTTTCTCGAAGAGTGTTATTATTGTCAACTGGATCCAAAGGATTTCTTGGAAAAGTAGCATATACTAGTAAAAGTAAATTACCTGGGAAAAGAATAGGAATGGCAAAAACAATACAACCTGCTGGCTTAATAACCGGGGCTCAGACTCATTTAACTGAGAACTCATTGAAAACACTATTTACTGGATACACAGGGAAACATGCTGTTGCAATGTCAACAGCAATGAAAAAAAAGAAACCACCAGTCTTTAAACAAATCTTGCCTCAAAAGTCATTTGCAACGGTTTTGGAAG
This sequence comes from Acanthosepion pharaonis, assembly GCA_903632075.3. Classification (NCBI taxonomy): domain Eukaryota; kingdom Metazoa; phylum Mollusca; class Cephalopoda; order Sepiida; family Sepiidae; genus Acanthosepion; species Acanthosepion pharaonis. Next base: position 208,522 of record CAHIKZ030000370.1, on the reverse strand, counting down.
GATTTCCTGGAAATGGACCTGGTACAATAATATCTCCTTTAACAAGAAAAGGAATTTCAACATCAAAAAGTGTAGAATTTGGTAGCCCAAACACACTTGCTCCAACTATTTTAACTGCGCAGTCAGTGAAAACTTTTTCTGTTGGATATTCTGGGAAAGGTCATGTTGAAATGACTACAGGTGTAATGGGGAAAATGAGAAGCCAAAAAACCCTTGCCCCAACTATTTTAACTGAGCAGTTATTGAGAACACTTTCTACTGGGTACCCAGGGAAACAACATGTTGTAATGTCAACAGAGATGAGTGGAAAAATAACTATTCGATCAAAAGCCATGAAACCAAAAAATAAATCAACAATATTTACAAGAGTGTTCCCTGAAAGGTCATTAGCAACTGTTTCAGGACTTCCTAGAAATGGAACTGGTACATTTACATCTCCTTTAACAGGAAAAGAAATTTCAACATCAAAAAATGCAGAAGTTGCTAGCCTAAAAACAGTTGCTCCACCTATTTTAACTGAGCCATCATTAAAAACTCTTTCTGTTGGATATGGTGGAAAAACTATAATCATAACCAAAAAAACAATTATGCCATCAAAAGTAGCAAAACACAAGGAATTACAAAAAATTTCAAAAAGACCTGCACTGTCATTAACAACTGAAGGATTTCCTGGTAAAGTACCATATACATTTACAAATCCATTAACTTTTGTGTCAAAAATTTTAGTACCTGGTAGCCTAAAACCCTCTGCAAGCCACTTACCTGGACAAACATTTCAACTCACAAAGACTCCTATGCCATCACAGACTTTTACACCTATTCAAACAATAATACCAGGAAAAGCAACAAAGACTGTACCAGTCAAGATAACTGGACAAACACTTTTACTCGGAAAAACTCTTTTACCTGATCAGTCTGTTTTATCAGGTCAAACAGGTGCAACTACTCAGAATTTTCTTCCAGGAAAACTACCTTCACGAAAATTTTCAGCCAGTCACATTTTGAGAAGTAAAGGTACTTCTTTTTTAATTTTATTTCTGTCACTTCTATCAGAATTAATTCTGATTAATCATCTTTCTGTAGTTATTACTGCTTTCATTTTCATTTTCTTTTTTAGTAAATGGCTTTATTCTTCTTCATTGGTTTAACTTTTCACTCAAGTTAAAAATTTGTAAATTAAATTAATTTTAAATTAAAATTAATTTAATTTAATAATTTTCTGGATTTTGTTATGGACATTTTGGTATTTACTCATTGTTATTTCCAATTTTTAATTTTAAAATACTAGTCAGTAATTGCCTTATGAAAATAATGACTCTCTATGTATGAAACCAATGCTGTAATTATTTTTAACTATGATCTAGAATTAATGTATAGACTCCAAGTTTGGGTTCTACATAATGGTATTTGAAAATGGAATCTGAAATCTGATTCTTATCAAGCATATTTTATCTATTATCATAACTTTTAGGAATACTGATTACAATATCAAAATTTAGATGTGTATTTGTTATTAATGCAATATTAATATATGAACTTTTAATAGCCTTGCCTACATCAACACACTTTTACAAATTAGTGTGAACACTAATTAAAATTAGCTCTAGTCATCTAGATGTTTTATTTATTTGTAACTTTTCAAGCAACACAGAATTCATATTTCTAGTGTTTTGTTTGATTTGTTCCTTATTGTCATCAACTTTATATTGTATCCATGAATTTAATTTCTTCTTTGCTGATCATTGACTGCATTTTAATGTTGGTGGTGGACGAGGTTGATTTTGTCGATCCTTTCTCAATTGTCATTTGACTTTGTCCTTTTCTCTTCTCATGACTTCAAAGTTTTAGGATTCTGATGGTGATGAAACACTACCAGTTGGCACAGTCGCAGGCTTGTGTTTCAAATAATTTAGGCTCAAGTCCAGTGGCTTTCAGTGTTGTTTTGAGTTAATCCTTGTATCTTCAAGGAGGACAATCCCAGGGTTTTTTTTCCTGGATAAGACTTGACATGAAACTTTGACTTTTCCATTCTTGCTACATGTTCTGACAAGTGAAGATGGTGCTTCGTGCTTAGCAATTCAATGCTTTTACTGTTGGCTCTTTCCATGGTTTTAGTGTTGGTCATATAGTATTTCCATTTGATGTTCAAGATTGAATCCAGGCTTTCCAGTCATATAGAAAAGTTGAGATGACAACAGCATTATAGACCATAATTTTTGTTGTTAATTTCAGATCTTTGTTGTTGAAGATGCATCAACTTTGCCTTTTGTGCAGCTCAAATTTTGCATTTCACACCCTCTTCTGAGCTGCACTTTTTTTGAAAAAATGCTGCCTAGATATGGAAAATGCTCTTCTTGTATATCAGAGATAGTAATTTCAAAATCTGGTCAGATGGTATTTGGAGCTGGCTGTGCAAGAACCTTGCTTTCCTTAATATTTACTGTAAGGCCAAAAAATGGTAGGCCATAGCAAAGTTTTTCACAGACTGTTGGAGTTCTTTTCAATGACAGAAGACAGTAATGTCATCAACATATTGATGTTCTGAGATATGTTGCATGTGTATTAGACATTTAGATTGAAGTCTACTAAAGTTGAGAAGTCCTCCATAATATCAAATTCTGATGTCAACTCCTGGATTGTCTGGAGGAAGTTTGTGAAGCATTGCAGCCAGATACAAGAAGAATAACATAAGTGCCAAGATGTATCCTGTTTTAGTCCACATATAATTGGAAATGTTATGGTGGAATACATATTTAGACATATTATCATGCATTGGGACATCCAAAACAATGAGGAACTTTCCACATAGCAGCTTTGGGATGCTCATTCAAAGGCTTTCTTCTTTAAGTCATAGATGACAAGGAAAAGATTTTTTTTGTCCCCTACTTTTCTTTTACACAGAAAATCATGTTGATTTTGCCACAAGAAGCATGGAAACCATATTGATATTCTGGTAGGTCCTTTTTGGTGATGATCTGGAGCTGATTCAGAAGGATCTTCTAAAAGACTTTTCCAGTGATGGAAAGTAATGATATTCCTCTATAGTTCCCACAGGCATTGTGGTCACCTTTTTTGAAGATCATTATGATTACTCTATCTTTCCCTTCTCTAGGAACTTGTTGGGATTCCCACATCTTGAGAATGAGGGTGAAAATGTGGGTTTGCAAGGGTAAGCTCCTATGTTTGATCCATTTGAAAGGGTTGTTGTCTAGGCCTGGGTACTTCTTTGATCTCATTTGCTTCATAGATCACTTGAATTCTTAAAAAGTAGGCCTTGTGTTCATCCAGAACTGAAGAAGTTGATTTGGAACATTTTCTCAGGAATTCCTCAGCTGAGGTTGAGTTTATATTTAGGAGGGGGAAAAAATGTTCCTTTCAGCATAGGAGTATATCTTGTGGATCTGTCAGGATATTTGTATTGTCAGTTGATGTTTTACTGATCCAAATAGTTGCTTCATTCTAACATACAAATTTTTGAGATCACATGTATTTGCCCTGAAGTTTGACTACTTTTTGTTGTCACCAAATGATCTGCAGTTCCTTTAGTTTTGTTTGACACTGTTATTTTAGCTTCTTTTTTAGTCTGGATCTTTGGTCTTGTTCATGAGCCAGATGAGCATTCTTTTTTGGCCTCAATCAGGTTGTTGATTTCAATATTTTTTTTATCAAACCAGTCCTGATTCTTGGTTTTGGTGAAGTTGATGATGATATTTGCTGTTTCTGTGGCTATATCACAAATGATTCTCCATTCTTCTTCAACAGAGTGGTTGCTGAATTCAAAGGTGGTTGTAATGTCAGGTTCCTGGAATTTTGAGATATCATATTTCCTATGAGATGGTGGTTGATATTGCTTTTTTCCTTATGAAAGGTGACAAGGTGATGATCATAAAGCCTACCTTGGTGACGAGGACATCTCTTTTGTCTTGTTGCCATATGATGGCATAGTCTCTCAGATGTCAGTGATTGGATCAGGGGTACATCCATGTGGTCTTGAAGTGAGTAAGAAGTGTGTATACTGTGCATTCATGATGAATAACTCGTGTTCCATGCATAGACTTAGTAGCAGATGCCTATTGGGAGTTGCAATTCATGATGCCTTCTTTACTGATGACATTTTCCCATAGGCTATGATCCTTTTGTACCCTTGCATTGAAATTCCTAGTAATAAGAATTTACCCTTCTTTTGATGTTACTTAATTGTTGGTAAAATTGATTCTTTGCTTTTTCACCAGCATCAAGATTTGGAACATAAGCGGAAATGGGAGTGATGTAAATCACTTTAAGAAGTGGTAAACAAAGAGTCATGTTGTTTATTGACAGCAGTTGTTTATTGATAGCAAGTGATGGACTTATATAATGCAAGTTTTAATAGTAAAACCAACTCTCCCCTTCATCTTTGCCTTTTCATAAGAATGTATAGCCAGAACCAGTTTCTTCAAGTCTTCTTTCTCCTGAAAGTCATATTTCACTCACTTCTGTGATGTCCATATTGACTCTAACCAGTTCTTTTGAGACTAGATCTGTGAGTCTTTCTTCTCTGTTGATGTCAACATCAAGAAAAGTTTTAACTATGTTCTAAAGACCATATTGGTAGTCTGAAGTTTCTTGTTGTTTTGACAACATGATGGGTGGTCTGCCAGGTGTAGTTTCCTGGGCAGTAATAGCAACTTCTGATGTTTAGTACACATTTTCTAGGACTTTCCTTGATTGAGGTGGGTATCAGTACTCCAAAACAGACATGAATGCAGGACTGGATTCCTAAGTAGTCACTGGGTCTTAGGAAGGTTGCTATCACTCATTCACCACCAATGTGCAGGTTCAAGATTAAAAGATTCCAGTTTTAGCAAAACCTGCTTCCATCATCCATTCCCTATTGCTAGCTTTGCAAGAGTTAGTTAGATGTGAAAGAAAATCAGTAGAAGAAAGTGCTGATTGCATGAATTTGTTTAAGTTGAACATCAAACTTTCCTCTATGGTATATATGGAATGAGCCATGCGGGATCCAGTTATGAAACTACAATGTACTAAGTCGGTTATAATTTTGAGTGGCGCCTTCTGTAGGATGTCTGTCATGCATAGCCCTCTTCATATGACGGTTCAACCATTGAGTCTGTTGTAATGATCTTCTGCTTGTTCCACTGTTGTGGTCTTTGGAGTTGGTTGCACTTAGTTTGGGTCCTCATCTTTGACCTTGCTGCCAGGAATTTAGAACTCCCAACAGCAAAAGAAATCAACTATACTGAACCAATAGTCAAAGATAAACAAAACAAATATTATGACTCATGATGCTTTTCCATCAATTTTGAAAATGGCATCCTCTTTCATAAAAAGAGAATTTTTATGCTTAAAAATATAGAGTAAAATTATTCATGCCAATGTATAAGTAATTTGACAAATACAATATATTAAATATTTTATAACTCTTAGTTATAATAGACATTCTTAATAAAGTAAATTTGATAAATAACATTTATTTTTAAACAATGTCTACCTCAACTTATCTTAAAAATAAACAAATATATGTTTTAATAATTAAAGATTATAAATGCATAAATCTGACATCAACATCTATCCCTTTGTCCATTATGAGGTGAATATAAAAGCATTTGTAAACTTATTTTACTTGAATCTTTTGAAAATCCATATTTTGATGTTAATTACAACTTTTAAAAGTTTTATTTTATATCGTCAAATGATATAGCATTGTTTTCAAATATTGAGTCACATGAGGGTATTGCTTACTTCCTTTAAACTATAGGTAACATTCACAGGATAATATATTTTCTTAATATTATCTCAACAGTTATTTAGTGACAACATTTAATTTATTGATACTAAACAATGTTTCCTCTATTTTTTTACCATTTTAAAACTTCTTTTTATGAAAATGGGTGTTTGCTGAGGCATAGTGGAAAGCTATGGAACTTCAAAGCTTATGGTATAGTTTCCCTGACAGTGCCTTTCCATGATGTGTTCTTTTATTTAAGTTGTGTCTGAAGTGTTGCAGTAATAAGGAAAATTTGGTACCAACACCTTTTACTAAATAAAATGAATATATATCAATGGAATTGTAACATTCTCAGGCTTTCATTTCATATTTGTATGCCATGAAAATAATTGAATTTTCCATGCAATTGATTTTATTGCTTATTTAGAATTCTGATTACTTTTGTCTGTAGCTTGTATTTTCCTACATGACAGCTTTTTTTTGAATGCATTGAATTTGTAAGGATAGATATTTTTATTCAATTGGTATTACTGAGTTTTATTTTCACTGCTATTGTTAAAATAAGTTTTACATTATTTTTATAAGTGAAATGAGAATTTTCTTTTGTCCTAACTGGGTTTACATCAGTTTTTTTTTCTTTCCTTTTTGGTTATTAAAAAAGATTATTGCTGTTGATTTCTCAGCACATGGAGTTTAGACTCAAATCTTATTTTATACCAAATTTTTTTTATGTTGTCTTTTTTGTATTGGGTGATCAAAAGTTTCTTCAGTTTATTAAGTAAAATACATTGGCTTCTACATTAACTTTATAATTGTATCAATTTTTGTGTCTGTGGTAAAAATAGCAAAATCTCTCCTTTGTCCACTTATTGCAAAAGCAAGAATAAATTACTTCACTAACCCAATACATAAATCTTTTCTAATATATATACATATATTCTTAGATAAGGGAGATGACTTTTGCTTTCTCTTTACAATTAATATTTTAGTACTGTAGAGTTTGTTTAATAACATCAATATTGGTTTTGATTATTTGTAAGTATCAGATAGGAAATTAAATATATTAAAAATAGCTACTAAATAGTGCACAGTATTATGGGAAATAATACAGTTGACATCAAATGGATGGACACATAAAGAAGGAAGAAAAAAGAAGACATAAGGCAATATTTTCCAAGTCAAAATGAATTTTCAGTCCATGACAATTTACTATGGCTTCAGGACAGAATTGTGATACCTGAAAAACTTTGATATTATTTGTTTATATATATATATATATATATATATATATATATATATATATATATATATATATATATATATTGGTTCTTGTTTCTTTACATTTCTTTGCATGGACTCACATCCTGAGTCTGCCATGTTGGTTGTGGGCATTTCAGGCGACACACATGTGTATCTCTCAACATGTACACTGGCCCACAACAGAATGGTGATGCCTGGCATGATTATTATTTTTCTCCTAATAACAAGAAATACACACGACTATATGTATGTACAGACTCAAATATACATTTACACACCTTTTTCAAACTGAGAGCCAGTAAAGAAAAACATTAACAAACTTCACTTCCTACTCTACCATGCACAGCAGACACTTTAAACTATTAGCAAAAACAATTTACACAGCTTCAAAAATTTTTGATTAGACCCTATGACAGTGCAAAATCACAAATTTCATTCACTATACTATTGCTAATCATTTTTCAATTACTGCCACATTGGTAGATTCAGTAGGCAAACAACACACCCCTCTACTATCTATTTTGCTTGACTCCCCAGTATACGCTGACATTTTGAGTCAATATACAGACTTCTCAGTCATTTAAAATATTGACTCTAGCAAACAATGACACTCGACTGGCAGGCATCTTTTCAGCTTTAATCAACACTGTTTTTCTGGGCTCATCGGATAAAGTGTGACATACCTCAAAAGCTCACTGTTCTTTATTTCACTCTTTGACAATGCCATTCAAACAACACTAAGAATTTGCAAGTACGTTATGCAATCGACAATAATAGTCAATTTTCTTAAAGTTCTCAAACATACATTCAACACTCAGTAGAAATTCTACATCAACTCGACTTCCACAACACTGCTTCTATTAAAATTTTGTGCACCAACTTTATCTATTCAATGTGGAGCATTGGAAAAAGACAAATTTTAATAGTAAATGCTGAACAAGTTACACTATCGATGCATTTTCAAGGACATGCTCAGACTCTGACTCACTAGAGAAAACGTAACACAGCACACCTGATGACAACACAAGCACATTTTGTCGAATCATACATCTCAACCACTCTTTCAACACCCTTTTTTCAGCTCAAGAGTGCAGAAACAAAATTTATTGAATTGATATGATCAATCCTCTAGAAAGGGGGCCTTGTCACACACACCGATATGACTATTGTTGGATTAGTTCCCTTGCTTGAAAAAATTAACCTTTCTTGCTAATGTACTATCAGGTTACCTCCTCCTAATTTTCAAAACTACTACTAGGGGACGATATCTTTTTTGCTCTCCTCTTCTTACTTTCCCACTTATATGACTACATGTAAATCTCTCACAGAAGATCGCATTCCTTTTTGGAAAACACGAGAACAATACATATATACACACACACACGTAAAACAGTTTTCACATTCATCTCTCACACACATTATTGTCTTTGTTACTTGTATAACTTTGTTGTTAATACATTATTTGTTTGTGTATATATATGGTTCTTGTCGTTTCTTTACATTTTTTACGTGGACTCACATCCAGAGTCTGCCATGTTGGTTGTGGGCATTTCAGGAGACACATGTATTTATCTCTCACCGCAAACACTGGCCTGCAAAACTAAACTTTGGGCTAAACAAATGTTGAGAGAGAGCCAAAGAATCAGTGTAATGACCTAAAATTTCTCAGGAGTTGGAGAAGCATTTAAAAAAGATGCACATTTGGTAACATACACCATCCAACAAATAAAAAGGAAAAATTAAAAGTAATACCACTTGTGCAAGGTCTATGGCAAAGAATTGGTTCAGATATTTCACTCACCAAGGACACCAATATATTGCCACAATAGATTATTTCTCAGGGTATATATAAATAGCAAAGCTTAATCCAATGACAGGCAATTGTGTTATAGAGAAGTTAAAAAGTTTCTTTTCGCATTGGGAATTCCTATTGAACTTGTCAGTGATAGGGAAACAATTCACAAGTTATACTTTCAAAGATTTTGCAAAGAGTTATTGATTTAAACACATCAAGTTCACATTAGACTCAAGCAAATGGAGAAGCGAAAAGTGCTGTTAAAATAGCAAAGAGAATTTTGAGACAATCAGACACATTTCAGGTATTAATGACATACCGGAGAATATCAATTCAAACCACAGTAGTTAGTCCCAGAGAAACAGAATTAATTGTGGGAAGGAAAATAAGAGCAACATTACCTTTACATCCAAAATTTATTACCAAGATGGCCTGATTTCACACGAATCAGGGAGAGGGACAAACTGGTAAAAAAAGGAAACGAATTTTAGCAGGTACCAACTGTAAAAAGAGGAGATATAATTAGAATAAAATTGAATAAAGAAAAATATTGGAACACTAAAGGAACGATTAAGTCAGGCAAAAATTTGTATATTGTGACAACTAAACAAGGTACTTTCTGAAGAAATAGGAAACATATTTCATTTTCAGGTTTTGAAAATAGACATTTGGAAAGAGATATTGTCTAACCAGGTTGGGCTTTGGCCTGAATGTGGGATCTCTGATAATGCAATTTGTGCTCAAGGCTCTGTTAGTGCAGGACAAGATGATAAAGGGAGTGACGTCAGCATATATTGATGCATATATATATATATATATATATATATATATATATATATATATATATATATATAAATGAAGATGGTGTCATCAGAATCCGTGAGAAAGCATCACCAAATGTACGGACTGACTAGCAAGGATCCAGAGAAGTCGCAGGATGTTGCCAGAGTGCTGGGACTAGAAATCTGGGGGGAACATGATCGACTGTGATGGCAACGAGAATGCGATGTGGTGAACACTCCTATGACCATGATGTGAAGACCATGATGTTATGGATGGCTGCAAGTAGAGCTTCTGCCAATATGCAGAACTGGATGACAAAATCAGTGATGCTCCTCTGGGGCGTATGATAATGGACACGCTTACCCTGGTACAGCAACTAGATCCTGCCCAGGGAGAATGATATGTGGACCCAAGGGAGCTGGACGTGTGGGTAGATGCGAGTTCACTGGCTTTGGAAAGGTGTATTACACCAATGGTGTCATAATTGAAGACTCATGTTGGTTGCGGCCAATAGAGAACACCCAACATATGAATGTGGCGGAGCTGGATACCGTGCTAAGAGGAGTCGACATCGTACCCAAGTCATTGGCCATGGTCTTACATGTGAAAACAGACTTCCTCTGCATGTACCACTGGTTGACCGATGTCCTTATAGGCAATTCTCGACTGAAGACAAAATGCTCATAAGGCAGTGACTGAACACACTGACCTCACTTGTGAAAGGCTGCAACCTTTCTGTCAATGTGGTGCTAGTAACATCCAACCAAAATTGGGTGGACTTACTGACTAGCTCAACTATGCACAGAAGGAGATCAAACCTATACAGCCGGCGTGTGCTTTTACTGCGGGTGACCTGTGCTCTGCACATCTGACTGAGAGCTGCCCTATTATGGAGCCCATATATAGCCAAGGATGATGTGTCTGCCTCATACGCACCCACTAATCTGCTGCATTCATACCAGATTCAATTGAAAGGAATTGACACTGTGTTCTGCCCTGACCACCAAGGGATGTCAGTCTGGTACAGAAGGTGGACACACTCTGGGTGAAAAATCCACAGGGACAGTGCACATTGAAATTTAAACCAGGTCACGTTACCGTGATAATCAGTTCTGAGTCTGAGTGCGAGGGAGAAATGGGACCGATCTTTATCGAGTCTCCTCATTCTGCGAATTAATATTCAGACCCCAGCACCTCTGCCGATTCGGCCAGAGAGGAAGAAGTTCTTGTCCCACTACAAAAGAGTGCTAGGGTGAAACGAACCACCACCTCACCCCACTGTTACCTGTTTGGTCATAATATCATGGGGGACTATGACGATAGGTATTCACACTTACCTGATCCAAAGGTGTCTGGCCTGCCAAATCACAATTTACAAGAGGTCCAAGGCACATGCGTGATGAGTCATTTTATGAAAGTCGGTCATTTGCATACGAGGACGACCACTCATTTCAAAAGGGGATATACAACGACAGTAAAGGACAGAGAAATATTGGAAGCGAGCAGACGTGGCATTTGTTTTTTTTTTTTTTTTTTTTGCAAAGATTGTGCTATTCGTTAACAGAAAGAAACCAGATAAGTTTCATTACAAGGATTTTGAAACAATAAAAATTAAAAAATAAAATACTAATCTGAAAATAATATAAAGACCAAGATATTTGATTTCACAAAGTGAGTGAGTTATTGCCCTTTCGCTGTTAACAAAACAAACATTGATTTGTAATTTTTTAATCTGTAATTTGGAATAGTTAGCAAGTTAATTAATAAAGAAAATAAGAAATTATTTTAGGAAGGGAAATGTTTTATAACATGAATAAGGATGATGATTTATTAGCACTACTAGGGAATGCTGGGAGCAAATGGATCAGAGTGGCAGTTTTGAATAAAAAGTTGTTGAGTTTGTTTAGTACATCTCGTATTGTCGTTTTTGTGTTGCTCCAACTTTCAGCCATTCTCATATTTTATCTTTCCACCTTAAGCCCGGTGGAACAGTTCGAGGAAAATGCTAGGTCAGAAAATAACTAAATTTCTAACTGATATTTTATATTGATAACCATTTTTGATTTTGTTGTTATCTGTTCTGTTTATTTATGCAAGATAAAGTAAAGAAGCTAGAATTAATATCTTATAACTTATCTATGTAAGAAAGTTAAAAGTTTATTTACTTTTAAATTAACAGAGTGCAACAAGTGCGTGTATGTTGTGTCAAGATAATTACGAAGTTTTTTTAGTTTGACCAACAGAGGAATGACCTAAAGTCATGAAAATTACATGCTATTCCATATTTTCACCTCACAGTTCAACAGTTGACTCGAGGATAGGCTGCTTCATTTAAAGAGACTGAATTTTTTTTTTGTAGGAACAATTAAAAACGTGCCTCACTTGAGTGGTTGTGTGATCAGTTAATTTCAGCACCGGCCTATGAGGAATTCAAATATAATTTCCAAAGCGTTCTGGAGGTACATTATTTCTTCAATAGTTCCATTGTCTTCCCGTTGTTTGAAGACATGTAGATATTGATCGTGGAACTTTTTTGTCTCTAGGTCCTTGGCTACCCTCTCTATGATCCTAAGGGAAGCATTATGATTAGAAGGCACCGACTCTACTTTGTCTTCGTACCATGACAGCTGCACATGGTAGCGGCCGTCCTTGAAAAATATGGAGTCCCTGAACTGCTTCACTTTCTCTTCATCTAAGATGGAGAATTCCTTGGAGATAGGGAATTCCAGTGACTCAAGATTGAAGATATTTTCTAATCTTCGTTGGACATTTCCCTCCTCGAACCAATCTTTTAGGGGGTCTGGATAGCATTCTTCCGGGTTAAACACAAAGTTAATTCTGGATGATGGAAGTGGTGGAGTTTTGGCCAAATAGGAGACATAATTAATATTTGCATCTCTTATCCGTTTTTGCTGTTTTTAGCTGATTTTCATATAGAAAACAGCGGCTGTTGCCGAAAGGGATTAATCCTCTAGGTGTTGAAAAGGTGGCACCATACATACAGGGAACTATTTTGAAGGGTTGCAGAAACTGAATTGCATCAGTTCTCAGTAGGTATTCAATGGCAACCCAATCATTCTGGGAACTGTATTCACTGGCCAAACTGTATCTCTTCAAATTCTTGAGCATTTGTGGAAGTCCTTGTAGTTCATAAGATAAATTCAATTCACTTGAAAGAATCGGAGGATGAGTCCCAATTCTAACGAGATCTCCGTAAATGCCCTCGTTCCTGAACCCGATGTTTGGAAGACGAAAGGCAATTTAATTTTGTGATGTAGCGCATTGTAGCCACTACAACTACTGTTTCTTGTCACCCTCAATGGGCACATATTTCCCATCTGGGGCCTCTTAAGGCACCTGAAATATAAACGTAACTTCCTACGCTTGTTGAGGCTGGCTTTATGTGTGGTATAGCGAGAACAGTCTTCTTAAAAATGCCCATCTTTCTTACAAAATTCACACCTCCGCGTTAAAGGTTTTTAGAGAAGAACGGTGTATTCTGCCCTAAATCTAGGTGGGGCCGTGGCTTGGTTCCAGGAATTTTCTCAGGTTTTCTGACGATCAAAATACGTTTGACTATGATTGGTGTTTCTTTTAATATCACGGACAATGTTGGGCAGGTTTTTCCAGAAATCCTGATCCGTTCGCCTTTTACTTCAAATGATAGTTTGGCGAATTATACCTGAGATATTATTGTGGCTCTAGCCGATGCATCATCATACAAGTCACAGTGATGGGAGGCCTTGAGTTCCCACACATTTGCCTGGAGTTTTATGATAAAATCTTTTAATCCCACCAGGACTTTAGGATTCTATCGTTGAAAGCCCAGTATTCCCTGTATGATCTCTCCTCTTATCTCTTCCTCGTCCAGGTACTGCTTCCTCAATAACTTCAGAGCTACTAGGTAGCTCTCTTCGGAAACTGAAAGGTGCTCGATGAGTAGATGCGCCCCACCCTCTAGGGAACATCTTAAAAATAGAACTTACCAGTTGCAGACGGCATGGATGCCGCACAATTCTCAGATTAACGCTGCTTCTGCAGGTTTCAAAGTCTTTCTCGTTGAAATATGGCCCTTTCAATTTTATTTTAAAGGGCTCTACTGAAGAGGGTGAATGGGCTGCTGGACTAAAAGGGAGGGATCTAGCCAGTTGTGGCGTACCTGAAGCATCCTGTTTCTGAGAGTTTAGTGTTTTGTCAACGCCAGGAGTTTAGTGTTTTGTCAACGCCGAAGAGACCCTTGGAGTTTCTCCCCCGCTGCTACTCCGGGAAACCCCTAATCGCTGTCGCACATCTCTCCTAAATCTGAAAGAGTCCTAAATTAATTCAACCAATGGATCTACCTTCTCTTCGGCAGCAAGTTGCTCCTCCATGCTCCACAACACCCGCTTCAACTCTTCCAACCATCTTACGATTTCTCTTTCAAAGAAAGAGAATATATCTGTAGACAGATGCTCTTCTTCTGGCCCCTTTACTGTTCACCTTATCATTTTTAAGAAGGTTTCATCTTCTCTCTAGTTCTTGCCACTTAACATGGTCTTCCATTTGGTATCAATGGGAAGAGTAAATGGTTTAAAAAAGTTAATGGGGTTTTACTTAGCGCAATCACTACAAAGTGTCGAATGTTTTATGCAGACAGATTGAGGGAGGGGGAAAACTTGGACAGCTATGCAACTCGGAAGCGTTGTACCCGAAACACGACGTGAAAGGAGAAAAAAGACAGAACACCTGTTGCAGCAGCATTTCAGAGTGACCCTGAGTAACAATAGTTGAAGATTGCAACGAATTGTTTCGTTGCTTAGAAGTAACGTTTGTCCTTGTAATATTAACACTAAGTAACAGTATATAATTAGTAAATACCCTCTCATAACAGACTATAATAGAGCTTAACCAAATTTTTTATTGCGTAAAGTACAAATGTGGCACATGGCCAAAGATTGGGGAGGGGGTTGGTGTTGGACTTCATCTGTCTTACACTAAAACTTGGTTAGCCACAATCACTGACCCAACCATGCAATAATAATTCTTTCACCAAAGCAACACATTCTTACTTACCATTCTTACTACATCCACCATAATACCTCAGAGACTCTATGAAGTCCTAACTAGTCCCTTTTTTTACAATTTGTTAGTGGGGGAAGGATTAAATAACAACATTTAAAATTTATTTACAATCGAAAAACAAGATTTATTTACAAGACAAAACAAAACAGTGTTAGTAATAAAATCCTACCATAATCCCTAATGTGGCAGAAGCACTAGTTAACTGGACGAAATTAATGCGGGACTTAAATAGTCAAAACACTCACTCACTCACAACAACAACTACGAAAATCACACCCGAAATGCATCCCGCATGCACCAGAGAACTGACATCTCTTGTCGCCTAACGAGGAGGGGGGATTAAACTAAAGAAAATGGAAGCAAAAATAAAAGGAACTAATGAGCATACACCCCTAGCTAAGTTAACTTGATGGAGAAAAACTAAAGAACAAAACAAGCCTATCTTGGGCAGGGTTGTCAATGTTCACTCACGCAATTCCCAATATCCTTTATATATAACCGGTATCAAAATATCACTCTAAGTCGGCACCATTTATTCGGTACAAACACGCAAGTCTCACCAACCTTCTGCCAAATTCTGATGGATTGAGTCATTTCCTTTCCGTCCTAATCTTAAGGAACAAGATTAGTTGGGAAGAACTAAACTTCCTGATCCTATAGAATTGCTTCTGTCTCATCGTCCATATCACAACTCGAATAACGCCTAGTCAGAAAAAGAACACAGAGTGTCCAGCCTTAGTCAATGCTGGTACGACATTACTACAAACAGAACTGGCCTCAAGGACAAAGAACTTTCCGTGCAGCATGACGCCTTCAAGAAACTTGCACAACGGACCTACAATCCTGCTGTAGAAGAAATCGTGACCGAGCGTCTCCACCATCCCGCCACAACGAACGCAGTTTGGAGATTTTTCTAAACCCGCCAAACAAAGTCTCTTGCCGATCCAGAGGATCATTCGAATCATCAGTCAGGTCAGTGATGTCTCATCGTTAGTGAGGCATTTCAAACCGGGCGCCCAAGGCCATATGGAGCTCGCCTGTCAAATCATCCGGGACAACCGTCTGGACGCCGGGAAAACCATCCGTCGCCTGTAACAGAAGCTGCTGTCATTTGTCACATAGAAACTCTACGAGACCGCCCTCCTGCGCCTTCTTGGTCTCATGTTTTCCACTGACCTGAGGTGGAACAACTACATTGAATCAATAGCTACATTTACTGCAAGGAAAGTTGGTTCTCTGTGTCACGCCAGAATTTTGTTCTCATCTAAGTTCATCTTTCACATCTACAAATCTACCATTCGTCCATGCATGGAATACTGTTGGCATATATGATCTGGTGCGCCTGCTGTTCTTCTCAAGGTTCTCGATGAAATCTAAAGATGGATATGCAATGTGATAGGTCCTGACCTGTCATCTTGACTCCAGTCACTTTCTCACTGACGTAATGTGGAATCTCTCTGTCTTTTCTATAAATATTTTCATGGCATCTGCTCTGACGAGCTATTTTCACTGGTGCCCCGACTGCATGAATTCAAGCGTGCTACTAGGTTGGCATCACGGTCCCACCCTTCTACTTTTTTAAAGTTAAATGTAACCGCCTCTTCTAATCCAATAGCTTCTTCTCTCGCACTTCCCGACTGTGGAACTCCTTTCCTCTTATTTGCTATATTCTTCAAAAATCCTTTTATCCTTCTCCATTCTTTTATCCTTTCTTCAATACACAGTTTTTTCCCTTAATTTCACTCTTTGTAGCCCCTTGCGTATTAGTGGCACTCCCGACTTGATTGGGGTGAAATGCTTAAAAAAATGATAGAAGAAGCACTCGCATCAGGATAAACGACGGGCCTCCTTCTTGCACTAGTGCACACTTCTCAAGGATGGGAAGTTATTACGGACGTCTTTCTTCCAGAATTCGTCATTCACATCCGATTGCAAACACATCTGGTCTAGGAGATGCGAATCGTATGTTGGTGAATCTCAACTCACGGGGATACCCAAACTGACTTCAGAAAGGTGGAGGTAACAGATCTCCCAACTTATTCTCCTTGTTGTGGGGAGCCCTGTCTCCCCACAACAAGGAGAACAAGGGCTTTATTAAAGCCAATAGAGTGCGGACGGGAGTGAAAGAACGGACAGTCGGTAAAGGAGAATTTGGTAGTTGGGTGAGGTACATACTTCCGTTCTACCTTTTAAATACTTCCGTCCTACATCGGGACCGAACCAGACGCCGAGTATCTTGACCGGCCTGTTCGTCCAGAGGAAAGGTGCAGGAAGAGAAACTCCCTTCTACGAAGACAACAGACTTATCGCAACTTGGACTTGGTCCCTGTCACCGTTTCGTACCCTCTGATTTCTTTGTCGACTTCGTCAATTTCGGCTCTTCTCGACGCAAGAACAGAAACATCGTCAGCATAGGCGGAGTATCTGGCCGAGGTGGTAGCACAAGGTAGGGACATTTCGCGAAGGACCGGATTCGCCTCCAACTTGCGAAGGAAGGGCTCCAACGCAAGAAGGTACAGCAAAGGCAAAAGCGGACAACCTTGACGAATGGAGCGAGACAATACGAAAAGTTTTAATCTTACTTCATTCACTTCCACCAGCGCACTGGGAGACGCACACAGAAGTTGGATCTAGGTGCGAAAGTATGGCTCGAACTCGGTGGCGAAAAGGACGGCCTCCTAAAATCGATGGTCAACCCTATCGAATGCCTTGGACTGATCTAAATGGATCAGCGCAGCGTCACTGTCGATGATCAAGCATGCCAAAGTTTGCTCGGAGACACTCAGACTAGAGAGGTCTTCAAACGGCTGGCTAAATATATTTAATAATAATAATTATATATGTGTTTAACAATGTTAAATGTCGATACTTACCTATCCCATTCCCATCGTTCTTGTTTTTGCGAAGCAACTTCTCACACTCCTGGTGAAGCGTTGAGGTCGCTTCATCCAGTTGTTGTAAATGAGTACCAGCAAAGGAACAAATTACTGCCTTACATTTCGTAGGGAAGATCGTCTAATTCCCGAGTTTTTTCCAGTCCAACCTGCTTCAGCGCTTTCCAAATCACAGACTTTGTGATGGGACCATCGAAACCCAGCCACTTCAGCCGTCTCGAGGCGATAAAAGTCGATCAAATAGGCATCGAACTGGGCAGGTCTCAGACCGGGTTCCCTGGTAAACAGCTCCTGAAATTAATCTCGAAAAGCCCCGTATATACCAACGTCTGTAAGCCATGGTCCACTTGTCTGGCAATGTGATGTTCGTGATATGTCGACTGGATGCATTTTCAGCTTCCATAATCCAGAGTTACCTCAGAAGATATTCTTTTTAACCTAGCCTTAACTACTAGAGCTTGATCCTGCTTGATCAGCAAGGAGGCCAGTTCCGCCTCTATTAGTCCAAGTCCGCACTACGTCCCGGAGGTGCTCATTGCGATATTTACCGACAAGATCAAATCCGCCGATAAAGTTCCGAAACGATTTTCCGAGTTGTTAGTACCCGATCTTTCCCCTATACGATCTATATCGGGGTCAAGAATTCAATCGCCCGGTAAAACTACCGAACGAGATGTCATAAAAAAACGGCACGATCCACTGAAACAAGTAAGGCTGCTCCGTATGGTTATTGGGTGCATAGACGAAGAGCCTTATCCTTTATGGTAATATCCAGCACGCAAAGCTTGTCCGCCGTGTCTGCGAAGATACGAGCACACACCGCTTTCGCAGACTTGCTCACCATCCAGGAAACTCCTCTCGAGTGTCCATCAAAACATACTGAATAGAGGACAAAATATCTTCATAGTCGCGAGTTGAAAACCAGGTCTCCTGCAAACAAAATACATCCACCCTGAGGAGGCACCTCGCATATCGCTACTGGGTCCTATGTTTGCCTTCATACTCGATCCTTAAAATTAAGTCTTTCGTAATAAGTTCTCGACTGGCAGCTTTTGCACAATCTTCCGGCATGGGTAGCAATACGTCCAACATGAAGATGCCCGTACCCGTGACGATTCATCACTGTGTCTTTCGTGCAGTGACAAATTTTGTCTACCACAAAATCTAGCATTATTCTTTTTTTCAATTTTCTTTAGTTCTTGGGGGTCTTCCAAGAGTCCACCTTCTAATACCAGCTGAGCGTAGCTCTTGGCTCGCTCAGAAACTCTACAATATTGATAATGCTTTTGGTGGGGTACTTCTAATAACAAGGCAATTCCCCAGGCTCTGCATTGTCACACTTTTTGTTCTAATTTTAGCCATTATTGGCCTCCATAGTTTTTTCGCTGGTCACATTTTGGTCATTATCAGCCTACATAGACTTACTTTTGGTTTGCTTTTGTTATGATGTTGATTTGGGGTTAGTAGAGACAAACGCCAAATAACACGTAACAATAAAAAGGGTTTTAATAGGTTGGTAAAAAGGTACAGAAATTGCCTGAGTAGTCAATAACTAGCTCAGCTAAGAACTTCTCTGTCTATCTGTATCTTCCCATGTCAACTGACATGCCACTATTTAAAGTCTTTGTTCACAGACGCAGACAAGTTCATCTTCAAGAGGGGTGGTAGGCTTCCGACACAACAGCTTTAAATCCAGGTATTTCTCAATATTGTTTTATCTGGCAGATCCATTTTACCAGATGATCCAAATAAAAAAGATCATCTTGCAGATGTGTAACACTTTTTATCATAACCATATTAAGAGTTAAATCTGCACTGTGGAGTGGGTACTTGGTAATCTCCTTTTGAAATGACAAGATGTTTGTTGCTTGGATCAGGATTGCAGAGAAGGTAGCCATTATTGCTGTATGTGTTTGAAAAAAACAAAACTTTTGGACTGGTTCAAGACCAAATATCAAAAGCAACATGTATCTGAGGAATACTAGAAGCAACATACAGGTGAAGGCTTTTGATATACTGTTGCTGGATGGGATGACAAGTTCATTTGTTCAATTATGTTGCTACATCTTGTGGCAGTTGGAGCACTTTCTCATTTTTTTAAGAATATTGAACATTATTAGGGATTGGAACATGTCAATATTGAGTACCTCTTCATTAGCTTTGAGATAAGGAGGTGTATTGTGGAATTTTATATTAAATATTTATTATCTTTATTACAGCCACTGTTTCACTGTCATTTCAAAATGGATCAACAGAATCTGTAGATTCAAAGCATACTAGTTTGAATTTCCTAAAGTCAAATAATACTTGAAGTTAAAACTTTTGTTTAAGAATGATATTTTAATCTGTCCATATTTTATTTCTTTGTAGCACCTTTTAAAATATCAACAAGTGTTAATTTCCCCATTGGTAAGTAAATTATATTCTAGTTTTAAGCCTTTTTGTAAGTTTTCATTAAATTTTAATTCAGTATTTCAATAACCATGAGAACAGCATTTTTTATGATTCAGTCAGTTATGTGCCATGTGTGATACATGCTTAGGTGATCATGTATCTTTCGATAGATGACTGACGAGGCAGGTTTTTTCCCTCAGTAGGTTGTCATTTCTTTCTGCAGTAGACCAGTTGTCATCCAAGGCTAGAGAGTCCTGCTATTTACCCATAGCTGCAGGGAGAAGAAGAGGATTCATAAGGGTATTAGCATGTAAGTGAATGTAAGGGAGTATTACAAGGGTATTAGCATGTAAGTGAATGTAATGGATTTGACTGGAATTTGAACTTGGCTCTCTGATTCCTCAATCTGAGCCACTAACCATTACTCCACTGTGCCTCCTAATTTTATGATTAGAATGTATATTAATAACTATTTGAAAAAAAAATGATTTGTCTGGTCTTAAATATTAGATGGTGTTTGATGGCAATGTTTTACCAATAAAATTGGTATTGTCCAACAGATTATCTGAAAATTAATATGGGCTCTTGATATTCTATAATTTTCATCAGTCCTTCTTTCATAAAATTTGTTAACTCATCTATTATGTTGACTTTAACTTTTATTTGCAACAATTTCTTATTGCTTCCATAGATTTACTTTACCTCAGTATTTCTTCTATTTTTATATAAAACTCTTTTAATGATGAACCAAACATTTTTCATCTAGAGAGGCTGAGTACTATTCCATTAATTTGTTATATTTAAAAATATTTTTTTTTTATTTTAATGATTTACTTAGTTGGAAAAGACAACTATATAAACATTTTATATCCTAAATTTTGGTTATTTCTTCATTAAAAAGAATTAATATTCTGAATGTTATAGAAAATGTACTTTGTAAGATGCAAGCTCATAACCTTATGTATGTTGCAAACAACCACTTGCAGCCAAAATTACAAAATGAAATCTCTTATCTGTGAAATCTGAAATTTTATATAAAATCTCATCAGCTTTGTGAGGGTATATTTTAGAATCTAATAGACTAAACAAAGTTTTGTAGCCAAACCAAGAAGCTGGATATAAATCTAAAGGACAAATGAAAAAGTACAGAATTTTAGTTGTTAAATATACTTCATGATATTAAATACAATTCCCAAAAATTCTTGTAAGTTAAAATAGAATTAGTTCCACTAACTACACAAGACAAGTGAGAATAGAATAGCAATAACATGAAATTGTGTAACATACATAAAAAATTTGCAATTTCTGAACTAAAAAGAAACAGAAGGTTATTTCTGACAAATGACTGTAAAATTCTAAATCCATACATTTAAACACAACAGGTTCTTTACTGGGTAATAAATATAAGAAACAGCTGAAATTAGTTACTTTAAGAACTGCTAATCCATTTTATATAATAAATTATCACTTCTCAGTATTTAAAGGTATCTCTAAAATTTTCAACTTTAAGAGTGGGAAGTATTATCCATATATGTAGTGACATAGAAAATGGTAGTTGTAGTAATGATGCAATTTTTTAAGATAGATGTTGAAGGTAGGCAGTAATTGCATTTATATTCAGTTAGTGCTATGTGTGATATTAATGTTGTGACATGGTGGACAACTGTGTGTAAAAGTGAATGATGAGACAAAACATATTGTGTGCTTATCTGTAGCAACCCATGGCAGAAATAGATACAGGATTTAGGCTTTATTGAAATGTGATTGGTCTCTATAAATAGTTACAAGGGAATTAATTCTGTACTTATTAATATGTCACATCTCCCATCTTATTCATTATTTACTGATAAAAAAATATTTATATTGTCTATGTCATTAAGATATGACATGAACAATCACCAGGGTAGATAACTTTTAGAATTGTCATTATTCTGGCCATTATTACATTTCTGTTCTATATCTGATGGACTTGTTTATAACACAACCACTTCTTGTTACAATTTTGCCAGTTTTGAGTGTGGTATGTTTGAAGGAGTCTGCTCAACACTGACTTCATAGTTGAATTAATCAGATATGAGTGCTGATTTTTTGTTGTCATTCTCTCTTGATGGGTGTGTATATGTCATGTATTTCTTTTATATGTTTGTCCTAGTGGTTTGTCACATTTATTAGTGACAATTGCTGATGCACAAGTTTTATCATCTAATTGTACTTGTATGTGATCACTTGGCTTCAATGATGTGACTCTGGAATTGATCCATGTTGATTCTCACTGTTTAGTTATGACATCAACCTTCTTCATGTGGGTAAGCTCTGCTTTCACTTTGTCCTTGAGGCATAAAGAAGCATTTGTAGAGGGTGTATTACTGATGATATAGTATCTGGTTGTAATTTAATGGAATATTGACCTGGTAGCTTCCCAAGGCCTTCACATAATTGTGGATAGTCAAGTAATAGGTTTACAGTGTTTACTGCTATTCATTTCAGTAAGCCTATATCCACACATGCATGTTTTCCTTGGATTAGTGAAATTTTCAGGTTAATAAATTGAAATGTCAGTTTTCTTATCTTGTTTTGACATAACATTTTAAGTTGGATGATGTGCTGACTGTAACTGTAACTCTTTAGTTGGACTTTGGTTGTCTGTAGCAGACTTGTGTAAAATGTATGCAGTACATTCTTGGGTATTATGCTGGCTTCTGCTGCAATGTCCAGCTTGAAATTAAGTCATACACGGCCATAGGCTTGGGGTGGGGGTAAATGGATGTGTGCTGATAGATAATTCCACTTAATAGATATTGACCTACCAAAAGAATGGAACTTTTGACCAAATTGAAAGATGTTATCCACATGCTTGTTGAATTTAATTTTATTTGTTTATTTTTCCTTTCTTCTTTCTTTCTTTTTTCTTTCTTTTACTTCATTATTTGAAAAATATGTTGCATATTATTTATATTGTTTTATTTCTCTTTATATTAATTAATCTATTGTCATTGTTAATTTTAATGTTATACTTACCATTATTCATGTGTGTGGATGCAGATCTGTCCAATCTGTGAATGTGGTTTTGAGCAGATTACCTTAGAAAAGGAGGTCTCCTCTTATATTAGATTTTATGTTAAAGTTATTTAAATTTGTTTTTTGATGTCTTACGTGATAAGGCAAATCCATACTTTTTTCACTCACTGTTTGTCCTCTCCAACCCTCACCCATGGCTATAGGCTTTGGAGGCTAATGGAATATGTGCTGATAAATAATTTCACTCATTAATAGATACCAACCTTCCAAAAGTACAGAACTTTTGACAAAACGGAAAGATGCCCTCGACATAATTTTGTGAATGCTAGTTTAATTTTATTTATTTATATTTTTTTCTCTCCTCATTTTGTTTTTATTCTGTACTTGATTTAATTCATTTTTGAGTGTGTAAGTGTATATTTGTAAGCACATTTAGCTAGCCTAAACAGCCTAATCAAAATTTTGACTTATTTTTATGTATATTTCTTGTACATTGTTTTAAAAAAAAACTCACAGTAATTAGGGCAGTTAATTTTCTGCTTGAACTTTTTATGTCACAACTTAAAAATTACTAGAATATAATCTACTGATCAATTTCAATTACATCCCTACCAAAATTCATGCACTTGAGTCAGCTTTACTTGTAGAATTCGATGCTTCCATTCAGATTTTATTTACCATTATTTCTTTTTACACCTATTATATATTAGACCATGTGAAGTTTTTAAGTCCATCTCTTCTCCCATGCCCCCAGCTATTGATAAGTGGCAGGAGAGACTATATCCTATAGTCTTGGGTGAGGGAGGGGTTCTGGATTCAAAATTGGCATAGAGAGTGTTCGGGTTTGTTGAGCTGTCTTGCCCAGGAGCCACAGATGCATCGAACATGGTTCCTCTGTGAAAGTAATGGTTTAGGGTCTCATGATATATATATATATATATATATATATATATATATATATATATATATTTGTTTGAATAAAAGACAGACTACGTTAAGATTCCATGTAATAAGCTATTTCACCATAACCCCTTTAACAGGGTTCTGGATCATCAGACTTTACTTCCAAAAGCTGAAATGAAAAATGAAAAGAAATTCACACGTTTTTTATGGACCTCATCAAGTATACGCAAAGTTAACGAAGTGAGGAAGTGAGGTGGGAGAGAGGATATGATTGTGTCATATGTATCATTTTAGTTTCCTATTTTAACCCCAGTGTGTCGGCTGGATGTTGCTCAAATCTAACTCGTCTCGTCTCTAGATAAAGGTGGTTAAGGGGTGAGCGATAAGGACTACATTAAGGAAGACGTTACAATAACCCCAATAAATTACACGACAGGTTTCATTCAAATTCTTAGACGCTGTCAGTTCGTGTTACTTTAACGTGCATATTTGGGAGGTTAAGGTTTGATAAATATCTAAATTTTAAAACAATCTACGAAGAAATTAATTTGAAATTCGGTGGAGTTTTGGGTATTTTCTATGAAGCAGTCGATTGGAAAAATCCATAGACAGAACATTGAAAGAGTAATCCAATTTATATTTAGTACTTTTTCCACTAAAACTTTTATCTTATGAATTTCTTTTCATTTTTCATTTCAGCTTTTGGAAGTAAAGTCTGATGATCCAGAACCCTGTTAAAGGGGTTATGGTGAAATAGCTTATTACATAGAATCTTAACGTAGTCTGTCTTTTATTCAAACATATCTGCTCTGAATTTCACATTGAGCTCTCTGGATATCATCCTCCTCAGGTCTACCCATACGGATTACCTAAATTTGCATAAACTATATATATATATATATATATATATATATACACACACACACAAATTGAGTGTGTGTATGGGTAAACATATATGTATGCTATTGTCAGTTGGCTGGTGAGTAAAAGCAGCTCCCCACTCCAGTTCCCTGTGGGTGAGGAGGGCTGTTAGCAACCCTGTATTAGAAGGCAACAATAAACCACTCCAATATCAATCCCAAGGAAAATCCTAGCTCTTAACAATCAAATAAAAGATAATACTGCTAAAACTATTGGAATTAACTCATCACCTAGTAAGGAGAGACATGTGCAACAGGTGACACCTGACTATCATCCAGTTACTATTGGCAAAAATGATGTGCAGGGGATCTAACACTAAGGGGTAAAGGAAGACATGTGTAACAGGTGTCACCAGACTATCATCCAGTGACTGTTCACATAAAAAAACAACTCTTGGGACATGGAATGTCAGAACACTCAACAAATGTGCCAATTAGAAAACATAAAGCAGGGAATGAATATGTTAAATGTTTTTATGGATATGCAGCTAATTGGAGCTAATTCCCTTGTTCCCAGTTATCATTCTGCTTAAGTATTGTTGTTGAGGTATTTGTTATGATTTTATCCATCAGTACTATGATCCACAACTGTAATTTTCAAAAATGTTCTCTTAACCTTGGAAACAAATATCTTTCCTGACTAAAGATATTTAATTTTTTTGCTTTTCAGCAAGTACTGAAGTCACCACAAAGAAACCTACCACAGGTAGGGATAATCTTTATGTTTAAGACTTATATACTATAAATTCCTGTTCCTTTTAAATTTCATTTAGAATTAATTTATGAATTAAAGCCTGATAAATGATATAAATTAATTATATTTATTAAATTCTTTTTAAATAGGATAGTAACATATTTAGTTATTATAAAAATTTTGCTAGGTGTGTGACTAAATGATAAATATAAAGATATGTCTTAGAAGTGATGAAATTGGGGGTATGACATGCTCAACCAAACCCAACCTTAGATTAGTAGAAATGCATTTGTAACATCCATGTACATACATACATATGCTAGCTGACATGTATCTATATCTACAAATACCCTATATTAGATTGGATATGCTGAATTGTATATAATAATTATATATAGGATATAAGGCTGATATATATATATATATATATATATATATATATATATATATATATATATATAACCCAAGTATATAATTGGTATACACAGAATGAATTCCAATAACCAACAATTGTGTATATATGTTCATATGTGTATTGGTGCATGTATTTATATTGGTGCATATTTTTATATATGTGAGTATGTGTGCATAAAAATGTGTGTATATATGCGTGTATATATGTTTATATATATGTGTGTATATGTGTACTTGTTATCATAGATATGTATATGTGCGTATATGTTTATGTTTATATATTTATATGTATGTATTTCTCTGTGTGTATATGTATGTATATGTATGTATGTATGTATGTATGTATGTATGTATATGTGTGTTAATTTGTGTTTGCTGCCGTGTATGTATATATGTGTATATATGTATATAGGTATGACAGTACACTTATTTCTATTGGGTTTCTTTATCATATTTTTCTTCGCCAAATATATAATGAAACTATTATCAACTTATATGATTAAAATATATTTTTATTGATATTTGTGGTTTTGCAATTTTCGTTTTAATATATTAAATAATATTATTTTTAACCATTTTTATCTTTCTATATTTGCTCGCTTAAGTTATAATTTAATAAGTGGTTAGCATTTATTTAATGATACTTTAAGTCTTAAATATTTATTGGTTGTGGTATCTGATTGTCTAGGTCATTGTCTGTGGGTGTGTGTACATGTATTTATCGGCATCTATGTGTATGTAGAGTGCATTCACATTTAATTGTGTGTGTGTATAGGTGTTGGTTTCCCCTTTTCCTTTTGTCATAAAGGGCTGTGGAGATGTTCCTGTCTCGTCGCTTTTTTGTGTGTATATATATATATCTTAATATGTCTGGGTGCTTATGTATTATAATCTGATTGTGTTTTTGTTGTTTTAAAACCATTTATTTTATCTTCAACATCATCACTTGATAAGACACCGAGGGTGTTGAAACAAAATGGCTATTTTTGTTGTGATTTTATAACATATTATAGATTTTCTAATATTTAACATATGGTACATACGTTAATATATGAATTTTAATAGGTAGTTTTTAAAGGATCACTCAACAATGCACATTAGATTACAGATCGAAGAAGTGACCTAGGAATATATATCTAGGGAAATAATTAGTGATTATATATTCATACCAAACAATAATTTTAATTCATTCTCACTTTTGTCTTGTAATTATGTCTAATTATGATTATGCTAATGCCTGGGTTTTTCTAACTTAACTAAACTCCTCTTATTATCTTTTGAAAATGTTTCATCCTAACATAGGATGTTTGTAGATATAGATACATGTCAGCTAGCATATGTATGTATGTACATGGATGTAGATATCTAAGTGTATGTAAGTATAGATAGCTATGCAAGTAGAGATATTCTTAATGTGGACAAATGCATGGGTACACATATATATGTACGAATTGCTTCCAAATCTTTGAAAATCTATTTTTGCTTCTTGTAATCTGATAGCAAAATTATGGATGTCGAGGATAGGATATCTATCAGAGATCTGTCTATATTTCTGAGATTAGTTATTGTAACTATTTACCCTATTTACATTATTCAAACTGTTGTCCTCATCTTTATTGCCATATTCACAATGTTTTGGCTGTTGTATGCTCTGGTCTTCTTCAGATGATATTTTTGGAAATTTGAAACCAGAGCATACACACTACCATGATGATGTGATTAAAGAGAATGATACAAAAAAGAAAGTTCTTGATTCTTGTGGTATTATGACTGTTGTAACAATTCCCATTGAGAAACAAAAGTCATGTACAGAAAGTGTGTGTAATATTTTGTTTATTTATTTGATACTTGTCATCACAATTCTGATAGTGTTGGGAGTTATATAATTTCTATCCCAATAATTTTATTATGAAGAAAGGAGGTGCCATCCATATAGTGGAAATTAGTCATAATGGTTCCTTTGCTATTATTTTGATATTGTTTTCAATATTGTGAATAATTTTAGTGATACTCTCTCATGGTTCATGTTGATATAGATTTTAGTTATTTTGAAAAACTATCCTCTAATATTAATTACAAATCCTCCCGATCTTTTAGCTACCTCTTTTATTAGATTAAATTTGAATTCAAATCAGGCTACAAGCCCAAGTAAAGGAAGATGGTTGAATATGAGGCTAGCAACTCCATTCCATATTTTTAACATAAAAACATTTTTCTAGACTCTTGATGCTTTGGTCTTTTCTTTTCTTTTTTTTTTTAATGAGAATGGGAATATCTGGTACAATATATAGACGATGCTAGAGAGATTTGAAACGATAATGAGAATGACTAAATGAAAAAAATTATAATGACTAAATGAAAAAAATAATAAAATTTATATAAGTATACTTTTAATTAAGATAAAATTTTTGGAGACACAGATTAATATTATTATTTTACTGGAGATCAAACTAGAAAGGTAATGTATAGTTTTGCTGTTATTTTTATAAATCAAACTTACATTATCACACAAGTATTTGAAAAATGTATATACTTTTATAAACTACTTGTGCATTCCATTCTCTTATATTTCTTTTGGCCTCATTGTGTACTATTTCTTTTTCAGTCTGTGTCCTTGATACGTGTGTATTTGAGAAACAAGCTGGTTATAAGCCAGGAAGAACAATAGGGTTCATTGAGAAAGATGGTATTGCTGGTGCTTCTAGGGATGATGAATTGGTTATGTTGGGAGAAGCAATAGAGAATGGCGTCACTCTTATTGCAGATTGTAATGAGTGGTAAGGTTTTAGTACTCTAATAAATAATATTGAATCTGGTTATTAGAAAGAGAACATTTGTCTAAGGATGGTTTATTGCATTTCAAAAAGATTTAACATTTACAGGAAAAGGAAAGAAATGCATAAAATCAATAAGGTTTCCTTAAGGAGAAAAACTTTGCTTACTTTACTTGAATTATTCTTGACAATTTGATAAATGATTGTGCTCTAAAATAATAATTTTTTTTTAATTGTTTCTCCCCAAACAAGGTGATAATGTAAATGAGATGCAAGAGGTTACTGAAGGTGAAAGAAGATAAGAAAATGTTTGTGAGAAGAAGGGACAATAAAAGAATATGATTCAAAAAGACAAAAGCTGGTGATTAATGTTGCATCAGGAAAGCAAGTAGTCAGAAGTAAAAAGTGTGAGAAAAGTAACTACTAGAATAGAACTTGTGGTTACATCTAGCCATTACAACTGCAAAATGATGAGATCTACTTGCCAGTCTTGTATTATGTCTAAATTTATGTGGTTGAGGTACCAAGGAGAAAAGATCATTAAACAGTTACTATGAAAATATTTATAAAAAAGACCCAGAGTGTCATAGTATGACACAAGTTACCACCGTTTCATATCCCACTCCAGAGTGGGAATTGAAAAATAAAAATACAGGTAAATAAATAGGCCCCAGTCAGAGCTATGTTGCTACAATATGTGTGCTTGTTTTCTTCTTTCTTACCAATATGTTAATATGGTGACAGTGGTGAGAGACCCCAACAAAGAAATGCATAAGACACTCTGAAATTGACATGAGAATCTACATGCAAAATAAATAAAGTAAAAGAAATCAGAAACAAGAATGAGCAACAAAAACAAAGGGAGCCAATAGAATACACTTCAGCTTTGTAAATTGACAACTCAAGGTAAGAACACGATTTTCTCCTCACATTTCCAGACCCTATTAGAAAATCGACACAGGCACACAAGCAACTCCTTATATGGAAGATATGGAGGCACACATTCTCAACAAAAAGAGAGATGCCCAGCCTGGGGTACAACATGCATCATTTGCAAGAAAAAGAACCAGTGGGGAAAATATGCAGCAGAAATAAAAATGACAATCAACAAGCACATGTTACACAAAAATACTCTCAACCAAGGCAACAATATTGAGGAATGCAAAACTGAGAATCAGGAAGTAACAACTCATTCTATTAATCAATGTCAAAGTGAGGAACTTTACTAATGTTGTGGACCCAGAATATGTCCAAAAGAAAACCCGAACTCAGCAATTTAGTGAAAACATATTATTAACAAAAAGAACGAATACATAAGTGTTGCACGTCCGACTGACGGCAAAGTACAGTAGTCAACTCGTCAACTGTAGACAGCGATATTACATGTGGCACAAGGCCGGTTTAACGTGGGATCTCCGAGCCCGTAGGCTCGGCCAAAATTAATCCCTCTTTGAACCCGCATAAATGGGTTCAGGGGCAGTCAACCACCTCGAACGAGACTCTGCCCTTCGGCGGAGCCTCGTCCGGGTTCCTCTCCGTCCGAAGTCAGAGAGTTCGACTGTTTAGCTGTAACAGGTCAACTGTAGACAGCTCTCTTGAGAGGCATAATCTCCCCGTATATAGTTATAGGACGAGTCCATTTAGTCCATAAAGGCAGGTCCTATAACAACCCCCTCCCAAGCCTTTACCTCCGCAGGAGTCTCAATATCGTCTCCTTTCT
The DNA here is from genome assembly GCA_903632075.3 of Acanthosepion pharaonis. Lineage (NCBI taxonomy): Eukaryota > Metazoa > Mollusca > Cephalopoda > Sepiida > Sepiidae > Acanthosepion > Acanthosepion pharaonis. The sequence continues at coordinate 178,164 of CAHIKZ030000370.1, read as the reverse complement.
GGATTGATGACGAGAGGGTCCGTGGACTTCCGCTTTCATTTAGATCGTCGCGGCTCTGAAGCTGCTTGGGGTATTTGAATGTCCAAGGTGTCGTAAATGGTATCCATAACTTCTTCTTCCTGGGGAGTACTGTTGCAGTCATCCAACAGTCGTTTCCTGATTTGATTCAAGAGTCTCTTATGAGAGAAACAAAGGCCTTGGATTATGTAGACCATATTTCCAATCCTCTTTTCTATCGTACCAGGTTCCCAGAAAGATGTGTTATTTTTAAACATCTTGAAGAATACTTTTTCCCCTGGGTTGTATTTTTTTCTTGGTACAATAGAGATCGGACCTTGTTTTGTTTGGGCAGCAATTTATCAAAAACGGATCTTACTTTACGCGCAAACATTATTTCTGCTGGAGATAGTGAAGATGGCGCGTTAACATTTGGCGTGATCCTGTAAACTTGTAAAAACTGCTGCAAGGCCTTTTCCTTTGGGGTGCCGCAATTTTTTTAGGGCTATTTTTAGGGTGTCTACGAAGCGTTCTGCTTGACCATTTGACCTCGAGTGATATGGGGGGGTCGTAGTGTGTTTTATCTGAAAAATCTCGCAAAACTCTTTAAAGTCGGTCGATGTAAATTGAGTTCCGTTGTCACTGACCAAGCAATCTACTACTCCAAAACGAGCGAATAATTCGTGAAGGTAGCTTATTGTAGCCTCTGTAGTGGGATTTTTACATAGGAACACTTCCGGACATTTTGAATAACTATCTACTACAATTAGATAGTAGAATCCCTCTAGCGGCCCCGCAAAGTCCACGTGGATCCTTGACTAAGGTCAGTCCATCTTTGGCCACGGTTTATGTGTGATAGGTGGTGCTTTTGCCGTCAATGCACAGCCCTTGCATGTGTTGACCATATTGTCGATGTCCTGGTCCATTTTAGGCCAGTATACGTAGCTGCGCATTAGACTTTTCATCCTATTTTACCCGGATGCCCAATGTGAAAATCTTTCTCTTTTGTAGGTTTTTTGGAATGACGACTCTCTCGCTGTATAGGAGTACCTCATCACATAGGGAAAAACTGTCTGATATGTGTTGGTCCTTCTCTGAAATTTTTGTTTTTGTTGCACTAATGAATTCATCATTACGGGCTTTATGTTTTATTTCTTGTAGCATCACAGGAAGTTCTCTTATAGTGCTACACAATAAAGTTTTTATTTCCCCCTCCGTTCGTAGTGAAGCGATCACAGAATCTTCTAAGAGTTCCCTATGTCTTAGAACCAGTCTAGAAAGTCCGTCACCGTGACAGAGTTTTTTCGAGGGGATGTATTCCAACTTGAAGTTGTAATTTAGGAGAATTATCCCCCACCTCAGCAGTCTGTTTGCCGTATAACCGGGTAATTCTTTTTTTGACCCGAAAATAATGAGTTGCAGTTTATGGTCCGTTTGTAATGTGAAAAATCGTCCGTGTATGTAACGGTGAAATTTCGTGACTGCGAATATGATTGTTAATACTTCTTTTTTCTATTTGGGAATAGTTCTCTTCCTTGATGTATGAGCGATGGGCTTTTGCGTTCCATCTGGCATTTTATGAAGGATGCACGTTCCTATTCCATGCGAGCTTGCGTCGCTAGCAACTATGATCTCAAGGTTCGGGTCGTAGTGCGTAAGGAATAAATCCGATGTTAGGACTTTGATAGTTTTCTCGAATGCCTTCTGGCATTCGGATGTCCATTTCCAAACCTTATCCTTTCTTAAAAGATCGTTCAGCGAGGCACGGGGGTTATGCATATTTGGGATAAACGCTTGGTAGTAATTCGCTAACCCCTAACTCTGTAGCGCTGTGACGTTTTCAGGAGCCGGCATGTCTTTAATTGCAGTGGCCCTTTCTGGGTCCAGTCTCCTACCGTCTTTGTCTATGATGTGACCCAAATATTTGATTTCTTTCATGAATAAGTCACATTTGCCTTCCTTTATTTTGAAGCTATAGTCTTGTATTCGTGAAAATACTTTGTGGATGTGTTCCCGGTGTTGTTTTAAGCTTTTACTGTTTATCAAAATGCTCGGCTAAAAATATACCCTTTGAACCCGCCTAGACGGGTTCAGGTCCTGTCTACCTCACCGGACGAAACTTTGCCTTTCGGCAAAGCTTCGTCCGGCTTCCTCTCTGCCAAAGCAGACAGTTCGACAGAAGTCGTACACAGTCAGAGACTGCGGGACAACTGTAGACAGCGATATTTAGTTACCCACCACGAGGGTTATATGTGGCATAAGGCCGGTTTAACGTGGGATCTCCGAGCACGTAGGCTCGGCCAAAAATAATCCCCTGAACCCGCATAAACGGGTTCAAGGGCAGTAAAATTCCCGAACGAGACTCTGCCCTTCGGCGGAGCCTCGTCCGGGTTCCTCTCCGCCCGAAGGCAGAGAGTTCGACTGTTTAGCTGTAACAGGTTAACTGTAGACAGCTCTCTTGAGAGGCATAATCTTCCCGTATATATAGTTATAGGACGGGTCCATTTAGTCCATAAAGGTAGGTCCTATAACAACTAACAGTTTGAACATATGTCCTTCCATTCAATCAAGCAGACCAAAACAAACATTCTGAGAACAACACTCCCTAACAGACTAGGCATTTACACCCTAAGAGTTAAGGTCAATACAGGAGCTGAATGAAGCACACTCCCAGTATGGGCATTTCAGCAAATGTTTGCAGAGAAAATTGACCCATAGTGACACCCACTCCCTAGTACAATAACAAGTGAAAAAATAGTCCTGATAGCATACAATGGGTCTGATATACATCAACATGGCTGAATTAGTAGTATAAAAGGGTGGATGGAAATGGGTCAAATTCTATGTTATAACATCAGAAGGACCAACAATATTTTGACTCAGAGAACAGGGATTGGTGACTTTGTGCAATAAAAGAAACAACCACACCCCACAATAAATACGACAAATGACCTGATAAGGATGCATCCTACCCAGTTTGATAGAATAGGCAACTTTAAAAGATAATACACATTCTCCTAAAAAAAAGAATATCAACCAATCATCCATGAAGCCAAGTAATGCCCTATACATACGAAGGATGAAATCAAGGCATGGTGAAATTAATTGTCATTCAGAAAGTTTTTGAACTGACTGATTAGGTCAGCAGCTTTAGTGTATGTGTGAAAAGTTAATGGCAAACTACATATATGCTTTGACCCAAAAGAGCTGAACAAGGCCATCATATATTGTCATCACAAGATCCCCAAAATCAAGGCTGTCACACAGTCTATCAGAAGCAAAGTTCTTGTCTAAGCTAGATGTAAAGTATGGATATTGGTTCATCAAATTGGACTCTGAATCCCGATTACTGAGAATGCTCTTCATTTTGATAATGTCACAAGATGTTTTTCAACAATAAATGGACATGATCGAGGAAAATCTCCTGGAATCATAGGGCTGTTGGATGATGTAATAGTATTTGGGAAGCGCATGACAAGAACAAACATTTTCTTATGAAAAATGCATAAATGGATGGGCTTTGGTTCAACAGTGACAAATGTGCAGTCAACCAAAAACAATTTCCCTTCTTTGGAGCCTTATTTGATGAAAATGGACTCCATCCTGATACCAACAGGGTAGAGAAGATAAAATCACTATCTACCCAAAAGGATCTAACAGAACTTCAAAGAATACTAAGGATCATCACATACATGAAACCATTCATCCCTAGACTATCTGACTCAACAGCGCCAATAAGGGAGTTAGTGAAAAAAAAAGTTGAATTCAAACCAAAAATCACTAACATAAGTCAAAAATGTGAAGAAATGATGCTTACATATTCTGACCTAACCAAAAATCAACCATACAGTTTAGGAGTAGCTCTGACACAAAATGATAAGCCCATAGCCTTTGTGTCAAAAGCATTTACAGAAATGGAATAGTGATATGCCAAAATTGAATGGGAACTATTGGCAGTTGTGTTTGGTTGGAAATGCTTCCACTCATGTTTATTCAAGTAGAAAGTGGAACCATCATATAGCCTGATGTACTATACCATTTAGTTACAGAGGAAGTGTCTGGTTAGCAAGGTGGAATTACTGCTTCCTCTGTAGCTAAATGGTATAGCATATCAGGCTATATGATGGTTCCATGTAGGATACAATTTCAATTCCTGTCAGAGGACACATATTTTCTATGAAATTTCCAGACATTCAGGATGATAAATGTTGTTATTACAGTTTATTATGTACAAAGCATTTACTTGAATATTTGTATCTATAAAAAAAAAACATATAAAAAATAAATATCTTTAAATAATTTTAAAACTTAGTTTATTTCATAATATATATATATATATATATATATATATATATAAAAATTGAAAAATTCACTTACTGTAAATTAATATTCATTTTTAAATTATTTTTATTCCATTCCTGATTATGTAGTTTTATGGTTCATGTCCACTTTTCAAGGGTTAAAAAGTTTTTTATATAAATGCCCACTTTTTTATATTTGCATTATTTTTTACTCTGTCAGTGATACATAAATGCTGATGTTCACTTGCATGTCCATCAAATCATTCAAGAGAATACTTCCAATACTCAATGGACACATGTATATTCATGGTCCCATGTGCATTCACAAACAAATTTCTAACGTAATTGTTTTCTTATTGTATATTTTTCTTTGTGTATTTTTTGTTGTGTAGTTTTTAATTATTATTATATATTTTTTTATTATATATTTTTTGTATTTCCATAATTAATACTTGTATATATATATATATATATATATATATATATATATATATATATATATATATATAATTGTATGTGTATTGTGTTATTTTTGTTTTATTCAATTTTATTTTATTTTTTATATATATATATATATATGTGTGTGTGTGTGTGTGTGTGTGTCTGTGTGTGCGTGTGTGTATAATTACAATACAATCTTTTAGCTTGAGCACTGTGTCTTTCATGGTTAAACCCTCTCAGTGGGTGGGAGGTGTTTTAACTTATGTTGCTTGTAGGAGGGTTTAAGCAATCTGAAGGTTGTGATTGCAGTCTGTCTGAAGGTTCATAGATTCATCATTGTCTGAATCATTGAAGTCCGTTAGGCCAATCTCAGCATCTGTTGATCTTAGGGATTTCTTGTAGAAGCTGCTGTTTTTTGTGACAAGGTTGCTTCCTCACCTGGCAGTAATCATAGACCCTTTCTGCTGTACTAATGTGATGGATGGTAATGAGTCAAAGATTTGGGGATTGTGGTGTTTTTGACAATGACTGTATCCTGGACACAGATGTTGCTGGGCTTAACTAGGCATTTCCTATATGCATATATAGCTTCATGCTAACTTTGGTGTGGGTGTATTGCTCTTTGATGTCATTTGGTGGGAACTTGACAACAGGTGGTAATTGGTTTTTCAGATCCCATCCAAAAAATGCTGAGGTGGGTGGAATTCCTGTTGTAGAGTGGGGGGGTTGTCCTGTAGTCCAAGAGGAACTTATAGAGTTCTTGTTAGTAGTTCAGTCCTTGGGCATGTGCGGCTTTCATGAACTTCTTTGCTGTTTCCATGAAACATTCAGTTTTGGCATTGGCTTGAGGCCACAAGGGTGTGATCTTTCTATGTTTGAACCCAGTTTGGTGGGAATATTCCAAATTCAGCAAAGATTTTGTTGTCATGATATTACATTTCTCACCGAGGTTAAGGCGATGATGTTGACATTCACATACCAAGAGTACTCATCTGTGATGACAAGCATGTACTTCCCATTTGGAAGATGTTCAAAGTTTGTGCTGACTCTTGTCTTTGGAGCTGTAGGAAAAGGGAATGTTTTGAAGGGTGTGAAGATTTGGCAGCTGAAGCAATTTTTGATAGTGTGTTTAACAAGAATTTGCATGCCTCAGAACAACTTTTTCTCATAGAAGGACTGTTGTTTTTACAATTCCTTAAAGTTTGTGCAAATTTGATGACTTGTGCTTGGAATATCTGTAGCAGAACTATCCCGTACCTTTTTAGGATGATGTTCCCATTGTGGGCCAGTGACAATTTGGAAGAAGATCCATAGTTTTTGTTTGTCAATGTCATTATTGTTGGCTTGTTTGTGGTGATGGCCTTGATTATAGCAGTGAGTGTTTGGTCTTTGGTTGTCTCTGTGGCAACTTTGTCAACTCTGATTGCCTTGAGTGTGGATGTTGAAATGATGTAATTAAGGTACTCCTCAGCTATCTTTTCTTCTCTGTTACTGGTTGGTGGCTTAGATAGTCAGTAGTGGCCAGTCATTTCATATAGTTGTGTTCTTAGTATCCAGCATTCTGTGCAGGCTGATAGTTTGAGTATTGTTGAAGATGGCCATTAGTGACTTGTGGTCACAGTGGATAATGAATGGTGCGCCAAATATGTAAATGTTGTAGTACTCACATGCACATGCTTTGCACTCTGTTTGTGAGTATCTTTGTTCCACTGGTGTGAGTGGCTCAGCTAGCAAACTGAATCAGTCAATCTTCTTGGGTGAGCACTGCTGAGATGCTTACTGGACTGTCATCTGTGTATATTTATGTAAATTTGTTGGGGGTCAAAGTAGGTCAGTGACCATGCTTTGCTTAAGCAGTCTGTAGTGTGTTTGAGGGAATCATTATGATATTATATCTAAGCCCAGGGAGTCATTTTTTTGTTAAATGTCAAAGGTCATGGATTAGAGTTGCATAGTTGTGAATGAACTGTGCTCCACAGAAGTTGGTCATTCCCAGCAGGCTGTGGACATCAGACATGGTCTTTGGGGTTGGAAGGTCTAGGATGGTTCTGATTTTCTTAGCATGATGCCATCTTTTTCAAAGATATGTCCTAGTAATTCAAGCAATGTTTTGTTGTATTTGCATTTTGGTGTTCAGCATAAGGCCCTCTCATTGAGATGCTGAAATCTTTCTTGAATGTTGGTGTCATGATCTTCCTGAGATGCTCCAAAACAGAGGACTTCATCACTGACATTGACAGACCCTTTGATATCTGCAAGTGTTTGATGCACTGTCTCTTGAAAAATCTCATTTGCAGAGTTAACCCAAAATGATAGGTGTTTGTATCTGTATAATCCCAGGTGTGTTGCAAAGGTTGTTATGTGTCTAAATTCTTCAGCTAATTCTAGTTGGTTGTATCCTTCGTCAAGGTATGGTTTACTGAAGTTCTTTACTCCTGATTGAGTTTGTCAAGCGTTAGTATTGTATGTCGTTCCCTTCTTATGGTGTTTTCCTTCTTATTCCTCTGATCACATGTCTACACTTTTCCTGGTGTTTTATTAGTTGCTGCAACAATTTAGGAAACACAAGGGGTTGGTCCACTTGCTTTCTCAATCATTCCCAGTTCTTTGTCCTTTTGAATTTGTTTGATGTGTTGGACAACAGAGGGAATGTCTCTGTCAATGTGTAGCTCAATTAGCTAGCCATTTAGTTGTTCAAGTTCATCAAAAAGTCTATGTATTCCCCTAGGAGCACCTGGAATGCAGATCAAAACTCACCTCTGGATATGTTAATAACATTAATTATGCTGTCTCTAGCTGACAGGAGTTTGATTCTCTTTGATGTTTCCCAGCCTATAATGTTGTTTTCTGAACAGGTCACCACGCATATTGTGGCCCAGCATGTAGTATCTCTCACACAAAGAGTGGTTTGGAATATTCCCAGTACTGGTATGGTTTGGTTGTTGCCATAGGCTGATATGATGGTCCAAGTCTGCCTTGGAAAGTATGTTGACAGTGAATCCAGAGTCTGCTATAAAATTCAGTACTTGGAAGGTTGCTCCAATGGTGATGTTGAAGTGTTGTAGAGTGTTGTTCTTGTTGGTGGCCTTTGTACACAAATTCAGTCTTACCATATGAGTCATTGTCACCTTCCTATTCACTCTCTGGTTGTATTTCACTGAATGTTGCAGTTGGGGTGCTTGTCAGGGTGTGGGCTGTGACTGCCCACGTGCTGGTTGAGAGCAGCAGACAGAGGAAAAGAGATTTCACTTATGCATGTTTTGCAGTTGCAGCTGTACACAGGACAGCTCCATTGACCAATCAGGGTGTGGCCATGTGCCACCCCAGTTATGACATTTTTGTTTCATTTGGCTGTGTTGTGGTTCATTTCAGGGATGGTGACACTTTGTTTTGGTGCTGACATGATTAAGATCAGCAGGGATGGTAGGGCTCAGTCATTCATTGAGCTTGGGAGCTCACTAGCTGCAATGTTCTGGTGAGCTGTAATAGTTCCTGTAAGGTTATTTTGAGGGTAAGCCCCTTTTCCTGTATCCTGTTTGTGTTACAACCCACAGTGATCTGGGACTTGATTTCTGTATCAATGTTGACAAAGTTACATGTTGGGGCAAGTTGTCTCAGTTCATTTTCATATTGTCAGTTGTTTGTTTCATTTGTTGTGGGTTAAAATGCCTATCCAGGGCAGTCACAAGTCTGTTGTAATGGGTCTCTCTCTCACATGGTTTCAGTTCATCAGATATTATAGTGTCTATTATGTCATATAGATCCTCTTTACCATATGACATGAATAAGGCTGTTTGGTGTAAGTCATCCTAGATTCCATGGACTATGAAGTGATTTCTAAGTCTCTTCTCCCACTTATTCTAGCAGACAGCTATGCCATCAGTGTGGAAATCAAAAGTCAAATACTGTGTGATGGCTGCCATGTTGATAGTAAAGGTGCACATGTATATCAGCAGGGAAAAGGAATATAATATAGTTGTTTAGATGATTTGATTAATATGCAATCGTGTCTTCATCATCAATGTAGTATTTGGTCTTTTAGTTGTGAGGATGAATGTGGATGGCTTTGATTAGCTATCCATGCCCATGGATTCAAAGAGCAAATGAGCCTGAAAGTGTCTTGTTTATGTTTTTGCTGCCCAGATGTTGAATGTCACTTTTCTCTTTGCTAGTTCTTCAATATACTCTGGGCCTATTGTTGCCCTTTAAATAGGTTTTATTATACACTACAATATGCAAATCATATATCATCCTGGAAAAGAAATGATACTTGCAGGATGGTCTAGCAAGACTTCCAAAGAAGAAAAAGAAGGAAATTCTGGACCTTGATTTAAAAGTTGATTTTGCCTAGTTCTCATTGAACAAACTAAACCAGATTTCACAAGCAGCATATGCTGATAAAGGTATTTGCCAAAAAATGAGGATTTGAAATCCACACATCTTCACCTAGATACCTACAATCAAATGGCCTATCAGAATGATGTGTTCAGTCAGTGAAATTGGTGACCAGGATATCAATATGGTATTGCTATGCTTAGGATCAATTCCATTAACCCACTTAATCCCATCCCCTGGAGATCTCTTAAACAACAGGAAACTAATTAATAATCTTCTAAGGAAGCTCCAGAACAACTATGCAAAAAAATAAAATAGTAGATCATCTTTATCAGAGACAATCATAACAAAAATCATATTATGATCAACATGCAAGGAAACTTCCTTACCTCAATGCTATGCAACATATCCAAATTCAGGACCAGGGCACAAGGATGTGGACATCAACAACTGTAAAACAATCTTGCATAGAACTGCAGTCATACTTAGCACAGATGCAACAAGACAAGTCATTTATAGAAATCAAGGTCACTTAAGGGAAGACCATAGCACAACTAGACCTGCCTCCACAGAAAATCAAAATTCCCCTCCAAATACTCCCATGGAGCCAACCTGTCACACATTACCAATGCACCCTTCTCTGGCCAATAACAACACTACTACTCACACTATCTCAAGATCAGGTTATATCATAAGACCCTCAACCAAATATGAATAATCATATGTCAGAAATTAATTGTGAGATGGATGTCATAGTACTTCCCCTTGATATCACTCCTCAGAGTGGACATTGAAAAATAAAAGAAAGGTAAATAAATATGCCCCAGTTGGGATAATGTTATTGTTTATGTTTGCTGTCTTCTTTTTTATCAATATGTTAACACAGGGAATCCATATCATGGTAATGAGAGAGTGACTGAAGTCAAGATGCCAGGTCAGAACTGATAACATTACAGACACTACTCTGGATTTTATCAAGTATCTTGAGATATTGCAGGATCACCAGACCAAATATGGCAACAATATCTAATGCATAGACAAATGATTAATTTTTAAACATGCAAGATGAATTCTGGTGAGAAGAATTGTCTAGCACAGCACAGTGTATCAAATTTCTTTGCAGCAAACCTAGTAATTGATTCAATATAATCAGTGGAAAACATGAGACCAAGAAAGTGCAGTTGTTGCTTTCCTGGAGATTAGCATCAAGCAATGATGACTAAAAGACAGCAGTTTTGTTTTGGAGACATTAATGTTTACAGGCCATTTCTCACCCCAGCTAACAACAGATTGAAGGTCATTTGGAGATCAGTTACCAGCTTTACTTTATCAGAATTATCAGACTTACTATTAAGAGAGTTTGAATTTATCACTAGCAATGATGTTTATTCCTTGCAATATATGTAGAGATTGTAGTGTCAGAATGTTTTAAGTCTTAAAGAGATGATCTCTTTAAATATTTAGTTGAATACCATAGGTGATCATGAATTACATTTGAGGAATGGTTATATAGTTTTTGTCAAAAACAATTGCTTTCCTAGTCTGTGAAATTATTTTGTTTGTGAAATTATTTTGTTTCAAGCCTGTAGAGTTTTGCAGAGGCAATAGAAGATTTAATGAAAATGTTTTCAGGTGGAACTGGTCAATTATTTTTTGGATTTTCTTCCACAAATTTGAAATTTACTAAAATGAATCAATTATTATTACAGCACTTGCAGAGAAGGCAACTTTACCTGCACTCATAATATGTGTGAAGGTAAGATACACATCATGTGTTAGATGTTTATTACTTCTGCTTTGATTTTTGTTATTTTCTATTTGTTTTTTAAAAATTGTCTTTGAACAGCATAAAGAAAAAACAAAGTTAAAGATAACTGAAAATACACACATGTAACAAATACCTTTTTTTTATTATATAATTAAAAAGAATATTTCTTTTTATTTAAATCATTTCACCCCCAAGCAAGGCACAAAAGCCTCCAACATGCAGGGGTTGCTCGTTATAAAATTATATAAGAAAAAACATTATTAAAGGGCAAGAACAATAAGAGAGATAGAAATTAAGAAAACAGAAGATAATGACTAACATTGTATTTAAATTTTTGAAGGTCAAACTTGACTGGAAAGCAAGAAGCTGGAAGGGAGTTCCAAAAGTCAGAAGTGAGATAGAAGAAACTGTTAACATAGAACTTATGGTTACATCTATATTTTGACTATAAAATGATGAAATCTTACTGCCAATCTAGTATTGTGCTTAAATTTATAGAGTCTAGGTACCATAGAGGACCGTTCATTAGAATAATTACCATGAAAGTATAAGTGGTAGCAATATTCAGTGCATAGATGAATAGTAAACTTGTAAATATGTAAGATACATTTAGTGAGAAAAATTCTCTAGGATGACCCAGAGAACCAACTTTCCTAGCAGTAAACGTAACAATAGATGCAATCTAATCTTCCTACTTCATATCAGCAGAAAATGTTAGCTTGAGAATGCACCAGAGTTACTCTCCTGGAGGTTAAATGCAGAAAGGGTTTTCAAAATGAATAAATTTTGAGAGCCTTGACAAGTTCTGACTGCTTTAAGCTAATATTGGCTTGTACCAAAATAAATAAAAAAATAAATCTGTCTTAAAATTAACTTTAATATTAATCTCTCATTTTGTTTTCTGGACTTTATGATATAGATTTAAACAAGTTTTTTAATAATACAAGGTGGAGTAATTTTTTAAATTTATAACAGCAACTATAAGAAAATTGATATTTTAATAATTCACATTTATGTCAGTGTATTTGAATAATTTTTTTTTGACTTCAAATCTAATTTTGATATTTTAGTTGAAAGTTTCAAAATATTTCATGGCTTTTCTGCTAATAAAAGAAAGAAAATGAAAAATATCAGACTTATTTTATCTCAGAAGAATATTTACATTACATATGTTCTGTCAAAGTAGAATTGGAAACTGTCACATAGTTATGTAAATAATGCACTCAACAAATTTGCTTTGTTCATTATTTTCATAAATTTCAATAAGTTTAAAAAATTTTCTTGTACCTTTGTTGCATGAATTCTTGGTTCTATTTTCTTAACTATTATATGCTAAATATTATGTAATAGAAAATTAAAATTCTGATATTGACAACATATTTTTGCATTTGCCAAATGATTATTGTAGTGTATATTTTAAATTCTCTTTAATTTCTGTCTTTAATTCTCTTTCTTTTGTTCTTTAAATTGGAATTTCTTAATGAAATTTTTCTAAAATTTCTATCTTAAAATTTTAAAGTAATTTACTTTTTATTTTAATGTTAATCATTAAATATGCTTGTTTATGAAAATGTTCAAAAAATACTTTTACTCAGGTTGTGTTTACTCAGAATGGATGGAATGGAGTCAGTGTTCCAAGACATGTGATAATGGCTATCAATTCCGAAAAAGAGTGAAAACTCCAGGTAAAGGGAGTGAACCCTGTAACCAGTCAGTCAGAGACTTGAATGATTGCAATATATCTCCCTGTCTGGGTAAGTATATATAATATGCATGCACATGAACAAACCTCAAATATGTTTAAAGTATATTGTAAGTAATACTGTAATGAAAGAGGTCATTTATGTATACATATATATAATTTTAGTATTGTGAACGCTTTTCATTCATAATTATTGCTCTGGATATCTATTAACCATACCTATTGACAAAATTCTGCTCCTCTTGAAATATACTAAATTGCATTATTTTATCTATATATATATATATATATATATATATATATATATATATATATATATATATATATATATGTATGTGTGTGTGTGTGTGTGTATATCAATAGGTGTTTTATATATATATATATATATATATATATATATATATATATATATATATATATATATATATATATATATAAAGGTGATACTAATTTACTAACATCTTAGAATCAATATTCACATTTTTGTTGGTTTTATCACAATTTCATTAGTGAAATATCTAAGCTTAACAAACTAAACATTATAACACTTTATGAAGCTCAAAGTTAGCAGGCAAGGTATCCTTTGTATCAAATGGAAAATAAAGCATTATATAAAGGTAGGTACTGTGACAACAAAAATGTTAAAATTTCTGAAAAGTAGTTTTTCTTAACTACTCCTATAAATAACATACTGATTATGTTTGCTTGTTATTTTAAAGAATGTAAAACATCAAAAGAATTATGATTCAACACTTTATTTTGGATTTACTGGAATGGAGATTTATGCTTGTAATAACATTACTTCTCTGTCTTTCATCATTTAAATTCTCATTCTCTCTCCTGACGCACAACACACACACACACACACACACACACATGTGCATACATGACATATTATTTCCAACCCAATTTATTATTAAATACACATTTTGCATTGTATATTATTGACACCTGCTTTTGTATTTAAAATCATTACTCTATGTAACTTCTGGATAAATCTGAACATTTCATCAGTCAATGAGTAATTATGCTAAAGTTAAATCTGGTGCAATTGTTGAAAAAGATATGTACTTAATATTTTAGGTGCATATTCGTTTTCTTTTCTTAGATGAGGCTTCTTGGACAGCCTGGCAGACCTGGACAAAGTGTTCTTCTACATCAAGCTGTACTGTTGGATTCAAGAAAAGAGAACGTTCTTGTAAAACTAGCACTGTTCCTGGCGAGCAGTGTGATGGTTTAAAGATTCAGATTCAGCCATGTTTCCCAAATAATTATGACAACGTCACTTGTTTCACACGTGAATATCTTTCCACTTTTATAAATATTGTATTTATCATCTAAATCTTGTAGTTAGGATGTACATGTAATGTAACTGTTATTGACACAAAAAATGGATTTGACAAGTTCAAGTTTCCTCCTAGTGTGTTGTATTCACTTTTTTTTTACAAATGCTGTTGGAAAAGCCTGAATCCATTTCTTCTCTCTCTAGATACTTCACATTGATTTCATTCTTTCTTTAATTTCAGGATTAATTTTGCTTTTCTTTTCTTTTTTTACATGATTCTTCTGTTGACTTATTGATTTTAAATTTTCTACATTTTGTGATTGATTAATTAAATTTCTAATATTGTCTAATAATTTGTTATTGTTTTGTTTTATCTTTTCAAAAACAAGTAAGAAAACAAAATGATGACTAGTTTTATTCTTTTATGAAGTAGCTAATCTTTCTAGTATTAGTTTTTTTTTTTTTAAATGTTCTAGTTAACTTTTTATATTTATTATTAATTCATGATATATGCAATTTGCTAAATATTTTCAAAATTTTTTTTATGTTGTATGATTTTTGAATATTTGTTAGGCAAATTATACTAAACTAGTTAAATCTCATGTTAGAAAAATCATTTTTCACAGTGAGACATTCGACTTCAATTTACCTTCAGTTTAACAACTTCAGTTTTCATTTATATAGGAGATTCACTGCAAAATAATTATCACTCACATTAGCTTATAATATGACATCTTATAATGCTTATATATGACTTAACTTTTCCTTGTTTAATAAACTAATTAAATTATTTTTTTAGGTTTCAAATGTAAGAAGCCATTTGTATTTGACCAATGTGCAAACAAGTGTAATCTAACATGTATGGACCTTCGACTTGGCAAGGAATCTTGTATGGATGATGACATCTGCTTACCTGGCTGTAGATGTCCCCTTAATCAATTTGAATACCTTGGCTCTTGTGTTCCTCTCAGAAAATGTCCTTGCTATGACAGAGAAGCTAATGCAGTGCTCAACAATTTTGAACCTAACTGGTCACCATCATGTCAGAAATGGTAATTGTGTTTTTAATGTTTAGAATACTTGAAAACAAACTTATATGATATAAAGTATAAACAAACTTTCAAGTCAGAAACTGAGATAAGCTTTGGCTTTTTAATGAGAAGTGAATGATAACTTGTCATGAAAGTAGAACTTTATGGCTGTTAGATGATTTTCTCTAATTTTCAGGTTGTTGCATGCAAGCTGGATGAATATATATTCCTTAGACCATGATTTTCTCTTGTACACTTCTGTTGTACTCAAGGTGTCCAAAACGTATTTCAGCAGTCATATTCAAGTCATCAGAATGTATTTTTCTGAACATATGATTTGGCTTATATTTACTTACAAATTGTATTATAATATTCAATGTATAGCATAACAAATTTAAAATTTAAAATCTTTGTTTCCTATAATTAATTGTGCAGCTACAACATTTTGGTTTGCAGTGTAAAAAGGACTTAATCGTAAACAAATTGAAATTTAGCTTTACTTTGTTTGCTCATCATAAACAAATTAATGCAAAATGCTATCATTTATTGATTTAATGTGAAAATAGGTGTAATCTAGCAGACATAGACCTTTGTCTTCTATAAGCATCTTTTATGATACAAAATTAAGGGAAACTCAAGTAAAACTGCCAAAAATAAAAATAAATTATGTGACTTTATTGCTGACAGCTAACATTTAAATCTATGTAGATTTTAATGACTGTATGATTTTTTTTCTTTTTAGCATTTGCCAAAATGGTCATATCAAGTGTTCTCCTATTGCCTCTGACTGTAAGTATAAATGTATTTATGAATAGAAAAAATACTAAATGTATCTAGTTAATAATTTTAAAATTAAAATATAGGGTGCAGTAGAAATATCTCCTGCATATACCACCCACAAAATGGCAAAATATTAGTGGCAGTGGTGTTTTTATCTAGCTAATGTCTTACCATTATGTGGGAGATATTTCTGGGTGGTATATGTCGAAGGTATATCTGCCACACAATGGATTTAAAATTAGAAACAATTTCTTATTTACAAATTGAAAAATCACATCAAAGAGTATACCTCATATAGTTTTGTTAGATTTTTCCTGTATTGCTGCACTGTTATCCATGTACACCTTCTAATGAACATAAAAATTAATTCTAATCTCTTCATTTATGCACTACCTTGCATTTTTGACACATTCCACATAATATTATTTATATAGTTTTATTATTTTATAATTGATATCAATTATGTAAATTTGTCTTGAGCCTAAAAAGATGTATATTTTTCAAACTTGTGCAGAATAGTTTCTTAGGCTTATTTGTAATTGGATCTATTTATTGCTTATATATATGAGGAATTCAAACTTCTAACAATACATCCTGTTTTCATACATGTAATACTTTCTTTTGTTGAAAATCTGTACAATGGGACATATACAAGTCATGCTCTCCAGTCATTCATTTGTTTTTAATTTTTAAAAAAATGAGATGAAGCATAATGTTTGAAAAGTGTGACTAGATTAAGCAGGTGATTTCACTCATTTGAGAAACAATAATGTTGATTGATTCATTTGATTTTTAAAGTTTATCACCCCTTTGTGTATTATTTAAAACCCAAACATACTTTGGATAGTAAGAATAACATATTTTTTGTATTAACAATTCTTTAAGAATAACAATAGTTTTTCTAGATACAAGTCCTACTATTTAACCCATAGCTGGGGAGGAGATCAGTTCATACCTTTTCTAAGGGCATTTGCACATAAGTAAATGCAATGAACCCAACTGGAATTTGAACTCAGCTCTCATTCTGAGCCACTTTTCATTCCACCACCTGCACATCTATTAGATCAACAATAAGAAGCTGGACACATGTGACTGTATTATTCATTGATGTATTATCAAAGATGATGAGCTACTTAACATAACCATTTCTTTTATATCATTAGGCATCAAATCCAAAATGCTAATAAATGCTGATATAATCCACCAAATATATGGAAAGAATTTCTATTTGAATTTCTTGGATGTGAAGTTATAATAATTTACACTAATTACATTCAGATTATTGTCAACATCTTTTTTTTTTGTTATTTCATTTTGGAAATTGGATTTTATAGTTGGTTTAATATAATGTAATTAATATAATTAATATATACTGAGTGTTTTCAGATACATCATGTATATTAAGAAAATTTAACCTTCTGAATTTAACATTAGCTGCTTATTCAGAGCAGTATGACTGCATGTAGTGACATTATGATAGCCAGGTAGGATTTTTCTTTGATAGATTGAGTTTTTAATATTTATTGCAAACTAGCTTAAAAGCTGCTCTATCAGGCAGCATTTAAGCTAGCTCCTGTGGAGGGATCTTGATTGGGCCTTCAGCTTCAGGAATTTGAGAGTCCCTAAGTCTTTGCATATTCTCAGCATTGGGAGATCTCCTGGCTGTTTTTTAATCTGGGTTTTCATTTGCACAGGACTTTCTTTTTCTCACTGCAGCCTTGGCTCTTTTCATTGCAAGCTGGTCCTCTGTTGGTGGAGACTTCTTTTTGCGAGGCATACTGCTGCCATGTGATAGGCAACAATAAACTACAGAAGAACTCAAAATTGTTTGCTGCATTAAAGTATTGCATTAATATTTTAGCTTACTTTTTTTTAACGATAATTTTTTCTGCCTCTACTTAATTTACAGGCAATTTGAGGTACATAGGTCCTTACTTTCTGTATGAATAATTATTTTTATTTCATGGGTGACTTTCACTGGATTTTGCAATTAATTTCAATTATTCCCAAATTTATAAAAATTGTTATCATACAAAAAAAATTGCTACCAAAAATAGCATAAAAAATTGCTGAAAACAATCCCAGTAATGAAAACTTGGAAATTCCAAATTTCAGGATTGTGAGTCTGGATCTGGCTGGAAATGTTTTTAATTTGCTCATGGAACTGACCTGATTCAAGAATAGTATGATATGTTGGGCTACAGCCTCTAGGATTAAAGTTGAAAAAAGTTTTAAATTCGAAATCTAAATTTTAAATATTTTTTCTGATTGGCTTTCAGAAGTATAAATCCTGGATCCAACATTTGCATGAAGTTTAGTTGTACAAAGTAGTTATGAAGTGACTACAGTCTCAGTCAGCAGTGACATAGCTCTGTTATAGCAAAAGTTTTTGGTGTTATTCTTTTACTTTCCATTTTCTTATAGAAGCAGCTAGTAAAAAAAAATCAGCTGCTAAACAACTGATTAAATGCATCTTTAAAAGAAGTTAAAAGACAAAATTTGGAATTATTCTGTACATAATTCCCCCTCCAAGCAATATAATTCCAAACCACCAAACAAAAATATTATTTGCCATGTTTATCGCAAACCTGATCATAAAAGTACCAAGTACAGAAATACATTTCTATTTTTAATTGGACAAGATATTGTTTCCAACAGAAACAATTTACTTGTTGATTGTAGGGCCACAACTCATGTTATTATTGACAAATCTAAATTTATTAGTTTCAGTTATGATTTTAATCTAGAAAATCACAATATTGAGCTGACAGATGGCAGTAGAACAAGTAATATTGCCTTAAAAAGAGGCAATACTTAAATTACTTTAACTGACATGGAATGAAATATGCAAGATTGCATTTTAAAGAATGCTCCTTTCATTTAAACAGAGTATATTCTTGATACAAGCCACTACCAAAAAAGAGACTTTTGCAAAATTTTTCCATAATTACTCAGAAATTGAATACTCTAATAGTGTAAAATTCTAAATAAAAAGAGATGGACACTTGTGTGACAAAGTTTGTGACAAAATATGTGATGACATTCTCTGCTTGTCTGTCATTCACTACACTTGTGGTGACATCCAAGATCAGCTGTATCTGCATATACACCTGACTCTGCTATACTCACAGATTTGTCTGCTTTGTTATGATTGAATTCAACAGAGAATAATGACAATTGATTTTCAAAATTCTCTGGTTGTGAAATAGCAACAATACGAATTCTCACTTCTTAGCCGTCTGTTTTCTTTGGCTGAACTACTATCTTCATAACTGCTTGCTAGTCCTTTCCACCTCTCTGCTGGTCATTTCCTCACTGGCTACTAGTCACTTACCTACTTACTTACACACTGATTGCTGGACCCCTTTCTCCTTGCTTATATGGATAATGGCTGGGGTCCCACCCTACTATCCATCCATTTGTGTTTTGGAATAAGACAAAGGGTGGTCAAATCTTCAAATGGTTCTTCTTTTATGATTATCATTAACAACATTTTATTCAATTCACACTTTATACTTGTACTATTATTGCACTAACCTCCAAAACAATTACATGTACCTTAAAACTATGCCATCATGGACATTGCAATCTGAAAAACATCATAAAGATACAAGATGTTGTGGAAGACATGAAAATTAGTGATAAATCAAATTTAAACTGTGAAATATGTATTCAAGGCAAAATGGTACAATATAAATTACCCAACAAATGGGCAAGTAAAATATTAGACCTTATTAATTGTTAATTTAGATGACTCGATTGAGCCAAGATCTTCAAATGGCTTTAAATGTACACTTTGTTTTGTCAACAACTATTCTGGTTTAATCATGGTTTATTTTTTTAAGCAAAAATGCAATACATTTCTCGCTATGAAAAACTATTTGACAAATATCATAACAGCTCTGTAAAATGCCTAAGAATTAACTTCTGAAAATTTTGAAACTCTTCAAATCAATAATCATATTAAACATGATTGATGACACCTCCCTATCATGTCAGTGAAACTGATCCCATATCAAAATGATATTGCAGAAAAATCTTGCCAATCACTATTTGAAATGGGAAGATGTCTATTAATAGAATCAAAACTACCAAATTCTTGCATTCCTATGCTCGTATGACAACTGCATACATCAGAAATTGATGTTACAATTAAAGAACTGGAAAAACTGTCTTTGAAATGTTTATAGGTTGAAAACCTAACCTCAAAATTTATGCATATATTTGGCACAGTTTGTTATGGTAATGTAGAAAGTGGAAAGAAATTGGATGCTAAATAGGAAAAAGCAATTTTCATAGGCTAATCCAACTTATTTAACATATATATCAGAAACTAAGAATGTCAAAAGTGTCAGATGTGTAAGATTTACTGAAAATATTAAGTTTAGTATTGTATCTGACAAATCTTCACTTCAGGTTCAAGAAAAGGCTATATTACTTCCCAAATATTCGGAGAGAAATCCTTGTGGGTAGGAGAAACAAGAAAGTCAAATTGCACAATCATGAAATCCAACCAATAAAAAATTCTAGTGTAGAAATAGCCAACAGAATAAACCCCAGCAATTTAAAAAATAGTGCCTGAATACTTAAAAGATTACATTGCTAAGAATTATCAAAAGGTTACTTACAAAAAGCTGGAAAAGATTATAATGAAATTTTCTCCTCCACAGCATTTTTGTCATCTGTAAGGACTTTAATGCAATTATCTATTCAATATTTATTTGTCCACCAAATGGATGTAAAAACCGCTTATCCAACCATGGATCACTTGATAGAAGCCAAACTGTTTAGTGTTTAATAAATCTAGTAAGTCCTTAACTTTAAGAGGTTTTTGTGATGCTGATTGAGGAAATTCAAAAGATTGCCACTGTATTACAGGGTACGGTTTCCATTTATTACCAAACAGTTCAATGATTTCATGGGAAATGAGAAAACAAACTATAGTATCATTATCAATATATGAAGTGGAATATATGCCATTACAAGAAGCAAAATTCCTAATTCATCTGATTAATTCAAATGAAAATGAGCAAGCCACTATCTGTTGTGAAAATCATAGTACCATTGCTCTTGCTAAGAACACTGTCTACCACCAATGTTCGAAACATGTAGATATAAAGTACCACTTTAGGAGGACTGAAATTTAAAATGGAACAATAAAGTTGGTCTGTATTCCATCAGACCAATTTATTTACTAAACCTATCAGCAGAGTAGAATTAAATAATTTTTTTAATGTTCTAAATGGAACTCAATACTGAACTTCTTGCTTATCCCATTTTTATTCCCTTAGTTTTTTTCTTACTCCATTATTTTTTTCTTTACCCCCTTTTTGTAAGTAAAAAAAATGCTGATGAAAAAAATGTTTAAAAATATATTATATTTATATGTAACTTGTTTGCATTTATCAACCCCATAAAGGAGGAAAAGGAAGGGAAATGAGTGCACTCATCCATTTTGTGGGTGGAGTTCTTCGAATCCCGGGAGGAATGTACACTGCATGCCAAATTATTATCAAGATAACTTTTTTTCTAATATTTCAAAATTCGTGCAATCAATTCACACAAAATTTTCACACGATGTTGGCAATACTGACTTGCGCAATCACTGAAATTTTCGTACTGATCTGCGCAATGTGAACGAACTGGCGCCATATTTGTTATCAGCACGGTGATTTGAGCGTGCCACATTATTAGAAAAGAGTAAGAATTTAAGTGAAAAGATGGGCCGTAAAAGCAGTTTAAGTGATGCTGAAAAGAAAACTATCACCTCAGAACCCTGAAAAGGTAAATCTACCCTAGAAATTTCTAAAATGATAGGGAGGTGTAATCAAACAGTGAAAAAGTTCACTGCCGACCCTACGCAAGTACGTAAAAGGGCAGATAAAGGCAAGCCAAGGGTTATTTCATGTCGTCTCATGTCACGACTTAAACGAGAGGCCATGAAAAACCCTGGACTTACCAGTCAAGAGCTTTTCAGTCGCACTGGGGGATCTACTGTGTCTAAAATACTCCGTGTCGGTATCTGAGGGAAATAGCAACAGCAGTCAAACCTGTATCGAAGCCTCCGTTGACGAGAAATCACATACAAAATCGATTGAAATGAGCCGAGGACAATATGAAGATTGACTTCTCTAAAGTTTTGTTCACAGACGAAACTCGAGCAACATTTGATGGGCCAGATAGATGGTGCAAAGTCTGGGTAATGAATGGGCAGAATCGCCATCAGCGTTTGAGACGCCAACAAGACGGTGGAGGCATAATGATCAGGGGTGGTATTATTGGAAAAACATTTGTGGGCCCATGGAGAGTACCAGATGGCGTCAAAATGACTGCTGATGCATACATAGCGTTTATGAATGAGCACCTTGAACCGTGGATGGAAAGGCAAAGAGTTGCCTTCAGAAGGGCCACTGTTTTCATGCAAGATAATGCCCCCTCACATGCTGCTCACAAGACTACTGAATATTTGAAACAGTTAGGCTTCGATGGACCTCGAAATATGAAGTGGCCAGCAAATTCTCCGGGTTTGAACCCAATCAAAAACATTTGGAGCATTATCAAGCGAAGACTGTACGCTAACAGGCGACAATTCAGGAGCAACGCTGAGTTGCGGGAAGCAATTCTTGACATATCTCGCGGCATTACAGCAGATGACATCCTACAATTAACAAATTCTATGGATCGTTGACTTCTTCAAGTAATTTCAAAACAGGGAAAGCACATTCCCTATTAATTTGTTTAAAACTGTGCCTTTGTTTGTATCTGTTATTATTTGTTTGATTATTTTATTTATTAGCTTCTTTTGATCATAAACATTCACGGGCAACATTAATAAACGTTTTGTTTGCTCAATTATGGGAATTTTACTAAACCTTTCTAATAATTTGGCACGGTCAAATCACCGTGCTGATAACAAATATGGTGCCAGTTTGTTTCATTGCGCAGATCAGTACGAAAATTTCAGTGATTACGCAGGTCAGTGTTGCCAACATTGTGTGAAAATTTTGTGTGAATTGATTGAACAGTTTTTGAAATATTAAAAACAAAGTTATCTCGATAATAATTTGGCATGCAGTGTATATTTATTTTGTAAAATTACAAAATTGTGGCACAAGGACGAAGGGGAAGTAAGAAAAGGCTGGTCTTCACTGACTATCTTAGTCCTATTTAATCACAATCACAACCCATTCATTCAATACAATATACACCACATGAACCATAACCTTCCAATCCTACATGTACCACAATACCACATATGCACCAGGGACCTACAAAACACCCCATGACAAAAATTCAATAAATGTCCAAAATATCTTTTTTTTTGTTTCTATTTTCAATTTTAAAAAAAAATATATTAAAATTTTCTTGAAAAAAAAGTCTGACTTAGCCAAGATGAAAAAGGGGACAAACTGGGGATGTTGGGAATCTCAACATGGCTCATTACAAAAGAGAGTGCTGGGAACAGGCCAGGAACAACACTTATTCACATTAACTAGAAAAGCATAAACCAGGAGAGAGTTCACAGGAAACTGACCTGTTGTGCTCAAGGTGTCTTAATAAAGAAAATCAAGGCTAGCCCCGTTCACGTGAACCAAGCTTGCCACAGATACCCACCTTTCACTGAATCTGTCGATATCAAATGCTTTCTATCAGATCTGATCTTCATCCTGAGCTGATGCCCAAAGAATCCAAGCAGATCCTGATGAGAATAATACTCATATCACAAGATTCCCTCCTTTTGTGACATCCATACCACCATTCTTGTCACGGTTAGCAATGTGAGAAACACCATTCATTTCACTCCAGAGAACGGGAGCAACACATTGTCACAAGCACACAAATCAATCAGGAGCAATACAAGCTGTCAACTCACCAACATAGTCCCAGAAAGAGTGCACCTGAGTACAATGGTAGAAGGTATAGAAGCTGTTTCTTCTAAACCGATGACAGTTGGGCAAATCTGCCCAGCCCCATCTGAAGGCTACATCATTGAGGTATTTGGGTACATTTAAAAAGTGCCCTCAAGAGGACCCTTCTCTAGGTTAAAAGACCCCTCTCGAGGACCTCTCTATCCACACACCACATCCTGTTGCCTCTAGGGCAATGTTTCTTCTTTTTTTTCCTTTTTTCTATGAGATGGGTTGGCAGAGGTAGAAGAAGACAGAGCCCTAGACGGAGATGACGAAAAGCTTACCTTACCTGATGTCTGGCACATGGTGGTTCTTGTTGGCAAAGCTGGGGTGGATTGTGTCGTGGCAACTATCAGGACCTTCTCCACCCTACTTCACCTGAACATCTCGTTTTTGGTAGATTTTGTTTCCTCTTCCTTTTCTTCATCCGTCCCCCTTTTCAACGAGGAGGATCAAGATGGAGACACCTCCTCCACCTCCATGAAAAGGTCTAGCTGCGACAACTGCTGTGTTTGTTGCTGCTCAGATTCCTGTTGTGGCTGTTGTTCCATCACTTGACAGGATTGTTGTTCTAGCTGCTTCTGCTGCTGTGTTTCTAGCTGTGGTTGTTATTCTGGCTTCTGCTGCTGTGTTTCTTTTCAGGATTGTTGTTTTGGTTGGCGCTCTCTTCACTGCTGTTGCAACTGGTCTTGCTGCTGGTGTTTTGTTCCCTGTTGGATCTCTTTTCTAGAGGACCTCTGTCACTGCTGATTTGGTGCCCCCTTCAACTGCTCCAATAGAGAGAGACAGCCTTTTTGTGTGAGACATTCTGCTGGGGGTGGAGCGTTAACTGACTTCTCCCCTCTCCTTAGCGCACTTCCATCCATTCACTGGAGGAGGACTGGAAATATTTCTCTGCTCCTTCTGTTGTTTTGGATTCTGCTGGCACCACCCACTGAAGTAGCTGGTGTGCGATTTTTTCCATGGACACACCTTTGACAGATTCCCCATGGCACCATATATCCAACAAAAGGGAGGACGACTCAAAAAATTGGTAAACATTTTTTCGAGCCTCCCACATGATCAAGAAAATTCATAAATATGAAACTTCGACATGACTTAGTGAGTCCTTAAAATAATCAACTCAGTACATGAATACGTGAAAATCAACTCCCTTGCTAAATGTTAATTTTTATTAAGTTGGCTTGTGTAATTCAATTTCTTTTCAACATCAACTCATCTAGTGACGAATTCAACCAAGATGAGATTCAGAGACCAACTCTCTCAATATCTTAAAACATAAAAGAAATTATAATTATATCAGTTGAAGCGAGACAACTCTACAGTAAGTCAAGCAATCTATTTCATTCAATTTCACTATCAATATAAATTTAATTCCTTACCAGATCTGTAGCATAACACCTTTTATGATCACACAACCAAGAACTCTAAAGTGTTGTAAACAACTTTATTATACTGTATACTTGTTGTTTTGTTATATAAAAATATTTTCTGTTAAAATAAATATCTGCCTATTTCTCTTGTTGCTGTTTTCTTTGTTGCATTTAATAAAAATTGTAGAGGGTCAGTTTAATTTGTATTTGTCACTGATACAGATTGGCTAACACACTACAATTGTTAAGCTCAGTGGATACATCAAGGATCAAAGTTTTCAAGTATAATGTTCTGTTATGTGTGTGATTATTGGGAGAAGTATAGTCAAGTTGGTGTTCAAATATTTACTAACAAAGTGCAGAATTAATGAATGATAGTGGTTTAGAGGTTCAAGAAATGATAAGCTTGAGTCCAGTTGAAAAGCATTGCTTTGTGTTGGTTTTACTATTTATAGTTAGTGTCTAAAAATATTTTTGCTGGTTTACAAAAGTAATTGTTTCTTATTTGCATTCTTTGTAATAGTGTTCACTTTCTAATTAAGTGTTTTGCAGTCAGCTGATATGCAGACAAGATTTAACACTGTTTTGCCTAAGAATTGTTGATGGAACACTCAATTTACTATACTCTAGGTTCTTTTTGGAAAACATTAACAAAGATATACCATAAATATGTAACACCAACATCAAGTAAAAACTGTAAACACTGAAAAATGATGCAACAATAGAAATGTCAGTGACTGACAATGATCGTAATCTCCAGATGAGAGGAGACATTGCAACAAATCCCAATTCACTTCTAATGTTATACTATGCTTCAAATTAGATCTCTTTTCTGATTTTCTCTACATGTTAGATTGATTCACATTTGCTAAGTAAGCAAAACTTAAAATAAAAAAGGTTCCCTGTAGGGGGCTCTAAGCTTCACATCCAGCTCACAAAATGAATCCCCTCAAAAAAATATAAAATATAAAAGGAGCCAATGTTGCTGCCAAAGAAGAAACCTGAAAAAATGATGAATCATGATCTGCTCTATCTACTTTTAAGAACACCAATGATGACACTGTAGAGGAATTGTGGTGAACAGGCAAGTTGTCACTGTCATTATCAGTAACTTTGGTCAACCAACCTGACAAATGCATCAACTCTAGACCTTACCAAACATGCAAGTTTTGTTTACCACCAGTAACCTCAGTCAATTGACCTGATATATGCATCAACTCCAGGCCCTACTAGCTCTACCCCTCCTTCAAGAGACAAAGAGATACTCATATTCTATGTTTATAATACAAGTATTAATATACTCAATATTAATATACTCAAATGGGTATGTAGTCATCAACCAACAAGGGTACCATTATTTACATCAGAGCATTGGTTACTATGTCTCACTTGGACCAGTGAACATTGCTATGGGGCTATGGAAGATTTATATTGTCTTACCTTGTTGAACAAACCAAATATAGTATATTGAGTGATTTTGAGAAGACAGCCAAGTTTGTGCATGGAGGAGGCAACATGAAGCTGTCATCAGGATGTCATCAGGATGTATGATTGCCATATTCCCTAGTGGTAGTTTGTTTCAGCAATATAATATATGCTAATGACACAAAACTGGTTCCATTTTAATTAACTTCCAAGTACACTACTAGCTCCCATGCTCAACAGACTATGACTCATTGACTATGTATGAAACATGTTGCAAAACTCACTAAATTTCTTGCAGCCGCACACATGAAAATCATCTTTAGAATGTGCCTGAATAGACAGACCTATGCAATTATTTCAGCACCTTGTAGACTACATGCCACTTTGTTTTAGTGTCATTATTCAGACAAAGGGAGCAGTTCCACATTATTAATTAATTTATTATTATTAATTAATTTTTGGTACTTCTGTTTACATTATTGCTAATCTAAATATGTTTTTTAGGTTGTCAATACTCTGAATGGACAAGCTGGGGCTACTGCAGTCATACTTGTGGAGCTGGTACACAAACTCGTTATAGGTAAGTAGTTTATCACTTGATACAAAATTGATTATATTGTGTGCTATTATTACAATTGCTCTTTTGAAATCTATGTTTATGATATATATAAACTTGGGGACTACATTAATGCAATGTTACTGATGTTGCTGGTATTCACACCTTCAGTTTTCCCATTGCTCAGTGCCTTGGTCAAATAGTGGATTTCCCTACTCATTTCCTTAATAAATCTGTTCAACATTCTTCTTTAGTTAATTTGTTCCTTACCTCCTCCCCTAGCTCTTTTAGAGGATTACAACTTTGTCCTCTTGGCAATTTAAATCATCATTTAGTATCTATTGATATTTCTTTTAAGTTGTTACTAGAAAGGAACCTCCTATTAACAAGACTTCTTTCTGTTACCAGTGTACTGATTGGAATTCATTTCATAATTTTGTTTGAGATGCTCCTTGTATTGATCTTGTTAACCATCCTATTGAGAATTGTGCCACAGAGGTTTCTTCTTGCATTAAAGTCAGCATTGGTGCTTTTGTACCTTTTCACAAATATCAGGTGAAACCACAATCTTCTCCTTGATTCACATCAGCCTGTTCAACTGCTATAGTCTATAGGAATTTCTGTTGTACTAGCATGATAATTCCAGTCACAACAGATGCCTATTTGTGACTGCTCAAAATAATTGTTCTCTATCCTTGACATTGTTTCTAATTTTCATAAGTGATCTTCCTGATATCATCAGTTCTCAACTCAATATCTATGCTGATGACAGAACTACTGTCTTACTCCAGACTTAATAGTAAATCTGATCAGCTCAATAAAGTCAAATTGGCAGCTGATCTAAAAATGACCTACAATATTTTAAATGGGGCAAGGAGTGTCTTGTTAATTTTAATGCCTTTAAAACGAAACTGCTCTCTTTTAATCAACTGAGAAACCCCTTTTTACCATCCATTAGCATAGTTAATCCTAACCTCCAGGAGAGTAACTCATTGTGCCTTCTCA
Source organism: Acanthosepion pharaonis (assembly GCA_903632075.3). Classification (NCBI taxonomy): domain Eukaryota; kingdom Metazoa; phylum Mollusca; class Cephalopoda; order Sepiida; family Sepiidae; genus Acanthosepion; species Acanthosepion pharaonis. Next base: position 150,255 of record CAHIKZ030000370.1, on the reverse strand, counting down.
GACTAATGTTTTCAGCTAACATGAAGTGGAAAGAATATATTGAATTAATTGCTAAGTCTCCAGATAAAAATGTTGGTTCACTATGTTGTGCTAGGTAATTTTTCTTACCAGAATCTATCTTACATATCTAGCATTTGTCCTTGCTTTTAATATTGTTACCACATCTGGTTTACTGCTTCTGCTCTATATTTAGAGATTCTTCATGAAATTCAAAGAAGAATCTGCAATGTTACCGGTCCTGATTTGGCATCTTGGCTTTTGCCCCTTTCATAATGTAGCTTTCCTGTGCCTTTTCAATAAGTACTTAACTTTCTGCTATGATATCTACACTTTATGAATTTAAGCACAGTACTAGATTGGCAGCTAGGTCTCATCATTTTACCACTGAAATGGCTAGATGTAGCTATATGTTCTATGATAATAGTTATTTTTCTCGCACTTCTTGCTTGTGAAAGTCACTTCTGGCTTTTTGCTTCCCAGTCATCTTTGATTTAAATGCAATGTGAATTGTTATATTCTGTCTTCTTATTCTCTCCTTAATAGTTTTTCTCCTATTCTTTAACATTACCTCCTTGGGTACTAGTGGCTTTATTGCCTTGCTTGGGGTGAAATAAATAAAAAAAGCAAAACATTTACCACTTAATCTTTTAAGTTTTATGTACTCTTCACTTCCCAGTACTTATGTACTACACATGTAGTTCCTATTGTTTGTGGATTCTTAAAGAAACCAATAAAAATAGATAGGGTGGAATTTATATACAGTAATATATTTTTTTTCAATTTCCTTATTAGATAACTTTAAATAATGTTCTCTCAATATTTTAGAAAGCTGCTTTCCAACAGTACTGACTGTGGCCCTCTATTCAAAGCAGTAAAGAAAGACTGCATAAAAGAAATCTGCCCTGCTGCATGTGTTGTTGGTGGAATTAGCTACAATAATGGAGATTTGATCAGCCAAACAGCCTGCCAAGAATGGTATGTATGCTCATCTTGATTTAACCCATTAATGCATACTTTAAATCTGGTGTTAATTATAAAGATTCGAGTCAAGTGCCATTTTGGATGCAAGCTTGGGGACCATGCCACTTTCAATTCATGACTGACTAGACAGAAAATTTCCCACAGTAGGCTACCACTTCTTTTTGTGGTAGACTAGTTGGCAACCAAGGCTATAGGGCCAAGTCTGTCCTGCTATTCAACTGATTGCTGTGATGGGGTGGATACATACCTTTCCCAAGAGTATTTGTATGTAAGTGAATGTAACAAAGATGACTGGAATTTGAACTTGGCTCTCTGATTTTTCATTCTGAGCCTTTAAACATTACACCACCTGCACATCCACACTAATTATATTGATAAGAATCCAGTAATAATTAAGTTTCTATTCTATAACCCATTAATGTACACTGTCTTCAAAATGGGATGCTGAGCATTAATGGATTAAGCTGTAAGCAATGTCTTTACAAATTCTCTCTGTCAATTTTCACATCTCTTTTCAGCTAATGTCAAATACAAATATTATTTGATAAAAGCAAGTCATGGTAATATAGACATAAAATGGACTGGTTGTCATCTCTAGAAAAAACCATTGCCAGTTTATCAGGTTGGGTCAGTTAGACACAAAGTTAGACACTAAACAGTAGTGCAGACTGCCTTGTGTGGCAGTCAGTCTAAGAGAAAGAAAACTCAAAGAAAATTCAAAACCATCCTGAAGAAGGATTGTCTCTGTCAATCTATGTTATCCTAAACAGGCCCATTGCTACAATGGCTGCTGTATATACGGAGCCTCAATCATCCTAATGGATTTGTGACTTTTAAGGAATATTTCTTTGATATATTTTAAAGAAACAGTTGTTTCAGAGCAAATGACACCATTAATTTAAGAGGATCCAAAAGAAAAAGTTGACAGAGTGTGAAAAATTTTAAAATTTTAAATGAATGACATAAAATGTGTTTTTGTATTCATTTTATTTTGTGAAAAAGAATTGTATCTGTATTAAAAGTAGGTATTGAGTAATGACATATGTGATACATACTTTTGAGAAAAAACGAAAAAAAATTATTTAACTATTTTCTTTGGGCCATGGTTACTACTGATTTAAAATTATAATATCATGGCTGGAATGAGAGTTTTGAAAATGTCTATTTATGTTTTTTTTTATTTTATTATTTGTCTTTTGAATTTGGTGTTTTTTTTATTTTTTATTCACACATGCATATATGTTTCTTCTTTTCCTTTTTAGTCGTTGTAAGAATTTCCGACAACATTGTTCACCAGCTATTGGTTCCAGAGGTAAATAATTTATATTTATGTTTTGAGTAAATAGCACATGCAACATTAATATATTTAAATACAAGGAAAAATACTTTGAATAATCTACATCTATTTTTACTTAACTGAAAAGTTTTAATGAATTTATGAAATTCTTTTCATGCTAATAAAATTTATGTCAACAGATAATGTAGAATCACACTGCTCCTATTTTTATAGTGTTGATTTTTTAACACATTCTAGGTAATGAATATAATTCCTCCCAACTATTAAACACATGGAAATAAATTTTAACTGCACATTATTACAAAAGGACTTTACATTGTGAACTAAGCACAGAATTTGTTGATTGAGCTACAATGTTCCTCACAGACTAATAAAAAATTAAATCAAGGAAATGTAAAATGTTGAAATAATTTTAATACATGCATAAAGTGTTTATACAATTTTATATACTTAAATAGATTTCCTAGATTAAAATACCCAATATTCAAGTAAAAAAATTATAAATTAAATTATTTATTTTTTTTTTTCAGTTAAAGGAGGTTGGTCAATTTGGTCCACATGGAGTGTTTGCAGTCGAAGTTGTGGGGGTGGGCGTCAGTGGAGAGTCCGAACATGTTCGGCTCCAGTACCTCGTTGCAATGGAACTTTCTGCCAAGGAAAATCTTTTGATATTGCTCAATGTAATCTTCATATACCTTGTAAGTATGAAACATCTCAGCTTTGGTTTTATAACTTTTGTATCTGTTGTCATACATTGTACTAGCATTTTCAAAAACAGAAAAATAAATCCATGAATTGTATCTTTCCACAATACAATTTATATAAGGCAAACTTTTGGAAATACAACTTTGGGAAACAATGAGAATATATATTGGCGACTTATGGCAGATTTAACTGTAGTGATGTAAACAAAAAATAATGATTTTCTGTTCATTTTTAAAATTACCTGAACGCAAATAAATCTGGATTTTTTCCCTCTGAAATTCTAAAATATACCAATTTACATCCTACTTTTTGATTTTCCTTCCAGGCTGTGTCAAATCCAAATGGTCAACATGGAGTGAATGCAGTGTATCTTGTGGCCTTGGAATGAGACAAAGACTACGAAAAGTCTCTCCCAGAATTGAATGTACCTCACAACATAAAGAAATTCAGAATTGCCAGATGCCACCTTGTGGATGTAAAATCTTTGTCTTTTGTGTATTTAAAAAATGATTTAACTTTGAAAATATTATGTAGGGATTTTATGCAAAATTATCTTGTTCAGTTAAAATTTATATATATATATATATATATATATATATATATATATATATATATATATATAATAGCTGACCACTTGTATTTGAGGATACCTTTCTACTAGGGTAGCTAGCCAATGCCTATTGCAGACACTGCTCAGGTAAATTCGTGTTTGTTCAACACCCACAGAGCCCACCTGTGGTTTATACTGCAACTATGCTGAGAAGACCTTAATTACAGTTTCTGGGAGAGAGTATGTTACCTATCATGATCAACAATCTGAACAAGGCCAGCACACTCAAACCTTCGGTCATGATGATAGCACAGCTATCGATGATACCCCAAGTGTTCTATCTACCCAGTTTCACTCACGAGGTTTGGGTCAACCCATGATATGGTTTGTCAGACACTTTCCAACGGGATCACCCCACCCCCAGACCAATAACATTAGGAAGTCTCTTTCCTGACAAATTAGCTGTGGTGAGATTCGAACCCAGGTCAGAAAGCAAACATTTTAGCCACTCGGCCACGTGCCCATATATATATATGCAGATTTCATTGAAAATATCTGACAAGGCACTATGATTAAGCTTTGTATTATATTATTCTTGCATTTGTACAAGTGATTTTTTTTTGAGAAATAGAGTATGTAAAACTGTCCATTATGAAGGACGTTTTTTATCACTATAGGAATGTTATAATTTCTGAACACAGTCAGCACATTGTAGCTGTGTTCATAATTGATATTAGTGCGGGTTGCTTCTTTTTTATTGTTAGCAATTTTAACCGTTTTCTGTATGTAGATGAGTCCATTATGTACCTATTTTCTACAAGTGTGTTGTGGATCAGGTTAGTACATTGCTGTATGCATGTTAATGGATTCTAATAGAGCTATGAACCAAGAGATGCAAAGAAAGTTTTCACGATAGGTATGTAGATATATGTCCAATGTAATTATTATTCATGAAATTGTTTTCATCAGGAATGCAGTTCCATAAGGGGCATGTAAATTCATAAATAATGATGGGTCTATGTAATTTGGATTTATAATGGATATATATTAAAAACTATCATTCACGCCAGACAAAACAGAAAAAGAAGCACATACAATAAAAATGTAAAATCAAATATAGTATTCAAACTTATTAAGAAACACTTCTTAAAATTAACTTAACTGTGCAAAATTTTCAAGAGGAAATCTTAGTTATAGTTTTAATGAAAAGCTACAACTCATAAAAAGTTGAAACAGAAAAATCACCAGTATACCACAAACTTTCACAACCTCCAGCTGTAATTGCAGAACAAAGTCTGATTGCCAAATAAATGATAACTACCTACAAACCAATGTTATATACCAAACTACTGTAAGATGCAATGGAAACCTAGAAAAATCTATATCAGAATAACAGAAGTTTCTAGAAATAGTGAAGCTACTCCTACAAAACGCAACTTAACAACAAAAATTATACAAATAGTGTAGTACTCTCAAAATACATATGGAAATTAAAAACACAAAACAAAATACACTAAATATGACATGGAAAACAATAAAATGATACCAGCTGACAGCAACACATTGCAACATGAAAAAATAGTTGTAGAAAGGTGATTATTATCACCTTTCTAGAACTGTATAAATTCCTAAAGATCAGAGCTTAATTCAAAATGCCAACACAAAAAAAAAAAAATTCCTGTTACGCTAACTACAACGGGACTGGAGAAAATATACCGGACGGACACTTTAGCTTGGTAGTGGGGAGTAAAGGTGAGAGAGAGGGGTAATTATTCGTCAGTTTCCTCAACCAAGAATTTACTCTACACTTTTTGGATTTTAATATTAGTTTGTATGTTACTTTGGCTGATACCATTTGTTGTTCTTATGCAGGATAAATCAGTTCGATTCAAATTAATTTGATTCAATGGATCTTAATCTAAATAAAATAAAAGTCGGTGTTACTATGGTAAAACTTAAGCATTTGTGTTTTGGCTGAAGTCTTATAGTCAGTGGAGACATTTACAGAAGGAGAGGAAGGGTTGAGGAAGAGAAGGGTGAGAAGGGAAAGGCGGAGTAATGGTACCTTTAGCAGCTTAGATGCTTCTTAATTTTTTGGAACTTTCTGGTATTGTAAATGGGTTTATACCACCATGGGTTGATCGTTTTGAGGTGATCACGAGTACTAGGAATTACTATAATATTGTCAGATACAATAGGTGGATATACCAAATAACTTTAGAGAATTAAGAGACGAATAGACATTCAAAAACAAATACAAAATTAAAGGAAGGAGCCATGGATTATGGAAATGTTTTAAAATGTGTTAGTTTGTACCTGGGCAAGATAGTCTTAGGTCCCACCATGTATGTAGAAGATCGCAAAATATTTATTATCACGTACGCACGTCTAAATCTACATATCGACACATGGGTGTGCTCCCATATATGCTTCTATCCCTATCAACGAACCACAACTTCCTGTGTCATCCTCCAAAAATCCATGCGGTAAGCGTTTTTAGAGGATTTTAATTTTGTCTTTATGCCTACATTTGAAGATAAGCTCGTTTCGTTGGTTTAATAATTGGTTAAGCATTTGTGTACTTTATTATTGCTATTTTTTCCTGTATACACAAATCGCATCTGTCCTGGAAGTTGTTGGGGGTTTGGACCGATAGATAATTTCCCATTTGATTATTGGGGTGAGGTTATTATCCTTAATTTTCCAATAGTGTTTTGATAGAGCGATTTGGTTTTTCTGGTTAATATTTGAGAAGAAATGTCGGTGGGCGTATAGCCTTTGTTTCCAATTTCCGGTGGAAATCTATATGTTTGTGTCCTTACTGTTCTCTCTCGTGAAAATGGTAGCCTGGTATACCACGTTTTCAGAATTACAGGTGCCTCTGACTGGGCAAATAGTTCCAGTCTAACAGTTACAAGATGGTTTTAACCTTGCTGTTTTCCGTCTTGGGATGCTTTTAATATTTGTATGTTGTGTGTACTAACATTAGTTCTGCATGTTTCTGGTGCATGAGTAGCTAATTTGAATAGGCTTTCTGTTAAAGATTTCTCGTAGAAGATTGTTTTGGTTAAAGTCAAACAGAAAAATATTTAATGAAAACAAATCGTCTTACGATGAAGCACGGAATAGGAGCAACTTCAAGCAAAAACCATGAACCTCCAGAAAATATTAAAACAAAGAAAACCAAAAAAGAAAAAGAAACGTAATCTGGTTCACCACCCCTTCTGTAAACGATCCAATCTAAATATAGGTAGATATTGCTTAAACTTAGTCGACAAGCACTTTAACTAAAACAACAAAATATACAGGTTTCTACAGGGAAATATGAAAAAAGACATTGCCAAGATACTTAATACTAATAAAATCATCATCAAATCTGATAAAACTGGCAATCTATATTGTTATAACGTTGACAACTATCACAAAGTTATCTGTAAAGAAGTTAATAAAATCAAAATCAGCAAGGCTATACTAAAGCAAGCCTGAAAATACACTAGAAATGCCACAGGGGCTAACCAATAGAAGAATACTAAAGACGCTATCAGTTGGTTCTCTAATATAAAAATAAGTGAGTGCACTTACCTATAGTACCTTACCTACACCAACTTCTATCCGTCGATCACAGAAGACCTGTTAATGGCTGCTATAACCCTGGTCAAGAATTATTGCACCATCACCGACCAGAAAACAACACCATTAAGCAAGCCCAGAAGCCCATTTTATATCACGATTGTTCTATGTAGAGCAAAAAAGACAATCCAAACCTCTCTATAGCGATGGGAGCATTCGACTACGCAGAAGCTTGTGAACTAATTGGCACTCTGCTACTATGGAGATTTAGGTGCACTTTCGATAGTAAGAACACTGGTCTATACAACTACTACAACCTTCGATGTTCCCGTTCTCAGTAGTAGTTATGGTAGTAGTAGCATGAGTAACGGTACTTAGATGTTAGTGGCAGTATTTTGCTTCTTCGCCCTCAGCTTCAGCAACACACAGCGGACACTTCCTTTTCAATCTCTGATGTCTCTCCATTCGAGGACTGACGAACCCAAAATTCTCTCTCTTCCAGTTGTTCGCCTCTTTATTAAGAGAATTGGCATCACGTATTCCAGACTGGTGGCATATCTGTTTTTTTCTAGTGCGAACTTCACTCCTCCGAGAATAAACAATTTATTTTTTTATCGATTGGTTTCCAAGGTTCACAACAAGACGCTATTGTTTATCGCTTCGCTATTAATTATTCTGCAGCTCTTTGTAAAGTACAGAGATTCTTGATTTTAAAAGTAAATTCTAGATCAAAACATACTTAATTTTAACTTATATTCTTATAGTGTCACAATCCATTTCTTTTGTAAAAGTTCCAAATTATTAATGTTTCAGTAATTTTCTATTAATAATTTGATATCCTTTGTATACTTACAAAAAGATTGTATTTCGTTTTCTAAATTAACTTTCTGTAACATTTCAAAGTCCTTACAGCATATTAACATCTTGGTTATTTGGAAACGCCTCTCTTTCACTTGGTGTTTTCTGTTTCACAGCATATCCTCCTTTATTATCATTATTATTATTTCAGGGGTGATGTCGCCCCTGCCACATTTTTAATATAAAATTTTAAAAAGATGGGTCCATAAAGAGAGCTCAATCTATAGTATACAGAGCAATACGATATGCATCAAGGAAAAACTTAACGCATCATCGAAAACACAGTTATAAATTATAATTTATTTCAACAGGTAAGTTTTTAACACCTGTCTCATCAGACCAAAATTGCAAATGGTTTAAATTCAAGTTTATCCAGAATATTTTAAACAAAAACAAGATAAACAGGAAGTCTAGACGCTTGACCTAGAAAATCTATTTTCTGGGGATTTATAATATTGAAGACATATGTGGGGGCAGGAGGAGTTGTTAGCTTTCAACCTGATTTCCATGTGTGGTGGTTGGGGGAACATAGTAACAGCTAAAATACTAACACATACACACACACACACATATATACATTACACACATACATATACATATATAAATACATAGATATACACATACATATACACATATAAAAGGGAGAAGAGAAAATAATAAATTAACAGATAGAAAATAATTTAAGTAAAATATATAATAAATATAATATTATATAAAAATAATTGAAATAAAATAATTGAATTAAAATGAATGAATATTGTTATTTGTACACATGCACACACATATATACACACACAAACACATATGAATACATACATACGTACATATATATACATATACTTCCCAAGTTACAAGGAATCAGTATACATACACACACACACATACACACAGACATACACACATATATACTTATATATATGTACAAATACAAATCAAATATAAACATATGAAAAATAAATATAACGCCTATGTGTATGTATATACGTGTATATGTTATTGTGTATGTGTGTATTCTCATGTGTTTTGTACATAAAAATATAGGTCCTTGCTAGATTAGATAATCGTTATATTTATTTTTCATATGTTTATATTTGATTTGTAACCTGTAGTCGATATTAAATTTGTCAAATTTTCTCAATTACACAGCGGCCCTTTCAGTAAATGTCCTTCAATTTTACCCCATCTTCGCACCATCTCTCTTCCCCACCTTTTGTTTCGCTCCCTCTTATTCTGATCTTCAACATTAGATCGTCTATTGTGTGTGTATGTCACCACGAAATGTATCTTTATGTATTAGACATCCGTCAACGTTCATATTTCTCTTACTTTAACCCCATCCACTCACCTCTCCTAAAATTCTCTCTGTTAAGGTTTAATCTCCCTCCTTCTCTAGTCGGTTACCCTTCGTCCCACACCTCATACTTACACTCTCTCTAAATTCTGTTTTTATTGCCGGAGTTGTTTTTCTGTTTTCTTTTTGAATTTGTAGGTCTGATGAATTGATCGTATATATATATATATATATATATATATAAGGAAAAAGTGAAAATAATATACTACAAAAAAACATCTTAAATTCAATATCGAATTCGTCTTCATATTTGTGGAATGCACATATCAATACACACATATACCCTCATACACACATATACATACATATATATTCATACACCTGTATATATATATATATATATATATATATATATATATATATATATATATATATATATAAAAACAAAAAACAAGGTATATTACTTTCGTATATTAACGCAAAATCATTGCATGTCTGCAAATAAAATAAAATAAAATCTTCGATGATGCGTTAAGTTTTCCTTGGTATATATATATATATATATATATATATATATATATATATATATATATATATATATATATATTTTTTCATTGTTAAAAATAAACTTAAAACGCTAATTATACAAAAAATAATTTGTAATAGTTTTTAAATTTTTGGAAAGATTTCATTGTCTTGCTTGAAGTAGTTTTGGTATTCATTAGGTTTATTGGTGTTTTCTTCTTCATTCCTTATTACATTTATTAATATTTTTATAAAGAAAATGAATATTTGGAATTACACTGATATTAATTTGTTTTAAAAATCAGTTTATGATGAGTATTTTTCAATAACAGAACATGTTTTAAATTACAATTTTTATATATTTACATAGATTTTAAATGTTTGTCTAATGTGGAATATTGAAATATACATAATAATTAATAATCAACATAAATTTATGACAAACCTTGCATTTAAAAAATTTTACCAAAAATTTAAATTTTCACTATTTCAATTTGTAAAACAGTAGGTGTAGGTGTTACATTTTTAAGGAATGCTGGAAATGAATAAGAAATTTGTTAAATAGGATCAAATCTATTTTCCTCTTTTGCAGTATTTTGTGGATTTTGGACTTCCTGGTCCGTGTGTTCAGGAGAATGTAGCTGGGGTCAAAGGTATAGATTTAGACAGCTGAATGCAACTCAAACTGATCCTAGATGTCTAAAAAACATGATTGAAAAACAAACATGCAAGCTTGCAAAGAAATGTGGTAAGATTTGTTCACTTTTTGATGTTTATTTAATATGTTTCATCTATATTCTGAATAATAACCAGATATATAAGAATTCACTGTTGTAAATAGTGTTGTATTCATGGAATACAGTTTGTGATAAATACAAAATAATAATGAGAGAATTTAATCTTGTTTTAGAATTCTCTCTATTTTAAGAGTACATTTTTTAAAGCAATGAATATTTAATTCTCCTTTTACATGAAAAAAACTCAAATTTGGAAACAGTTTCTTAAATTTTTTTAAAAGTTAAATTTGTCCTGAAAATGTATATTTCTTAAAAAGTAAAAAGAAAGAAATTATGTTATTTGATGTCAAAATTTATTTGCATGCTATACACCAAAGGTATGACTAAAAGTGATAAACACAATTTTCAAGAGAAAAAGTGAAATAGCAAGATCTCAAAATTAAACTTTGTCAATGGGTTACAGATCAGAAATGACTATTCGTTTCTACAAACGTTAATTTTTAAAGCAAGTTGAATTCTATGTGATAATAGTTTAGAATATTTTACTGGCCTAGTTATAAGAACTAAAATTGGATGAAGGAAAAACTGATGCTCGCTCAAGTGTCCTAATTTGTCCTAATTCTGTAATTTTTATCATTCCAACTATGGCTTAAATAGCTGAGTAGACTGGGCTCATTGGGAATATTTTGAATTAAAAAACAATGGAGGGGCAACAAGAAACCACGCCAATATCTTTCAAAAGAAGTCATGGCAACGATATTATAAGAAAAAAGGAATATGATGTGAATCATCATCATCTACATACTGCAGAAACATTAGATTTAAAGAAAAATTATCATTACTTTGAGTGAATCTTTTGATTACTGTGGAAATGTAGGTTAAATTTGACAAGGACCACAAAATACATGGTAAAATGGAAAATAAAGTGTATTATATGTATATGTTAAATTCTGTTAAGAATGACAACAATAACTGCAATGATACGCATGTTTCTGGTTTGTTCATTAAATGTCCTTTGTTTATGCTCACAATTTAATTTGGATTGATGGAATATATAGATATACAACTGCAGTAATGTTTCATGACTATAACCTATGTTTCTAAAAATCCTCATCTTTTGTAAAGTGATATTGAAAACCTATTTTGCTAATCAACAGAGTGCCCTCTGAATTCAGAATACACACTTACCTCAATGTGTGAGACATGTTGTGATCACAGATTTGAACCTTTGAACCAAACATCATGTGAAGAAATCCGACCTGGATGCACTTGTAAAAAGAACTTCTACCGTGATAAAAATAATAATTGTGTGAGTGAAGAAGAGTGCAGTATCTGTACTGCTTTGGATGGTTCAAAGAAGCGAGTAAGTTCTTTCACATCTTTGTAAATCTTATCAATTTTAAGTAAACTGTATAAATGTACATTAAAATAAACTGACTACAATATATCAGGTACTTTTTTCATTCACTGCAAAAGTAGTCAAAGCAGACTTGATTTCCCAACAAACTGCCTATTATTATTCTCCGTTGAAATTAAATTTCTTTCTAATTTATTTTGAATGCTGGCTGGATGTGAATGCCACGAAGGCAGAGAACGAAATTATAAAAGTCGTTTTTGCGCATTACGGCCAATTGTGAACGTTCCTGTCAGAAAAAGATACCTCTGGGGACTACCTGACTCGCTTAAAAGCAGGTCTCTGAGAACAATCAGAATCAGTTGCAGCCTGACTGTCCACCGGCCTTAACGCAGGGTGGTGCTGCTACTGCCGCCACCACCATCTCGCCGTTGTGGTCATCACCGCCATCACTCCTTTCAACGCCCGTTCCCAGGCTTGACTAACCACCTAGGCTATTCAGCTTTAACTTGATAATATCTCAACTTCGACTCCTAACGCTCGTACCCTCTGCATCGGCAAAGTCAAATTCATGACGTCTCCGGACTCTTAATGCTCGCATCCTACGCTTATCAAATGCTGTTATCGCTCGCAAACACCTCGGCTACCTACCGCCGTCACCTCAGCATAGCCAACATATACAAAACATTCCCTTTATGGTGGTCCCTTTCAACAGAACAGGCCTACCAACCACACCAATCCAACGTCACCCGCATTTCACAGAACAGTCCTACCAAGCAACGAAAACGACCTACCTTGATTAACCAATACGTGCACCAAACATATCCTGTGACCTCGGCTAGCACAAGAAATAGGTCAACTCCCGGCGCCACTCTTACTTCCAACTGCCATCTTGACGACCGGCCACTGAAATGGACATTTGACCCATCCTTCAACATCTCTGTACGACATACCAACAATAAACTTTATTCAAAATCTAATCCTGATTATTTCTTTCTCTCACTGCCAAACGCTTAATATGCAAGGGTCTCACGATGCGCCTGAATCTATAACCCCCCACTAATAGATTAACCTCTTAATTTTTATAAGGTAGCATTCATATAAAATACAAATTTTATTGCAACTTAATGGATCATATTTAATGGATCATGCAATATAAGGTAAACATTTCAACTAGAAAAATTGAAAATAAATACAATTTATCGAAATACATTAGTCCATCTTAAACAAATCAACGTTTTGCAGCGATTTTTAATATAAACTTTAACAAGGTTTTTCTTGTTAAAAAGTTGAATAATTTTAACACATTCAACATTATGGATAAAAAATAAAGCCCAATGTTGAAGTTAGAGATGCGAGGCTCATAAAACAATGTCCATACCACTTGAATCCGATTAAACTTCAATATCTCAGAAAAGAAATTCATTATATGCTGGACAATGGCATTATTGAACTGAACAACAGTGAATTGAGTTCGGCATGCCTTCTTGTACAAAAAATCAAATGGATCCAAAGATTTGTGACGGATTACCGCAAGTTAAATGCTGTGACCAAAACAGACTCACTTCCGATTCCCCGAATCGATGATTGTATTAACAAAATTGGTAATGCACGATGTGTCAGCAAATTTGAAATGTTATTGGCAAGTACCCTTAAGTGATAGTACTAAATAAGTTTCTGCATTCGTTGTCGATGATCATTTGAAGTGAAGAACTTTTCCACTAACTTTTAAAAATGATGCATTTCCTTCTTGACGATCTTGTGAAATTTACATTGATGAGGTAATTATATACAACACAACATGGGAGGAGCATCACAAAATAATAGAAGAATTTTTTTATTCGTCTTGAAAAGGCGAGATTATCTGTGAATTTACACAAATCCGAATTTGGTCAAGCGATTAACTTTTCAGGCCATAGAGTGGGTCAAGGATATGTTAAACCTTAAAAAAAAGTGGAATCTATCATAAATTATCCTGTTCCCACAGACAAAAACTTATGAGATTTCTTGGTATGGTCGGATTCTACAGGAAATTCTGTAAAAATTTTTCGGCAATTGAGACTTCTCTTACTGATCTTCTTAAAAATAATAATAAATACTTGTGGAAAAAAAAACTTGTGATGAAGCCTTCGAAAGAAATAAAATCTATTTTAATAAACAACTCGGTTCTTTCATCTCTTGATTTTACAAAAAAATTTAAACTGGTAGTGGATGCCAATGATGTGGGAAATGGTGCCGTTTTATTACAGGAGGGCGGTGAAGGAATCGAGAAAACTGTTAATTATCAAAAAAATTAAATAAGTATCAAAAAAATTATTCAACGGTTGAAAGGGGATGTTTTGTATTATTGTTCGCTCTTTAGCACTTACAGGTTTATCTCAGTGTTACTCTTCCATTCAATTCTTGTGTCGCACTGATCGCAAGCTTTTAATCTTTCTACAAAAAAATGAAAACAAAAATCAGAAACTCACAAGATGGATTCTACTTCTCTTGGAATCCAATGTCCTTATAAATCACGTCAAAGCAAAAGACAACGTTATTGCTGATGCACTTTCCGGGATGCAAAAAAAAGTGTATTATCGATAATGATGGAAAGCCAGTATTATAAGAAAATTTTGAAAGTGACAATATTGAAACTTGTAAACTTTTTATTTTCAGACTTGAAAAAAATTTTTTCTTATTTTTTCCAAAATTTTTGTCAAACTTTTTGATGGGATGTGGGGTTATGAATGGGTGTCCTTTTACCAGAACAAATACTCTGATGGTGCCAGCCTGTCTTCATGGAAAGTAGAACAAACTTAACCACCGGTCACTTGGTGATTAAGAACATCTAATAAAACCATAACAGGGGGTAACAGACGTAAAAAAAAATTCTAAAATAATTTAATTCATTTGTAAATAAGTCTTGAAAGTTTCATGAAAATCCAACAATTATTTACTCATTTACGTAGATTCACAGATTCGCTAAAAAAAAAAATGGGGATACCATGGTGAAAAAAATGGCCCAAACTTAATAAAAACATTGATTTATCGTCAAAATGTTAATGTTAAGAGGAAAAGCCAAAGGATTTTTTTGATTATTAAATTATATTTTTTGATCTGTAGCATCGGGTCGATTCACTAAATGTAGCAGGAACACCAAACATATAGGTACCACTACTATTTATATTAATGATTCTTCCACGTAGAGTATTCAAGAAATAATAAAATCAACTCCAGTTTGTTAACCAACAAATATATATTGAATAAAATACAACAACAAGCATGAAATCAAATCGTATTCACAATGTAGATTAAAGAGAAGGAAGTCCCTTTGACTGTAGATTGATTGTAATCAACCAGTTGAAGAAAGTTCTCTTGTGAGATAAACATTCCGAAATAATTGTTAGAGTAAAGTTTGCATGTGAAGAATGAATAACACCAAGAATACAATTACTTAAAATGTGTTGTGAATAAACTGGTTTGAATCAACAAAATTGTGCTTGGCATAGTTAGAGAGAAAATTTAAATTTGTAGTTACAAGAGTGTGATGAGCAAGATCGTGGATTTGTGTTGACGACTGGGATCTTACTGGCGACTTGCGAAAAATCTCCATATTAAATATGGAGACTTTTAAGAAATAACAAATGGAAAACTTGATCTTACATTAAAAATATGTGATTGGTTAAAAATTAACAAATCACTACACACGTACTAAACAGAATAGGTAAGTATACTCAGAACCAAAAGATTCAAAGGAACGACCGCGAAGACTAAATTGTCCTATACAAAGGTAGTAGTAATTTATTACCCAATCACAAGCGAATAAAATGACTTGGAGTGTATGTGGGTGTGAAAAACATAGCAACCGCTATAGATCCTTTTTAGAACACTCGAAATTTTGGTTAAATATTTTGTTTTTCTTTCGTCAATTAAAGTATAGACATATAAGAAAATGAAAACACATTTTTGCAAAAATCAAATAAATGTCAAATTTTAACATATATTTTACATCTGTTACGTCCCACTTATTTAATTTTATGAAATTTCGAGAAATTAATTTTTGTAGGGCTTAAATGTATATGTTGGATAAAAACAGAACTCCTTATCATTTTTTTTTTGTAAAACATGACCTCCAGTTACCGAAAATATGCTCTGATTCGTAAAATAATAAAAAATGAAATAATAGTAAAAACAGATTTACGATACCTAAAGTTTAAAATTAATTTAAAAAAAAAAATGAAAAATCTTTCTTCAAGCTTTTTATACTTTTAATTTCAAGTTAATAGATTTAAATTATTTATAAGCAAAACACTTTCCTATTTTATTCAAATTTAAACTCTAGGTAGAAAAATTAATGCTGACCAGCATTCTAAAAAGAAAAGGAACTTGCTGAAGTGATGTCAAAGTTTTTAAAGCAAAGGCTCTATTGAAAGAGTTTTCCTTCAGTTTATCACAGAAATCTGAGAGAAGTCTTCTCTAAGACTATGAAATAAAAATGTGACAATTTCAATTTTTTTTTAATTATTCTTTCTTTACTTTTATGGCATTGTATCTAAAACCCGTCCATTATATCCGTTCTTTCGCTATCAGCTTATATCATTTTTTTCACAAACACTTTTTTTAAAAACACAACATAAGCACAGACATGAAAAATCAAAATCAAAGTACTGGTGCCAAAGGTGTAAATACTTTAACCTCAAGCTTTTCCAGTTGAATCCATGAAAAATGTTTTTCTTTAGTGCTATAAAAAGTAAAAGGAACAAATTTTGACTTCAAAGAAGAGAATTTATTTACCAGCTTTTTAACCAGTTTTTTTTTAGTTATTTTCTATTGTATTTTAATTTGTAGTTTTAATTCTCTTTTACAAAATATTTTTATTAGAATTATTGTTGACTTTGATGCAACAACTACCAAAGAAAAAATATTGTATGAAATTTCTGTTAAAATTTTATTTTTTTTATTAAGTGTTTTAAAGGAATATTTTGCTTATTAGAAATATTAAATAAATTTAATCTTAGCTTGAAATTAAAACTAAAATAAAAGCTTCAAGAAATATTTTTATTTATTTTTTTTTTAGATTCATAAACCTTAAGGTATTATTGCGTTTCTGTGTAGGTGTAGTGATTATCATCACTATCACACACATACATACGACAAGCATTCATTGGCTAATCTCCTCAAAACTAGCTCGCTGATTGATCAAGTCCGACCAATCAGATCGCCTGCACGCGAGGAATGATATTTTCCCACACACAAGGTTTGAGCCGATCACGTGATACACCACCTTATATAAACAAAAAACGAGTAAGCCTTCTCTCTCTGTTCTCTTCATTCATTTTTTTCCTTGCTGCCAAGATGTAATCTTCAAGAGCTCCCGTCTTAACCGTGCGGTCAGACGTTAAAGAACATTACCAACATTCACGCAAGTACGAACTCTTAACTCTTCTGAACTTTACCATCTTTTCTAACTCACATTTCCTAACATGCAACAGGAACGTTATTCTTCTAAAACTACAGTTTAATAATTAGTTCAACTTTATCAGCTCCGATACAAATATTTCCCAAATCTAAGAGACGTAACCTTTAGCTTATATGCATGTACATCAAAACAACTAAATTCAAATGTTATCTTTGAACCATTACGTTCTGTCTTGTATTTTTACTATGTGCTATTTTACGTCAAATATAAATTGCATGTGACCGCCATATTTGATGGTGACCTCCAGCGTCTTTGCTTGTCCTTTTTCACGTCATTCCTAATCAAAGTTAAATAAACGTGGTGGGGTCCACTACATCTGATTGACAATCCTTCACATTTTTATTGCTGACCAGTTGTTCGTCGCGGACCTCGCTACATAGGTACCAAGTTTTATTATTTTTTAAAAATTACTTATTTCTTTAAGAAAGTATATCGGCTATAACTTTTATACTGTACTATTTTTCATCAAAACGTTTCTTTGTTTAATCAAAAATAAATAACGTAATAAAGCAATACTAATTCAAAAGCAAATTAATAAATACTGTTTTTTTTATCTTTATTCATAAAAAGTGCAGATTATTCACGAGAATATCATATCTATCTAATAATATTTTAATATTATTATAATAAATGATTAATAATTAGAGAAAATTTAGTTATAAAAATATAATTCTTATAATTTTTTATTTAATTTATCTTGCTTGTGGTGGGCTTTTGTTATCTGTTTTTGAACTTTCGATAGCCATTTTTTTCAAACAAAAAAAAGATTAATAAAAAAACAAAAAAAAAAACGATACGGGCTCTATTCTGAAATTCTGCCATAATATTTTAAGTGCTATTTTCATCGGGTGGCAGGTAGAGCTTGCGTTGTCAAGGTTCCTAGTTTTATCTTTTTGAGACAATGTTTCAGATCAAAAAGCAAAGCAGACTGTTGGTAGGACAGAGAAAGTGAACCCGTTGTTAAAAAAAAAAAATCATTAATTTTTACGGAAAAAAAATCCGCGAAAATATTTCACCTTTTAGTCAGTTGTGCTTAGTTTACTTTGTAACGTATATAAATGGAGTTGAAAAAAGCAAATGTTGGTAAGATAAGCACTGATCTTGGCTCCCAGTCAGTTAGGGATTCGGGAGTTTGTGAAAAAAGTTAGGAAAAAAGATTTTATTGAAAAAGTAGACAAACGATTGGATAAAAATAAAATATTTGTTTGTTGATAAAAGAAAACATTGATTCATTATCTGATATATTTCAAATCATAATTAACTTTTAGCCTGGAGAAATGTGGATAAAATCAAATGACTCCTGTTACCAATGCCAGTGCTCTGGAGGTGTTTCTGTCTGTGATAGAATATGCAAAATTCCTTCATGCAGTTTTGTAAGTATATAAATCTCTTTAAAGTATATTTAATAAAAAATTAAGACACTTATTTAATGTTTATGGTTTTGACTAAAGGAATAGAAACAAAATAAATTTAAAGGCTGAATTGTTGCTTGGAAAGTTTGAAAATTTTAATATGAAACCATTTTTTGCATGTTTAAAATGTTTAAATAAGCTCAAGTCTCTTTAAAATCTCCTTTTCTTTTTCAAAGCAAAAGTTTGCTTTTTTTCAAGTGCATTATTCAAACATTTCAATATCTTTTAAGATATTTAATATCAAGTCAATTTTCCTATAAAACCTTGACTTTCTTAAAATTTAGTCTTATTATCATCTGATTATTTATGTGAACGTGAACATTCTTTTTTCAGGAGGAAGAATTGCACTATGATAATATCAATCCATGCTGCCCTTATTGCCGCCCCCAAAAAAGTTAGTATACATATTTAAAATTGTATCTTTAGAGACTTAGAAGGTGGAACATTACAATGAGATACAAGGATAGGTGATTGTGGCAAGGCATGATTGCCCACATCCTGAAGGGACATAGCATATATAAGAAGAATTTTAGAAAATGTAAATAATTTAATTTCTGAAGAACATTCTCCTTTCTAGAGAAATATGTATACTGTAATTCACTTAAAAGATCATTTGAAGAAAAACTTGCTGGTTTGATCAGTTTTTTTTGTTTTTTTTGCTGCTGCAATCACTCTTTGATATGTCAAACAATATTCTCATAAAGAATTCACCATGTTTCTATATTTGAAACTGTTGTCTAATTTTTCTACTGATTTGCAAAAAGTAATTTTTTTGTTTTAACAAATTAACAATCATTATCATCATGACATTATGCCAGCATATTAGAAATAATAATAATGATAGAATATCTATTATTGAATTCCTTTTTCTTTCAGACAATACATGTGAACTGCTCAGCAAAACTGACTATTTGTACAATGGAGCAAACAACTGCAGGTCAACAGAAAAAATAATCATTAACTATTGTTCTGGTTCATGTGGTGACAGCTCTTCGAGTCCAATATTATTACATGAGAAAATTAACTATCTTCAAAGTCAATGCAAATGTTGTCATGGAAAAGTAGAAAAAATCCATGCTATTCCAGCTCTTTGTGGTGATAACCAAGAGCTTAAAGCAAATCTTTATTATGCTGAAGTATGTTCGTGTGAGTGTCAAGTGTGTAAATAGCAAAACATTGAACAAAGATATGCATTGCGAAGTTTAGGTAACATGTCCTAAGAGGTAATTTAGTCCTGCATTAATTTATTAAATCACTGTCTTTCCTCACTAATTCAGAACAACAATAATAATGACAATAAAAAATAATTCTTGAAAATTATTTTTCTTTTTACAAATTAAATTAAAAGTTTATCTTTTTGCAAGTATTTTTATTTTATGAAAACATAAAAGCCCTGTAAGCTCTGTTAAGTGACAAAAATATTTTACATATTCCAATATTTAAACAAAAATGCTAGTAAAATAATTTAAAATTGTTAATTATTTTTACCGACAGTAAATTGTTTTTTGATTTCCAATATAATCTGATAAAATAGTATTTTGGATAATTTTTTATAATTCTAAAATCAAATATTTGTTATTATTTCACTGATAAACACAAAATATGATTGTTGAACTATACCATAAAAAACAAAAAGAAAATTTAGAAAAGAATATTCATCTCAATATACAAAAAATAAAGTGGATAATATTGTTTGTAGATCATAAAAATTTGTGAAAATACTATTCATTAAAAACTGGAGATAATTGTTCAATATACATGTTCGATTAGCCTTTCATATTTAGAGAAAATTTAATTTTCAAAATCCAAAATTGATTCTTAGAAAATTGTTTGAACTGAGGTAACGTGAAACTGCAATATTTTATTTACTGGCTGATTATTTATGCAGCACTAACATAGACATCAGCAAATAGGTTTCACTCATATCTATTACAACAAATATGAAATCAATCAATACTAGTTCATATAGTATCAGCCCTTCTGCTGTAACTGCATGTGCCAAGGAAGTCAATAGTAAGATTATCCAAATCTTTTTTATTTTCATATGAAACTTAAAAGATTTGAAACATGTATCGTTTAGTCAAACATCTGACTAAAAAAATATTTTTCTGTCACCAGCAAAGAATTAAAAATATTTTAGATGCATAAATAAGTAAAATGTTTTTAATTAAAAAAATAATTCTAGGAATATATAGGACTAAATCTTATTGCAACGGTTATTTGTTCAATGTTTCTCAATTGTAGAATGAAAAGTTTTGTTGATATTTGTTTCTTTGCTATATTTCTTTAATGGCTAGAATTTTTGTCAATGAGATATTTACTCAAAGACTGGAATGTAATAAATGTTTTCCTGTAAATTTCAATAAAGTCTATTTGAAATGTTTATCATTTTGTTTTGCATCTGTAATTCTTTTCCTTGGTTTCTCACTCTATTCATAAAATATTTATTCAGACACAGCTTGTTTGTTATGTGAAAATTACTTTTATGACTAAAAAACAGTATTATGTCATTACTTTTGTAGAAGGAAGAGGACATTTCATACAGATAGTGCACAAAAACTCCAGTTTATCAAGAAATTATCTTATCAAAGAATCTGTCTACATGCCTACTTTTCTAGGTTCCACTTTCACATTACAAATAAAATATAATTTTAAATAAATTTTTCTTAGGTCTTTTGTATTATTTCTGAAAAATAATCTTTGACTTGATCGATCTTGATTAAACTCCAAGTAATTTTGCCAGTTTCTTTGCATACATTTTTTTCAGTTTAATAAAAAAGGATCAATAACAAGTAAATAAATTATCTTATAATTAAACCTATAGAAGGTTATCATTATAATTTAATTTTTAAAGCCTTTAAAATTTAATTTTAAACATAAAACATTATCATTATTTTAAAAGCTAAAGTATTTATAGTTAATAGTAATGCATTTAGGTTTTATGATTTAAGAAACTCAAAATTTTTTCACCTGAAAAAAACATTGTTCTGTTTATTTACATTAAAATCCCTTTACAACAGAGATTTTTAATATCATTCTGTCTGTTTTGTAATTAAAAGTAATTAAACTAGCTTGCACACATCGAATAAGAATATGTTGGCCTTAAAATTGTTTTTATTTCATGAAGTAAACCTGAAAAATGTATAATTAAATTTTTAAAAAATTAAACTAGAGTTAGCATTTCTTCTGCAAAAAGGATGGCTAAATGTGTAGATTTAGTGCATATACTTTCTTGGAGTCACCAATTTATAGACCTGTTATGATGTTTGATGTTAACAATTTATGAAATTT
Source organism: Acanthosepion pharaonis (assembly GCA_903632075.3). NCBI lineage: Eukaryota > Metazoa > Mollusca > Cephalopoda > Sepiida > Sepiidae > Acanthosepion > Acanthosepion pharaonis. The sequence continues at coordinate 128,223 of CAHIKZ030000370.1, read as the reverse complement.
GAATTGATGTCATCAGATTTATCAGTTCAATATTAGGCTGTATCATACCATATGTTAATTTACAACCTTGAAAATATTGCAAAACATAAAGTTGAATGTAAAATACCTATATCAAACAATAGTCTACTATTTAAAAATTTTATAATTAGTTTAGTTAAGCATTTTTTTAAAAAGGATCATTCATCTTTTCCATCCAATCAGAAACTAGATTGTACTCTCTCTGGTACCTTCAAATAAGGGCTGTGCAATATATTCCTTCTTCACTGAAGGTTAAGACCAAACAAGAGATTTCTGGTTTGGTCTTAACCTTCAGTGAGAAAGGAATTGGTTAGGAGTACTGAATGAGGCCAGAGCAGTAGTTAAACTATGGTCTCAAAGGAATCTTTTCACACCTGTTCATTCATCCTTTTACTGACAATCATTACTGCAAAACTATCTTGAGGTAAGCAGAGCTTTGTTTAAACTCTTATTGTCATAAGACTCACAAGTCTATTGCCTCTCAGGGAAGCTTAGGAATGCTCAATATGAAGATCTGTTGGTTACCTTTTCTTGTTTGAATGAATGCACAAATGAAAAGAATGGCAAATACTGGAAGGAGAATGCCAAGAAAGCATTTCTGGGTTTAAGAAGTGTTCATGGATCAGAGGTAGGCTTTCCATTTACCCTGAAAAAAATATTCTTTCTATTGTGAAAGTTATTCTCTGAGAGTCTTCACTCAAGCAAAGACTTGCTTGAAAAAGGAAACATATTGAATGGTTGAGATGATATGTTTCAATAATGAGGAGGATGCATCACAGAGCTAACTGATGATTTTATGTCAGTAAAAAGTCTTTCATCACATAACTGACTGCCTCATTAGAATGCATGTGTTGATGATTTTGAGGCAACTAATGAGTATACCATTTTTCACTGCATGGTCATACGTCCACTGTACCAGTTAAAGACTACATAGTCTACATGATTCAGAGACAGTTTTTGTTGCCTTGGATGACAGTTCTATCTGTAGCAATATCAATGCATTGCATAAGAAGAACTATCTCTTTCTTCTCATTTTAGCATCTTCTATTTATTTTTAAATTTTACTATTTGTTTTATAACCTGGTGGTGGGACGTATATTTTATATTGTTGTGGTCACTGTACTAAATATAACCCAATCCCTGGCCATAATTATTAGACATTAACTGTACTTCTATTAGTCCCCAAGTACAACACATCTGTCTAGGTTTTGAATATTGTACCAGGTGAAGGTGGCTTATGTTTGGTGGAAATCAATTTTACTCGTCCACCACTTACATCAGAATTTTTGTGCCATCCAGTGGATTTCGTTCTGTCAAAAATGAATGTTCAGCACAGTTCTTTATATATCTTTCACAGTCCATGGCATTGTTGATCTTCACAAGAACGGTACTGTCAATGTCAGGTGAACATGCGGAAAAAGGTGTAAATGTGCCTACAGGAGAAACGACGCTGTTGAAAAATTATCAACAATTTAATTAAAGGTGAAATGCAAAAATCATACAACAGCTGTTTCTTTCCAATCACATATTTTATACTTTTGAAGCACTGAGAGACATCTCTATGTTAGGTAATGTCGGAGTAAAGTCTTAGCAATGAATAACTTCTATAGAAAATTTTCTCTAATGCATGATAAAGGGTTGCACTGACGATTTTCTCTCAAACTCTCTAAAAACTCTCTTGGACTTTACTGATTTCTGTGCGTCCGTATCCCTCTTAGTAGCTATCCAGTTCCTTTATGTCTGTTCAGAGAATGCATGTGGGCTCTTGTCTTTGAGTGACAAGGATTTTTTAGTAACCTATTCTGAGATAGTGTCTTCTGAAGCCAAAAGCTTATCTGGTTTATATAAACGATCCATCTGGTCAGGCCCATTCCAGTTTAACATTGATGTATACAAACATTTCTACCTTTGTCTGGATTATCTCAATGGATGCATTCTCCAAAAACATGTGTCCCCAGGCAAAACAATATTTCTCCAACTTTTAATAAGTACATCTTATGGTTTAGCATCGTAGTATTAAGAACTTATCCCTCTCGGATCAGATTTTAGCTCGGAAATCCGAGCAAATATGTTTCTTATCAGAGATAGGGATAAGACAACCTATGAAAAATTCCAAAGTTAATGACTTTTCATAAAATTTCTTGGGTGTTCAGATCCCTCTGATTCTCTCATTAACTTCACTTTATATATTTGATTTAATGTTAATTCTCTGTTTCTTTTAACATTTTATTATTAAATTTTTATTATTTATTAATTTTATTATATATTATTATTAAACTTATTAAATTAATTATATTAATTATTAAAAGATATTGTGGTGAACAGCGCCGTAGAAGCAAGCGAGCCAGAGTGGCTTGCATCTGGTATATAGGAAAATAAGGCTCTTACCTTAACGTGCGGCACGTGACATCAGCAAGTTTGTTTCATGAAAATGGCATTACTCTCCCATCCAGCCATTCTAGCAGTATGTGTAGTGATGAGAGTTTTTTTTTTTTTTTTTCTGTACAGTTTGGCATGCTTCCACCAATAGCAAGTCGTGTGCTGATTGGTCGAACAATTTGCCTGTGTAACCGAGAATAACAGTGAAGAACGCTGATTGCTTGGTGAACCGCGGTGTTGGCCTGATAAAATAGTGCTGGAGCAGTGAAAAGGGGGATAGAAACGTTGGCTATACGTAGTGACGTGTGAAGAAAGCGGGGACGGTGAATTGAACCAGCGATATTTTGATTTGTACAAGTGACGTTGCAGCGAGTAAAACTAGCCATGTCTGTTCCACTATCTGATAGTGATGCCTCAACCTTAGGTTCAATTTACCATGCATTACAGGCACCTTATAAACACCTGAGTTTCTACAACTTCCTTGATTTTTTTGTTAATCGTCTGATTCCTATTCTTTTGAGCTTTTCGTTTTCTCTCTTGCCTGTAAAAAGATTTTATGTTGTTGCTCTATCAAGATCATGTAACTCTCCTCACCCACGTATCTACTTCTGGGTTTCAAGCGGTTATCCACGCGCAGTACTAAGTCTCGTCCAAATAAAAATTAATAAGAGTTACTAGTTTCATTGAGTGAAAATCGTAGTGCTGCCAGAGTCTGATTCAGACATATATCCCAATTCTCTCTCTGAGAATATATCACCTTATAAATCAATTAAAACGTCCTACCTTTGCATGACTCAGGGGTGAGTAGTTATATGTAATACATTTAAGCTGTCCAGAACCTCTCAGATTCTCCGGCCCATTATCTGTAACCAATTCCAAGTGCACTTGGAAGTCTGTGAAATATCTCATTTATCAGTAAATTCGCCGCTGTTTGTCAGTAGTACACACTTCAACCCAACTTGTCAAACAGTCGCCATCCTCTTGCTTCCGAACTCAACCAGTCCTCATTTGATTAATTCCAAACTGGTCTATCCTTCAATTTATGTGAATCTGATATTCAGGCTCAACGATTCTTGTTCGAAATTCCACTTCTTGCATTCTCTTTATATACTGCAAATTTGAATCAATCCACAACAAAGAAAAGGCGAGAAAGATGTTTAAATATAAAAATATAAAATGTTTTGTATAACTAAAGTTTTCTCAGCGTGTTAAAGTTCTTGCATTAAAGTCCCTTGTTTGTTAAGATGAAATGTGATGTCTTTGTGAGTATTTGTGAGAAAAAATAAGCAAGGGAGAAAGTGGGGAGGAATATAAGTGTCACGTAGCTTGGCGAGAAAAACGATTGAATAATTAAGGGAATCTCTATGAAGCCATGGTGTCGCGTACAATGACAGTGTCGTATGTTGCCACTTACTGGCTTGTCTGGTCTGGGGACTTTGCTTATTTGTTCAAAGGGATCACGAAACATATTTTTTTATTGTTGTCAGGAACGCGACCTATTCCTTGAAAAATGTTAAATAATTATTTTCAAATAATTAATTTAATAACTGGAAGGATGCGCGGATCCTCCAACTCAGAATGCATTTTTTGTTATTTGATGTTTGACTGTCTTGATGTTCATTTCTGTTTTCGCACAACAAGTATTCTTTTCCGCAATTATAACTGCTTAGTTTCAGTTCCCACTTTTGAGTTTTTTATTCAGTTTTGAACAGATACACTAGTATTTTGTAATTCTCTCTTCTGGGGTGCATACACTATTTATGTATACCTATTTTTCAATTACGGGTCAATTCTGCTAGATGGGAGAAAGTTTATGCGGTACAAAATGAACTGGAATCTCTTTTTCAGACCTTCTATGGAACTTTCCTGTTCCGAACAGAGTTTTTTCAAGCGAGCCCCGATGCACGTGTCACCTGCATTCGTATACAACGTCAATGGTTCATTCAAGTCTCGATGTGCTACTAGAGGCACGGATATAGTTGCTCCTATCATATCAAAAGATCGCTGGCAATCCTCGATCCACTTAAATCTAGTATATTTTTTGATTAGATTAAATCAGTGCTGTTGTGAATCTGGAAGATCCAGTGATAAATCTTCGATAATATTTTGTAGTGTCCATAAGTCCTCGAACTTCTCTAATTATTCATGATTCTGGCATTGATCTTATTACCTCGACCATAGCTATATCCGGTTTAATCCATTCGTATTAATAATAAAAACAAAATGTTTTTGCTTACTCCTTGGGAAATTGATATTTCTGTAAATTCAGTTTAAAAACATGTAAGTCGATCTAACACAACTTGTAAATGACGGAAGTGTGCCTCTAGAAATCACTGATATATCATCGATGTACGCCATAGCAAAAATAGCAAAATCCTCGTCTACCCCAGCGAGCGAAATAAAGGGTTCAGTTCGATATTCCAAACCACCTGAAGAAGGCCGGAGCGTACAACGGCCGATACAACGGTCCAGCTACTTAAACTCTTTTTGATTATCTCTACAATTGAATTCATTTCTCATCCTGATAATATGATGGGAGGGAGATAGATGTTCTAAACGCTGAACATCTCAGGGATAGTTCTATTAGGAATAACGGGGGTTTCACCCTTAATGTTCAAGTGGATTCTTCTCTACATACCTTTTCATTCCATCAGATATACTGATAGCCTGTAACAACACTGTATTTCTTAATATCTCTACTTGATAGCTTTCTTTAACTCTCTCCTTATCACCCTTAAACAATTCCGGTACACACAGCCTGTGATATTAGCTTCTTCTCTCCTAACAATCTAATTAACGATCTAATGCGTTGTAATATGTTCATAGCTCTTCGGTGGGGTCCAACGGTAGCTCAGCCCGTATCTTCTTTTTATCCTCCTTAAGTGATCCACGGTATACTTGGGTATAAATGTCCTAATTATAACATATCTAACTGTGCCCTCACATATTCAAAAAAATCCTTATTAACAATGCTGGAAATATTACTGTACAAAGCTATCAATTCTCGTAATTCTTCTGATATAGCCTTTGAACTATTCCTGTCTCAGTTCTCGCAAGCCGGTTCATACTTGCTCTAATCTTGTCACATTCAGTATCGATACGCTTTCTCTTGCCACCTGGACTATAATTTTCCACTTCTCCCATTTTTTTTTTCATTTTTTTTTAGATTCAAAGTCTTTGCCAATCACTTTTGCAAACAGGACACTCAGCGTTTTTCCAACAATAGAGACCAATGCTCTCTTCCCTCTGATTTGTAATAGTTCACTGGGCTTCCATTACAGCTGTCTCCAACTCTAGGATGTTCAATGATCTAAGGTATTTCTCTTCTCACTTGATTTCTTGAAAATCGTATTTTGGCTGTACTTCCAGGCTACTATCACGCCATCATCATCAGCAGCTGCATCAACCATTCCTGCAAGGACAAAAAATTTGGACGCTTTACTTCTCTGCTAGAATTATTTTCACTATTATTGCTAGAATTATTCTCACTATTACTGCTAGAAGTTTTTTTTTCTAATTGCGAATTTACCTTATTTTATATAATGAACTTGTAAAATTAAAAAAAAAGAAGGTTTTTACAAACTTATGAAAATAGTTTCGACATCTTCCACAATGATATATTAAAACAAAAGAATTGTTTTTTATAAATTTATGGAACATGGAAAATGTAGTTGAATTGGAGGTAATATACGTCAATTTATCTAGTATACGCAATATTTGATACATTAACACCGTTATTTTAAAATGTAATTTGGAGTTTGAAAACATTCTAAAAACCCTAAAATTATTGAAAATATATTTATATTCGACCAAAAAACAATGGATTTTAAAAAGTTTCGATAACTTCCATAAAGTTCTATGAAGAAAAATCTTTTTTTGCAAAATTATTGAAATGGTAAATGTACTTGAATGACAAATTCAATTTGATACTTAAACACATTTAACATAAAATGCAATTTGGTCTATAAAAACATTCGAAACCCCCTAAATTTTTTTAATTTTCGACAGAAAACAACTGATTTTAAGAGGTTCCGACATTTTACACACAGATATATACAAAAATATGGTTTTTACAAACATATGAAAACATTGAAAATATAATTGACGTTTAGGCCATTTACCCCAATGTCAGTTAATTTTGATACCTTAAACACCGTTAATATAAATGTAATTTGTTGCTTGAAAACATTGAAAAAACCCTACAATTATTAAAAACAGATTTGTTTGCAATCGAACCCATTTGAATTTTACAATTTTCGATAATTTCCACCAAGATATATTAAATAAAAATTTGGTTTTTTACAATCTTAGGAAAACATTAAAAATAGTTGAAAGTAAGGCAACACCAATGACAATTAAGTTTGTAATTTAAACACCGTTATGTTAAAATTTAATGTTTTGTATGAAAACATTCGAAAAACTCTAAGTTTATTTAAAATCAATTTGTTTTCAATCGGAAAAAAAACAGATTTAAACAGGTTTCATCAGCTTTTACAAATTTATATTTAACAAAAATTGGCTCTCAAAAACCTATGAATACATAGAAACTTTGTGGAAGCTGTCGAAACTTGTTAAAATGAATATTTTTCGATCGAAAACAAATCGATTTTCAATAATTTTAAAATTTTTCTAATGTTTTCAATAAGCAAACTAAATTTTAAACTAACGGTGTTTAAGGTATCAAAGGTAATTGAAATTGGTGAATTTTCAGTGTTTTCAAAAATTTGTAAAAAACAAAATTTTTAATATAACTTTGTATATGGCCTCGAAAATTGTTAAAATCAATATTTTACGATAGCAACCAAAACGATTTCAATATTTTCAGTAGTTATCTGTTTTCAATCAACAAATTACATTTCAAAATGACGATGTTTTAGATGTCAAATGTTTTTGAAATTGGCGTGAATAGCGTCAATTTTAATTGAAATTAAATTGTTTTAAAAGTTTGTAATCCCCACCCACAAAAAAGTAATCGAAATTGGCCTAAAAGCAGCTTCAATTTCAAAGCAGATTTCAATGTTTTCAGAACAAACCCAAATATAACTTTGTGTAAACTGTCGAAACTTGTTAAAATCAATATATTTCGATGGAAATCATTTTCAATAATTTTAAAGGTTTCTAATGTTTACAGAAACTAAATTACATCTTGAAATAACTGTTTATGGTTTAAAAGGTAATTGAAATTGGCGTGGAAAGCTACAATTTCAACGAATGTTTTTCAATGTTTTCAAAACTTTGAAAAACCCAAATTTTTTTCTCATAACTTTATGTAAGCTGACGAAACTTGTTAAAATCGAAATAATTCGATTTAAACCAAATCGATATTCAATAATTTTAGGTGTTTTATAATGTTTAAAAAAACTAAATTACATTTTGAATTAACTGTGTTGAAGGTATAAAAAGTAATCGAAATTGGCGTAAACAGCTTCAACTTCAACGCAAACCACAACTTTCTAAAACCACAAAGGTTTTAATGTAAATTTGTGGAAGCTGCCAAAATTATTTTGATTCAATATATTTCGATCGAAAACAAATCGATTATCTTAGAGGTTTTTTTAATGTTTAAAAACATTAAATGATATTTTGAAATAACTGTGTTTGTTATAACGAAATTGGCGTAAACATCAGTTTCAACTCAAATTTCAATGTTTTCAAAATTTTGTAAAACCACAATATTTTTAATTGGGTACCTCCATGAGATCGCTAAATAAAAAGCACAAGATGTTGAAAAAGACGCCAAACTTGACAAAAACAGAATTTTATCGTCTAAATGTTTATGTTATTATTAAGGGGAAAGATCAAAGTATTTTGGGGGTATTTTTTTTTACATTTTGTTAATAGTTCCTAGCACGTCCGAAATTTTCGTTAAAAATCTTGTTTTTTTGAGTCAACAAAATTGACAGATCAAAATGATTGACAATCATATCAATCATTTTTTTCCATTTTATTAAAACATGAAAATCTCAGTTTCAAATTCTTTTAAAAATCAATTATTTTTTCAAAACTTAGTTTCTTGTGTCGAAAAGATGTAGTTTAAAAATAAAACAAAGCAGGTCATAACATTTGGTGTCACTTTGACAGGTGATGAGTGATGATTTCATCACCTACTGACAGCTTACGTGAGGAAAAGTTATCGTACGGAAGGACATAATTATTTCTAAGGAAAACTTTCAGCGCTCTATTTTTTTTTTTCACCTTTACGTTTACGATGCTTTTCGGAAAATATATTATAAATAATTAAAATAATACTGTTGAGAGTGAGATTAAATTTCATAAGAAAGGTATCTAAGTAATTTGTAAGTAACTTTCTTATGAAATTTTATCAGAAGTTTACATAAATTTTATGTACATTTATTACATTTTACTGTGTATTTCCATTCATTTTATTATTAATTTTGATATTTCATTTATGGAAAAATGTCATAACTGAGATAATATAAAAATAAAATCATATAAATTTCATAAGATAGGTACCTAATACTTGTAGGTACCCTAACTTCTTCACACGTGTTTCGCAAAAATAAAGGCCCTAACAGCGGAGAACAACGCTTCACGCGACTTTTTATTGTATTCTTGCTGGTCTACCATACATTTGAATTACAACCGTTTTATGAATACAAAAGCCATCTAGAATTAGTTTTATATATATATATATATATATATATATATATATATATATATATATATATATATATATACATATACATACCATATACATACCGTTTTAAATCTTCTGATTGTTATAAGCTATATAACTTATAATGCTAAAAGGTAGATCTATTTAATTACACTATTGACTAAACTGAATTCAGTTTTCACTAATTTTATAATATTTAACAACTTTAATATAAAAATAATAAAATTTTCAAGAATTGTTTTAAAAATTCATTTTTCATCGAAAAATTTTTTTGCTTTCAGAAAATATCATCCATAAACATAAAAACAACTAAAAGCAAATAAAAGCATTTGAAATTAAATAATATCTTAGTTTTATTCAGAGCTGTTTTCTGAGGTAGGGGTTCCAATTAAAAAAAATACGATTTGCTTTCCTTAAAACCTTGTGCTTTTAACTAATATAATCACTAAACTGAATGGTATTGAATTTCTAGAGTTTTCATAATATTAGTTTGGGCGGGGGTAATAAATATAAAAAAAAATATTTTTGCTATGACAACATATTTATAATAATTTCCATCATTTGTGAATAGTTTCTGAAAGTTTCATTAACATTCGACAATTATTTTTATTTTTGCAAGATTTTCCAATTAATGTCTGTCATATATATATATATATATATATATATATATAAATATATAAAAAACGTGCTAAAAATCGTATATGTTATTTAGTAGTTCCGGTGATACAAAAAGAAACAAGGATTTTTAATCAAAAGTTAGAATGTTCTAAAAAGAAGGAATTTTTTAAAAAAATAATCAAAAAATACTTTGTTCTTTCCTTTTAATAATAACAAACATTTAGACGATAAAATTTTGTTTTCGTCAAGTTTGGCATCTTTTTCATCATGCCCTGCTCTTTTTTTAGCGATCTCATGGCGGTACCTATTTTTAATATAACTTTGTGTAAGCCGTCAAACTTGTCAAAATCAGTATTTGTGTAAACTGTTGAAAATTGTTAAAATCGATATTTTTCGATCGATACCATATCGATGTCAAATAATTTTGTTAGTTTTCTAAAGTTTTCAAATAGCAAATTAAATTTCCAAACAACCGTTTTTAACGTGCAAAAAAAAAAAGTACACGGAATTAGCCAAATTAGGTTGTTTTGCAACGGACATTTCAATGTTATTCAAAAGTTTGTAAAATCCAAAATGTTTAATATAACTTTGTGTAAACTGTAGAAACTTGTTAAATCAATATTTTTCGATCGATACCATATCGATGTTCAATAATTTCATTTTTCCCATGTTTTCAAAAACCAAGTTAAATCTTCAAACCTGCAAATAGTACTCGAAATTAGCCAAATCAGCTAGTTTTTCAACGTAAATTTTAATGTTTTTCAAAACGGTGTGAAACACAAAATATTTAAAATAAATTTTTGTAAAATTTTGTAAGTTGAATCTTGTTAAAATCAATATTTTTCAATCGATGCCATATCGATTTTCAATAAATTTATTGGTTTTCTAACGTCTTGAAATACGAAATTTAATTTCACAAACGACCGTGTTTAACGTGCAAAGACTACTCGATATTAGCCATATCAGCTTGTTTTTCAGCGTTAAATTCAATTTAATTCAAAAGTTTGTAAAACAAAATATTTAAGAACGCCTTGTGTAAACTTTGGAAGTTGTTAAAATCATTATTTTTCGATCGATACCATATGGATTTTCAATAAATTGTTTTCAAACAACCGTGTTTAACGTTCAAAAAGTAGACTAGCTTTTGCACGTAAATTTCTGTCTTTCAAATGTTTGCGTATACTGTTGGAACTTGTTAAAAGCAATATTTTTCGATCGATACGATATCGATTTTCAACAATTTTATTGGTTTTCCAATGTTTTCAAATACCAAATTAAATTTTCAAACATCCGCGAATAATGTTTACAAAGGAGCCAAATCGGCTAAATTATGCACGTAAATTTCAAAAAAATTGTGAATATATCTTTGTGTAAACTGTTGAAACTTGTTAATGTCAATATTTTTCGATCGATACCATATCGATTCGCAATAATTTTATGTCTTTTCCAACATTTGCCAATACCAAATTAAATTTTCAAAAAACCGTGTTTACCGTTCAAAAAGTACCCAAATCAGCTAGTTTTTGTACATAAATTTCAATGTTTTCAAATGGGTGTAAAAGCCAAAATTTGAATATAACTTTGTATGAACTGCTGAATTTGTTAAAATCAATATTTTTCGATCGATACAATATCAATTTTTAATAGATTTATTGGTTTACTAATATTTAAAAAAATTAAATTTTCAAACAACCGTTCAGAAAGTAGCCAAATCCGCTTGTTTTTGCACGCGAAGTCCAATGCGTTTCAAATGTTTGTAAAACCAAATTTATTTTTTTTACTATAACTTTGTGTTAACAGTATTTTCAATCGATTCAAAACTTAGTGTTTTACACCATTCTTTTTCAAAATGTGTAAAACACAAAGTTTTGAATATACATTTTTGTAAACACGGTTGTATGAAAATTTGATTTGGTATTTGAAAACAGAAGAAAACCAATAAAATTATTGAAAATCCATATGGTATCGATCGAAAAATATTGATTTTAACAACTTTCAACTGTTTACACAAAGTTATATTCAAAATTATGCGTTTTTCAAAAATTTGAAAAACATTGAATTTTCGTACCAAAAATTGCTGATTTGGGTACTCTTTGAACAATAATATTATTGAAGATCGATATGGTATCGGTCGAAAAATATTGATTTTAACAGGTTTCAACAGTTTACACATAGTGATACTAAAAATTATCGGGTTTACTAACATTGAAATTTACTTGGGAAATTAGATAATGCGGCTAATTTTGAACGTTAAACACGGTTGTTTGAAAATTAGATTTACTATTTGAAAACATTAGAAAACCAACAAATTTATTGAAAATCGATATGGTATCGTTCGAAAAATATTAATTATAACAAGTTTCAACAATTTACAGAAAGTTATATTCAGAATTTTAGGTTTTAAAATCATTTGAAAAACGTTGATATTTACGTACAAAAATTAGTTTGGCTATTTTTTGAACGTTAAACAAGTTTTGTGTGAAAATTTAATTTGGTATTTGAAAGCATTAGAAAACAAATAAAACTATTGAAACTGCAAATGGTATAGATCGAAAAGTAATTGATTTTAACAAGTTTCAACAGTTTACACAAAATATTGATTTTGCAAAATTTGAAAATCATTGAAATTTACGTTAAAACTACCTGATTTGAGTATTTTTGAAAATTAAACAAGGTTGTGTGAAAATTTAATTTGGTATTTGAAAATATTAAAGAAACTGATTTTGATACTTTATGAAGTTTCAACAGATTTCATAAAGTTATATTACAAATCTTATGTTTTACAAAGGTTCGAAAAATATTGAGACTTACTTGAAAAGCAAGCTGTTTTGTCTACTTTGAACGTTAAACACACTTGCTTGAAAATTTTAATTGTTATTTGGAAACATAAGAAGCCAATAAAATTATTGAAAATCGATATAGTATGGATCAGAAAAAGGATATTTTCACGAGTTCCAACAGTTTTCATAAAGTTATTGATGTGGGGCCAAAGTTGGACCCACAGAAGAAAAACACGGAACACGGATTAGATGTAAGAAAGATATATTAACAACAGGTTACAGAGGTAGTGTAAGCGGAGTGTGTCTCTGTGTGTGACTCTCCGTGTGACTCTGTGTGACTCAGTGTGACTCCCTGTGTGACTTTCTAGAGTGCTATGTCGCCTACTTAATATAGGCCTGGAAGAGTCTATTGTGTAGGTTTAGTTTCAGTCTGCAGTTTGTTATAAATCAATAATTCTTTTTGAAAAGGGAAAAAATAAAAAAACAAATAGTTTTCCTTTTTTAAAAAGGAGAAAAAATTCCTTTTCCTTTAATACTTTTTCCTTTCGGATTTTTAGAGATCTTGATGCGTTTGAGCCACAAATTTCTTCCTTTTCCTTCCTGAGCGTTTAAAAAGAATGCCGTCCGGAAAGATCTTGGGGAAGCATGATGTCGAGACGAACTGAGATCTTGATGGAGTTTTCTGAAATACAATTTTCTTTTCTTCATTGAACCATCTGGCATTTTATCTATGATATTGGTTTGTCCTTTTTTGAAAGCCGGTTTTCAAAACCCTTATTACAAATTTGCATGGTTTTAAGAACCCTTGAAAAAGTTTTGTGATTGTCGAACGTTATCTTGGGCCGTTTTGTTTTTGTTAAACACGGCTGCTCGTTTTGATTTTACTTCTTTTTAAAAACCAAATTTTGAAAAAACTGATTGAATCAGTTTAATGAATACCTTTGACAAGTTTCAACCGTCATTAACTCTTTGTTACTTTGCTTTAACAAGATGGTTTGTTTACTTTTTAAAACCGTTTTTGTTGTTGTCCTTCACCTTTTGAAATTTTGCATGTTTTATTTAAACAACCCTTGGCCGCCAGAAAAAAAAAATATTGTAATTGTTGTATTGATTTTGACCTTTTCAACGTTTTCTTGGGTTTTATTGTTTTTTGATTAACAAAATGTTGAAAAAATATATTTGATGAATTTTCTTTTTGGCTCGTTTTTGTTAAGTTGCTGAAGTTTTAAATTCTTTTGAATTTTGGTAACTCCATTTACCAGAATACCCTCGCCATTGTTCATCTTTATTATTTTACGGATTTTGCGGTTTTATTATTTTAATTTTAAACTTTAACAAAAGATTCGCCAAATATTGAAATTTAATTGTGAAATATCAGAAGCTGTCAAGCAATTTTTTGAACAAGGTTGAAAATATCTGTTTGTTAATTTTTAAAATTTTTTATGTAAACATTAGAAAACTTGCAATTTTTTTTTTGGGTTTTCTCGTTCTGTTGGCGTAAAAAAATTTTGAAAGTTTCACCACAAATTGGGGCAATATTTTTGTTTTAACAAAGAATTTGAAAAAATTGCCATTTACTTGTGAAAGATGGTAACATTTCCAAATTTGTTTCTTTGTAACTTATTTGAAAATTTAATTTGCTTTTGTAAACATTAGAAAACCATTAATTTTTGAAAAAAAAGATTGAATTTTTTTTCGATCCAATTACAAATTTAAACAAAGATTTAAAAATATTGAAGTTTTTAATACATAAAGCAAGCTGTTTTGGCTCTTTTTTTTGGTTAAACTCCTCGTTTGAAATTTTAATTTGCTTTATGTAAACATTAGAAAACCAAAAATAATTGAAAAATCATCGGCATTTATCGGCAGTTAAAGATATGTTTACCGAATATCCGTTTTTAATCTTTTCAGGTCGTTTTGTTCAGACATTTTCGTTTAATTTTTTAATGAAAAATATTGAAATTTACTTGAAAAAAGTCTGAGTGATTTTCCAAGTTGGTTAAACACGGCTGTTTGAAATTTAATTTGATTTATGTAAACATTAAAAAACCAATAAAATTATTCCTTTTTATAAATTCAGTGTCAAGAAAATATTTTCACAAGTTTCAACCGTTTTCAATTTTTACAAAATTTAAGGTTTAACAAAGATTTCCATTGAAATTTACTTGTGTACAAGCTGTTTTGCTCGTTTTTGGTGGTTTGAACACGGCAGTTTGAAATTTTTTTTTGTTTTATGTGTACATTTTGAAAATTATTGAAAATCGATTTTTATTTTAAAATATTTCATTTTGACAAGTTTCAAAATAGTTTTTTGTTGTTTATTACAAATTTGGTTTAACAAATCCAGAAAAATATTTTTAATTTATTGTTGAAAAAAAGCTGTTTTGGCTCGTTTTTTGGTTAAACACGGCTGTTTGAAAAATTTAATTTGCTTTATGTAAACATTAGTAACCAATTTAATTTTTGAAAATCGATTTTGTAATTTTGTTTTTTTTTGATTTACCAAAAAAGAAAAATTTTACAGAATTAAAATTTAAGGTTTAAAAAGATTTGAAAATATTGAAATTTATATTTGAAAAAAATTAATTCCTGTTTTGGTTCGTTTTTTAAACGTTAAACAATAAGTTTGAAATTTTAATTTGCTTTTGTAAACATTAGAAAACCAATTTATTGAAAAAAACATTTTATCATCGAAAAATATTGATTTTGAAAAGTTTCAACCGTTTTCACAACGTTTTATTACAAAAAATTTTTAATAAAAATTTTGAAAAAAATTGAAATTTACTTGTAAAGCAATGGTTGTCAGTTTTTTTTGGTTAAAATTTGTTTTTCTTTTTTAATTTGTTTGTGTGTGTGTGTGTGTTAGAAAACCAATAAAATTGTGTGTGTTGTCTTATTTTATCAAGAAAGATTTTTTTGACAAGTTTCAACCGTTTTCAAAAGTTTTTCGTACTCTGATTTTGGTTTAAAAATATTTTAAAAAATATTGAAATTTTTGCTTTTAAAATCTGGAGTCAGAAAATCGTTTTGTTGGTTAAACACGGCTTTTGAAAATTTAATTTGCTTTATGTAAACATTAGAAAACCAATAAAATTCTGATATTTTTTCAGTGAAAAGATATTGATTTTGACAAGTTTCAAACGTTTTTTACAACGTTTTATTACAAATTTTAGGTTTAACAAAGATTTGAAAAATATTGAAATTTAAATTTTCAAAACTAAGCGTTTGGCTCGTTTTTTTTTAGGTTAAACACGGCTGTTTGAAAAAATTTGCTTTATGTAAACACTTGAAAAAAAAATAAAATTATTGAAAACGATATTGTATCAGATATGTATATTGATTTTGACAAGTTTCAACCGATTTTACAAAAGTTTTATTACAAATTTAATAAAACAAATGATTTGAAAAATATTGAAATTTACTTTGAAAACAAGCTTTTTGGCTAACGTTTTTTTTTACGGTTAAACACGGCTGTTTGAAAATTTAATTTGCTTTTGTAAACATTAGAAAACCAATAAAATTATTGAAATCAATATGGTATCGATAAAAAATATTGATTTTGACAAGTTTCAAACGTTTTCACAACGTTTTATTAAAATTTTATGTTTTACAAAGATTTGAAAAATATTGAAATTTACTTGCAAAAAGCAAGCTGTTTTGGCTCGTTTTTGAACGTTAAACACGGCTTGAAAATTTTTAATTTGCTTTTGTAAACATTAGAAAACCAATAAAATTATTGAAAATTTTATCAATCAAAAATATTGATTTTGACAAGTTTCAACAGTTTTCACAAAGTTATATTATAAATTTTAGGTTTAACAAAGATTTGAAAAATATTGAAATTTACTTGCAAAACAAGATGTTTTGGCTACATTTTTGTTGGTTAAACACGGTTGTTTGAAAATTTAATTTGCTTTTTGTAAACATTAGAAAGCCAATAAGATTATTGAATATAGATATGGTATCAATCAAAAAATATTGATTTTCACAAGTTTCAAAAGTTTTCACAAAGTTATATTATAAATTTTATGTTTTACAAAGTTTGAAAAATATTGAAATTTACTTGTTTAAGCAAGCTTTTTTGCTAATTTTTTTGACGTTAAACACGGTTGTTTGAAAATTTAAATTTGAAACATTAGAAAACCAATAAAATTATTGAAAATCGATATGGTATCGATCAAAAAATATTGATTTTCACAAGTTTCAACAGTTTTCACAAAGTTTTATTACAAATTTTAAAAATTTAAAATTGGAAAAAAAATATTGAAAATTTACTTACAAAAAAAAGCTGTTTTGGCTACTTTTTTGAATTAAAACACGGTTGTTTGAAAATTTAAATTGCTTTTTGTAAACATTAGAAAAAATAAAATTATTGAAAATCGATATGGTATCGATCGAAAATATTGATTTTGACAAGTTTCAACAGTTTTCACAAAGTTATATTACAAATTTTAAGTTTTAAAATTGTTTGAAAAATATTGAAATTTTACCTGTGAAAGCAAGCTGTTTGGCTCATTTTTGAACGTTAAACACGGCTTGTTTGAAAATTTAAATTTGCTATTTTTTCATTAGAAAACCAATAAAATTATTGAAAATCGATATAGTATGGATCAAATAATATTGATTTTAATAAGTTTCAACAGTTTTCAAAAAAGTTATATTACAAATTTTTAGGTTTTACAAATTTGAAAAATATTGAAATTTACATGCAAAAAAGCTGTTTTTGCTATTTTTTGAACATTAAAAACACGGCTGTTTGAAAATTTAAATTG
This sequence comes from Acanthosepion pharaonis, assembly GCA_903632075.3. NCBI lineage: Eukaryota > Metazoa > Mollusca > Cephalopoda > Sepiida > Sepiidae > Acanthosepion > Acanthosepion pharaonis. The sequence continues at coordinate 111,019 of CAHIKZ030000370.1, read as the reverse complement.
ATTTTGTGAAAAAAAAAAAAAATTATTGAAAATCGATATTGTATCGATCGAAAAATATTGATTTTGTTTCAAGTTTCAACAATTTTTTTCAAAGTTTATTACAAATTTTATGAACTACAAATGTTTTGAAAAATATTGAAATTTACTTGCAAAAAGAAGCTGTTTTTGCTACTTTTTTTCAACGTTAAACACGGAAAATGTTTGAAAATTTAATTTGCTATTTTTAAAACATTAAAAAAAAAATAAATTATTTTCGATTATTGTAAAATTATCAAAAAATATATTGATTTTAAAAATTTTTTCACAGTTTTTTTCAAAATATATTACAAATTTTAGGTTTTTACAAATTTTAAAAAATATTGAAATTTACTTGTCAAAAAACAAGCTGTTTGGCTACTTTTTGAACGTTAAACACGGCTGTTTGAAAATTTAAATTTGCTTTTTGTAAACATTAGAAAACCAATAAAATTATTGAAAATCGATATTTATCGATCGAAAATATATTGATTTTGACAAGTTTCAAAAATTTTTTTCACAAAGTTATATTACAAATTTTTGTTTTACAAAAAATTTGAAAAATATTGAAATTTACAAAGTTTTGCAAGTTGTTTTGGCTACATTTTGAACGTTAAACACGGTTGTTTGAAAATTTTAATTTGCTATTTGAAAACATTAGAAAGCCAATAAAATTTTTGAAAATCGATATCGTAGCGTTCAAAGATATAGATTTTAACAAGTTTCAACAATTTTCATAAAGTTATATAACAAATTTTATGTTTTTAAAAACTTTTTGAAAATATTGAAATTTACATGCAAAAAGCAAGCTGTTTTTGGCTACTTTTTGAACGTTAAACACGGCTTGTTTGAAAATTTAAATTTGCATTTGGAAACATTAGAAAAATAATAAAATTATTGAAAGCCAATATGGTATCGATCAAAAATATTGATTTTCACAAATTTCAACAATTTTCAAAAGTTATATTAATAAATTTTATTTTTAAAAGTTTTGAAAAATATTGAAATTTACTTGTGAAAAAAGCTGTTTTGGGGTACTTTTTTGAACGTTAAACACGGTTGTTTGAAAATTTAAATTTGCTATTTGGAAACATTAAAAACCAATAAAATTAATGAAAATCGATATGGTATCGATCGAAAAATATTTTTTAACAAAATTTCAACAGTTTTCAAAAATTTATATTACAAATTTTTTTTTAAAAAAGTTTTGAAAATATTGAAATTTACATGAAAAAAGCTTTTTTTGGCTAATTTTTGAACGTTAAACGCAATTGATTGAAAATTTAAATTGCTATTTGGAAACATTAGAAATCCAATAAAATTATTGAAAATCAATATGGTATCGATGGAAAAATATTGATTTTCTAAAGTTTCAGTAGATTTCATAAAGTTATATTACAAATTTTTGTTTTTAAAAAGTTTTGAAAAATATTGAAATTTATTTAAATGCAAAAAACAAGCTGTTTTGGCTACTTTTTGAACGTTAAACACGGTTGTTTGAAAATTTAATTTGCTATTTGAAAACATTAGAAAACCAATAAAATTATTGAAAATCGATATGGTATCGATCGAAAAATATTGATTTTGACAAGTTTCAACAGTTTTTCACAAAATTTTATTTTACAAATTTTATGTTTAAAAAAAAATTTGAAAAATATTGAGATTTATTGATTTTGAACAATTTGAAAAAATTGATTTTGTTTTGGCTTTTTTTTTTTTAAAAACAAAATTGAAAATTTAAAATTTAAATTTAATTTTTAAACATTAGAAAACGTTTAAAAATTATTTTAAAATCAAATCGATATGGTATCGATTTTTAATATTGATTTTAATAAGTTTCAAAGTTTTCAAAAATTTATATTACAAATTTTTAGGTTTTTCAAAGATTTGAAAAATATTGAAATTTACATGCAAAGTCAAGCTGTTTTTAAATTTTTTACAACGTTAAACACGCTGTTTGAAAAAAAAAAATTGCTTTGAAAAACATTAAAAATTTTAAAATAAAATTATTGAAAAAAATCGATAAACATCGATCGAAAATATTGATTTTTTATAAGTTTCAACAGTTTTATAAAGTTTTATTTTAAAATTTATTTTATGTTTTACAAATTTTTGAATTATTGAATTTTTCTTTTTAATGCAAAACAAGATGTTTTTGGTTTTTTATTTTTTGGTTAAAACGCTTGTTTGAAAAATTTAAATTTAAAATTTTTTGAAATATTAGAAAACCAAATAAAATTTGATTGAAAATCGATATTTAATTTTTAAAAAATTTAAAAAATTTTTATTTTAAAATTTTTTTTAAATTTTTTTTTTTAATATTGTTATTTTAAAAATTTTTATTTTTTTTTAAAAATTGAATATTATTTACATGCAAAATCAAAGCTGTTTTTTTTCAATTTTTGTTTTAAAAAAAAACATGCAAATTTGTTTTTAAATTTGAATCATTGAAAAATTTTCCAAATTATTGAAAATCGTTATATTTATCGATCAAAAAAATTGATTTTTTAAAAGTTTCAACAATTTTTCAAAACGTTTTATTTTAATTTTATGTTTTACAAAATTTTTAAAAAATTGAAATTTAAATTTAAAAGCAAAAAGCAAATTGGTAAATTTTGGTTTTCTTTTTTTCTTTTTTGAAACCTTTTAATCATTATAAAAAAATTTTCCAAAAATTATTGAAAATCAGTAAATTTGAAATTGAAGAAATTTTTTTAAAACGTTATTTAAAATTTTAAACAAATTTTTATAAGAAATTTTATATGAAAATATTTTTGAAAATTTTTGAAAATTTCTTTTTTTTTTGAAATTTTCAAATATTAAAAATATTAATTTTTTAATGATAATTTTTGAAAATTTGCTAAATGTAATTGTTTAAAAAAAAGTATTTTTTTTAGTTTTAACATTTTAAATTTTAAAAATTTTTAAAAATTTTGAAAAAAAATTTTATTTATTGCTTTGAATTTGGCATCAAAAAAATTAAAAAAAATTGTTTGAATTTGTTAATTTATTTGTAAAATAAAATCATTGATTTTAACATGTTCAAAATTTTTTTTAAAAAATTTTTTTCGTTTTTAACAAATAACAAAGTTTTTTTTTTAAAGGTTTGAAAAATATTGAAAATTTAAAAATGCAAAAAAAGCAATTTTCAATTGGCTTTTTTAATAAACATTTTTTCATGCTTGCTTGAAAATTTTTAAAATTTTTTTGAAAATTAAAATTTTTATTTTAAATGAATAAAATGATTGAAAATTGATTGATGATCAAAATTAAAAAAAATTTTTTTGAAAATTAAAAAAACAATGTTTTTTAAAAATTTTTAAATTGCTTAAAAAATTTTTTTTGAAATTTGTTTTTTTTTTTTTTGAATTGAAAAAAAATTTTTAAATGTAAATTTTTTTTTAAAATTTTTTCTTTTTTTTAAATTTTTCAACGTTTATAAAAATTTTTCAAATCATTGTCATTTTGAATTTAAAATTTAATTTTATTAAAAATTTACGATTTTAAAAAAAAAATTTTATTTAAAAGAAAAAACAAGCCGAATATTTTTTCAACGTTAAAATTTTGATAAAAAAAATCTGCTTTTTTGGCTTATTCAATTTAAAAAGAAAATTTCCTGAAAATTTTAAAATGGAAAATAAAAAATTTGGAACAAAAAACAGTTTTTTAAAATTATTGAAAATCAATATTTTATCGATGATTTGAAAATCAATTTAAAAAACATTAAAATTTTAAACGATTGATGAAATTTTTTATTCCTAATTTTAAATTTTTTGAAAATTTGAAAAATTTTTGAAACATTTTTTGATTTCAAATTAATAAAAAAAAAAAATAAGCAGTTAAATCGATTAAATTTGATTTTAAAAATTTAAATTTTTTGGAAATTTTGTTTTAAAATTTTTTTTTTAAAAATTTTTGTTTTGAATTTTTGAAAATTTTGTTTTTAAAATGATTTCAAAAGCACTAAAATCTTTTTTTTTTTAAAAACGAAATTGGCTAAAAAAAAATTTAAATTGCTTGTTTTTATGGAAAAATTAGAAAACCAATAAAATTATTGAAAATCGATATATTATCGATCAAAAAATATTTTTTTTAACAAGTTTTTTAAAAATTTTTTTTAAAAAAATTTTATTACAAAAATTTGAAAATTTGCTTTAAAATTTTTGATTTGGCAAAATTTTGAATTTTTCTGAATTTTTTTGAATTAAATTTTTTTCCATTTTTTTTTAAAAAGAAAAAAACAATTGAAAAAAATTCAAATAAAACAAAATCGAAAAAATTTTAAAAATTAAAATGAGAAAGAAATTTGTTTTCAAAATTTTAAAAAAAATTAAAACTTTTTGGCTATTTTTTTTTTTAAAAATATCGAAAAAGAAAAAAATTTTGAAATAAAAATTTTTTTTCAGATCAAAATTATAAAAAAAATTTTAAATTTTAAATTTTTTTTTTTTGATTTTTTTTTTTTTTTGGAAAAATTTTAAAAAAAAAAAATATTCGAAATTTTTTGATATTTGAAAATTTAACCAACTTTTAAAAATGGTTTAATTTGAAAATTTTCAAATTTTTTTTCTTAATTTTTTAGAAATTCGAATAAAATTTTGAAAATTTTTTGAAAAATAAATTTAAATTTTTTTTAAATTTAAAATGTTTAGAAATTTATGTTTATAAAATTATTGATTATTTTGTTTTAAAATGTTTTGAAAAATATTGAAATTTACATGAAAAAAAAAAAAAAATTTTGGAATATACATTTTGAACGTTAAACACGCGTTAAAATTTGCCCGTAAATTGCTAAATAATCATTAGAAAAACCAATAAAATTATTGAAAATCGATATCGTATCGATCGAAAGATATTCATTTTAACATGTTTCAAAATTTTTTTTTCAAAGAATATTACAAATTTTTATGTTTTACAAAGGTTTGAAAAATATTGAAATTTTTATTTTTTATGTTTAAAATTAAAAGTTTTTGGCTACTTTTGAACGTTAAACACGAGTTGAAAAAAAAATTGTTTTGAAATTTTTATTAAAAAACAAATAAAATTATTGAAAATCGATATGGTATCGATTAAAATATTTTTTTTTGATTTTTCAACAGTTTTCACAAAATAAATATTAAAAATTTTATGTTTTAACTAATTTAAATATTTAGATTTTAATTACAAAAAAAAGTAGGCTACTTTTTGAATGATAAAAACGCTTGATTTTCAAAAATTAAAAAGTTTTAAAAATTATAAAACAAAATTTATTTGAAAATCCTTAAAATCCTTTTTTTTTTAAAAAATGAAAATTTCTGAAAAAAAAAATTGTAAATATTTTCATGAATTTAAAAATTCAAAAATTTTATTTTTACATTTTTTTTGTTAAAAATGAAAAAAATTAAATTAATAAACAATTGTCTTTTGAAATTTTCTTTTAATTTTAAAGAATTCAAATTATTTAAAAAATTTTTTTTTTGAAAAAATATAAGATTAAAAAAAATTTCAAAAAAAAAAAAAAAAATTTTTTGAATGTTTTTTCAATTTTTTTATTATTTTATTTAGATTTTTAATTTTTAAGGACTTTTTTATATTTTAAAATTTTTCACAAATTTATTTAAAAAAAGAAAAAAAAAAAAAAAGAAAATTAATTTTTTTTTTTAAAGCAAAAATTGCTGTTTAATTTTTGGAAATTCAAAAAAAAGTCCATTTGGAAATAATAATTTTTCAAAAAAAGTTTTTTATATTTTAAAAAACTATTTTTAATTTTTTAAAAATATGAATTTATTTTTTAAAACTTAAATTTTACAAAAAAATTAAAATATTTACAAAAAAAAAGCAAAATTTTGAAAATTAAAAATTTTTTGAATTAAAAGAATTAAAAATTCATTTTTTTTTAAAAACAGAAAGAAAATATATTAAAAAAAATTGAAAAAATTAATGATTTTTTTTTTAAATTTTTTTTTGAAAATTTTTTTGTTTTTTATATACTTAAATTTTTTGATTTTAAAGCAAAAAACATTTGAAAAAATTTTCAAACTTTTTTTTTTTCTTTAAAAAATTTTTTTTATTAAAAAATCTATAAAATATTTTAAAAAATTTTGATTTTAAATTAATATTTTAATAATTTTAATTTCTTTTTTTGGGAATTTTAATAAAATTAAATTTTAATTTTTAAAAGGTTTTAATATTTAGAAATTTCACTTGCAAAAGCAAAAAAAAAAATTTGTACTTTTTTGAACGTTAAAAAATTAAAATTTTCAAAATTTAAATTGTTTTTTTTCTTCATTAAAAAACAATAAAATTATTGAAAATCGATATGGTATCGATCAAAAAATATTTGATTTTAACAAGTTTCAAAAGTTTTTTTTAAAGTTATATTACAAATTTTATGTTTTTTTTAATGTTTGAAAAATATTGAGATTTTACATGCAAAAAAAAAGCAAGCTGTTTTTTGCTACTTTTTCAACGTTAAACACGTTTGCTTGAAAATTTAAATTGCTAAATGGAAAATTAGAAAAAATAAAATATAAAATTATTGAAAATCGATATGGTATCGATCGAAAAATATTGATTTTAACAAGTTTCAAAAACAGTTTTTTTGTAAAATTATATTTTAAATTTTATGTTTTACAAAAATTTTGAAAAATATTGAGTTTTTCATGCAAAAGAAGCTGTTTTTGGCTACTTTTTTTCACGTTAAACACACTTGATTGAAAATTTAAATTGCTATTTGGAAACATTAGAAAGCAAATAAAATTATTGAAAATCCATATGGTATCGATCAAAAAATGTTGATTTTAACAAGTTTCAAAAGTTTTTTGTAAAAAAAGTTATATTAAAATTTTATGTTTTACAAAGGTTTTGAAAAATATTGAAATTTACATGCAAAAAAAACTGTTTTGTCTACTTTTTTTTTGAACGTTAAACACTCTTGTGTGAAAATTGAAATTGCTATTTGTAAACATTAGAAAACCAATAAAATTATTGAAAATCGATATGGTATCGATCAACATATATTGATTTTAACAAGTTTCAAAAGTTTTCACAAAGTTATATTACAATTTTTATGTTTTACAATGGTTTGAAAACTATTGAGATTTGCATGCAAAAGCAAGCTGTTTTTGCGACCTTTTGAACGTTTAAAACTCTTGCTTGAAAATTAAAATTACTATGTGGAAACATTAGAAAGCCAATAAAATTATTGAAAATCGATATGGTATCGATCGAAAAATATTGTTTTTAACAAGTTTCAGTAATTCTCTCAGTATTATATTACAAATATTATGTTTTAGAAAGGTTTGAAAAATATTGAATTTTACATGAAGAAGCAAGATGTTTTGGCTACGTTTTGAACCTTAAACACGCATGCTTCAACTTTCAAATTACTATTTGGAAACATTAGAAAGCCAATAAAATTATTAAAAATCGATATGGTATCGATCAAAAATATTGATTTTTAACAAGTTTCAACAGTTTTCACAAAGTTATATTACAAATTTTATGTTTTACAAATTTTGAAATATATTGAGATTTACTTTTTCAAACAAAATGTTTTGGCTAAAATTTCAACGTTAAACACATTTCTTTGAAAATTTAAATTGCTATTTTTTAAATATTAAAAACAATAAAATTATTGAAAATCGTTATGGTATCGATCAAAATATATTGATTTTAACACGTTTCAATTTTTTCTATAAGTTATATTACAAATTTCATGTTTTACAAATGTTTGAAATATATTGATTTTTACATGCAAAAACAAACTGTTTTGGCTACTTTTTGCACGTTAAACAATCTTGTGTGAAAATTTAAATTGCTATTTGTAAACATTAGAAAACCAATAAAATTATTGAAAATCGATATGGTATCGATCAAAATATATTGATTTTAACAAGTTTCAATAGTTTTCACAAAGTTATATTACAAATTTATGTTTTACAAAGTTTTGAAATATATTGAGTTTTACATGCAAAAGAAACTGTTTTGGCTACTTTTTGAACGTTAAACACGTTTGCTTGAAAATTTTTAAATTGCTAATTGGAAAAAATTAAAAATACCAATAAAATTATTGAAAATCGATATTTTATCGATCAAAAATTTATATTGATTTTAACATGTTTCAATAGCAATTTTTTCAATCATTGATTATTACAAATATTTGATTTTACGAACGTTTTTCAAAATATTGACAATTTTACGTTTTTACGAAAATTTGAAAATTTTTTGAAAATTACATGTTTTTGAAATATTTTTTTTTTCTGCGTTAAAACGCTTGCCCCTAAAAATTTAAATTGCTAATTTTTATCATTAGAAAACCAATAAAATTATTGAAAATCTATATGGTATCGATCGAAATATATTGATTTTAAATGTTTTCAATAGTTTTCACAAAAAAATTATATTACAAATTTTATGTTTTACGAAGTTTTTTAAATATTTGAAATTTTCATGCAAAAAAGAAAAGCTTTTGGCTACTTTTTTTTGACGTTAAACACGCTTGTTTGAAAATTTAAATTGCTAATTGGAAACATTAGAAAACCAATAAAATTATTGAAAATCGATATATTATCGATCAAAATATATTGATTTTAAAATGTTTTTTCACAGTTTTCACAAAGTTATATTATTTCAATTTTATTTTTAAAAAAGTTTGAAAAATATTGAAATTTTACTGCAAATCAAGTTGTTTTGGCTACTTTTTGAATTTTAAACACACTTGTGTAAAAATTTCTAATTTTATTTTTCATTAGAAAAACCAATAAAATTATTGAAAATCGTTTTCGTATCGATCGAAATATACAGATTTTAACATGTTTCAACAGTTTTCAAAAAGTTATATTACAAAATTGAATTATGTTTTTAAAAAGTTTTGAAAAATATTGAAATTTAAAATGCAAAAATTTGAAATGTTTTGGTTTTTTTTTCAAACTTTGATCGAAATAAAATTTATTTTTGGTTAAAAAATTTTAAAATTAAATGATTTTTTTTATAAAATCAAAAACAGTTTGAAAAATATTGAAAATCGTTTCAAAATCGAAAAAAAAAAATTAAAAAAATGTTTTAAAGTTTGAATGTTTTAAAAACGATTGCTTAGAAAATTTAAATACTGATTTTAATCATTTAATTTTAATCCAATAAAATTATTGAAAATTTAAATAACAAATCAACTTTTTAGATATTGATTTAAAATATTTTTAACAGTTTTTGAAAATTATATAAATTTTAAATTAAAATCGTAGGAAAAAGTATTGAAATACATGCTTAATTTGTTTCTACGAAATCCATTTTCAAAAGTTGACACGCTTTTAAAAATTTTCAATATAACGAAATGCATTACTAAATATTAATTATTTAAAATAGAATTTTTATCGATACCAAAATATCAATCATTTAATTTTAAACGATATATGTTCAAAAAGTTGTCAAAACAGGCTTCCTTTTTTCAAATCACGCTTTATCGTTATTTTTCAAAAATTTTAAAAAATAAAAAATTTGTAATATAAGTTTAGAAATCAAGAAAATCATGTTAAGAGAAATTTGGAAAATATATTTTTTCGATCGAAGTTTCAAATTTTTTTCAATAATATTAACAATTTTAATGTTTACGCATGGTTTGAATTTGAATTTTTTTGGAAACCAATTGTCAATACTGAAAAATTCGTTTTTGATAATTAATATATATTTTACTATAATGCAAAATTGTGATGTAAAAATTTAATATAAATTGAAAACTGTTGAACCAATAAATTATTGAAAATTGTTCAAATCGAAATAAAAATATTGAAATAATTGTGAACGAGAAAAATAATTTATTATACATTCTTTACAAATTTGAAATTTCACTAAAAAAATTGTGTCAAATTTAAAAATTGTAATATGTTTTGGGAATTTAAACCAATCTTTCATCGCGATTCAAATCGATACCAATCGAACCGGAATTAATCGTTCAACAAGTTTTTCACTTTTTCAAAATTGTCAAAATTTAAATTTTTTTTGTTTTCAACATGTTGATGCTTGAAAAATATTTAAATCGTCGTACAAAAAATCGATTTTCATTTGGCTTTTTTTTGAAAATTTCTTCATCTGCAATTCAAATTTTCAATTATGAGAAACAAAACCTTTGAAATTAATTAAAAACAAAATTATATTGACCAAAATGGAAAAGTTTTTTTGAATTCATTTGTTTTAACATTTTAATAGCTGTGGCGAACAGTTATATTACAGAATTTTTATTTTTTACAGAAAACAATAAATTTTTGTAATTTTTAATGAAATAAAATTATAGTTTTTTGAAACTGTTTAACGTTGAATTTAAACCGCGTTAATCCCTGATTTGAAAATATTCGTTTATATTGAGTAAACACTTAGAAAATCAATGAGTTTTTCGTATCCTTGGGATTTCCGTAGATCCTTCGACCGTTTTGCTGGTTTCATCCGGTTCGATGGTTCAGAGTCTTGCTAAGAAATTTAAATATATTATAAATATTATGATATATTTATACAAAGTATATAATATATTTTATTTAAACATTTGTTTTAAATAAAAATTTTAAATTTAAATGCAATAAAATTTTGAAATATTTTTGAACAAAAAATATTTAACAAAATATTAAAAATTCCACGTTTTGAAAATAAAAATATTTTCTGTCGAGAAAATAAAATGTTTTAACATGTTTGAACAAATTTCATGTTTTTATAATCATGCATTTCATGAGATTCAAAATTTGTTTTATAATTTTGTCAAACTTTTGAACTATTTAAAATCAATTAGTTATTTTGATAATTGCATATCCTATTTATATAATTCATATGATTTTATTGTTGTACGTCCAAAAGTTTATTTAAATTTAGGTATCCGCTAGCACCTGATTAACGTTGATTGTAGTCGTCAAATTTGATTGATTTTTTATGTGAATTTAAACATGTAATTGACAAGAGAGGAATAATGAAATTGAAATTTATATATATCAGAATTCAAAACTTAGACATAGTTAAAATCAAAAACATTTTGAATGATTGCATATCGATTTTAATTTAGGTTTCATGAATTTTAAAATGTTTCCAAAGGTTTATTTGTGAACATTGAGACCTGTCTTAACGACATGTGAACCAGTCAACACTATTTTTTATTTATTATACTTTAGTCAATGTGGCACAAGGCCGAAATTGGGGAATGGGGAAAGGACGGTCATCATTTGTCTTAATTTAAACTTAGCTAGCCACAACCACTGACCCAATCGTACAGAACAATAATCCTTTCACCAAAACAACACATTTATCCATACCTTTCTTACTACAAACACCAAAATAAAATTGTCTCAATGAAAAAACCTAAATAAACCCCATATATACAAAATATTGTCTGTGAGGGAGGGGAATAAAAAACAACAATTCTAAAAAATTAATCCCAATGAATATATACAAAATGGTTAAATCTATTTACAAGAAACTAAACAAAATTATTATTAGTAATAAAACCCCCACAAACACTTAAATGTGGCAGAAAAATCATTAACTGGACAAAATCAATGCGGGACTTTATAATAAAAATAAAGTTCATTCATTCATCCATCAAACACTTCACACAGACACGCACTCATTCAAACACAACAACAAATACGAAAAAACACACACAATCGAAACGAAAGGCGTCCCGCATCCACCAGGAACTGACATCACTGACCACCTAAAAAGGGAGGGGATGGGAGTTAAACTTTAAAAAAAAAATGGGGACAGAAATAAAAGGGGACCAATGAGCAAACACACCCTAGCTAAGTTTACTCAAAAAAAAAAAAAAAAACTAAAACAAAAACAAAAACCTAAACTAAAAAACTTCTGGGATGGGTTGCCTAGTTCAACCCAGGAAAAAAAAATATCCTAATGCCTAACCGGCATCAAAATGCCACTCAAGGTCAGCCCCTTTTACAGGACACAAACGCGCAAGATTCACCCACCTTTTGCTGAATTCTGATGAGGTGAGCCGCCGCCTTTCCGTCCTAATCTTGACTTTAAGCAGATGCTTAAAGAACAAGATCAGTTGGGAAGAAGTGAACTTCTCGCCTCCATAGAATTCCTTCTGTCGCGTCGTCCAAATCACGACTCTCATAACTCCCTAGTAAGCAACAGAACACATAATGTTCAGCCTTCGTCATCTGCGGCACCACATTGCTACAAACAGAACTGGCTTCCAGGACAAAAAACTTTCCGCGCAGCATGCGAACCATGAGGCCTTCAACAAACTTGCACAACGGCACTACCGTCCTGCACTGAAAAAAGGCGTGACACATGGTCTCGACCTTCCAACACAGCGACGGCAGTTTGGATATTTTCCAAGCCAGCTGAACAAAGTCTTTTGGACCCAGAGGGCCCCACGAATCACCAGCCAGGTGAGTGATGCCTCATCGTTATTGAGACATTTCAACCCAGGCGCCCAAGGCCATATTGAGCGAGCCTCCTGCTTCGTAAGACCGAGACTCGTCAATCAGATTATCATGAACGGACCCCTAACTAAAACTTGATATAATGCCCTAAGAGACAACGCCTGGACGTTGGAGAGCCATCCGACGCCCGTAAGAGGCGCTTCAGAGCAAGACGACATTCGCGATAGAAGGAGCATTCGGCTCGGGGTAAACGGCCGGCCTCTTCCTCGCACGAGTGCACACTTCTCAGGGATGGGAAATGTTTCTGGACGTCTTCCTTCCAGAAGGCGCCCTCCTCATCCGATCCGCGACACATTCGGTCTAAAAAGGCGAATGCGAAGCATATATTGACGAATCTCAATGCTAGGCATACCCAGACCGCCCTCAGAGGGATGAAGGCAACAGATCCCTCGAGAGATACCATAGCGGCCTTGTCTCTCCACAAGAAAGAGAACAAAAGCCTTACTAATGACATTAGTCTGGTATATGGAATTGGAAGTACAGAGAATCGGTAAAGGAGAATCAGGTAGATGTGTGAAACACATACTTCCGCCCTTCCCTTTAAGGAAAGATTCCTCCGAGACCACAGATTAACTGCGATCTCGGCCTTCCCTTGTACCTCCGACCAATTCATTTCCAACTGGATATCAGGACCGAACCAGACACCGAGTATCTTGACCGGCCCATCCGTCCAGAGGAAAGGTCCGGGAAGAGAAACTCCCTTCCACGCACCCAACCGCAAGCCAACAGACTTATCGCGGTTGATCTTGGCCCCTGTCACCATCTCATAACCACTGATCTCTTTGCTGACTTCGTCAATCTCGGCTCTGCTCGACACAAGAACTGAAACACCATCAGCATAGGCAGAATACCTGGCTGAGGTGGTAGCCCCCAGGCAGGGAAATCCGTGCAGGACCGGATTCGCCTTTAACTTGCGAAGGAATGGTTCCAACGCAAGAACGTAAAGCAAAGGCAAAAGCAGAAAACCTTGACGAATGAAGCGAGACAATACGAAAGGCTCCGATCTTACCCCATTCACCTCCCACCAGCGCACCGGGGTCGCATACAAAAGTCGGATCCAGGAGCGAAAGTCGGGTCCGAAACTGGCCGCCGAAAGGACAGCCTCCAGAAAACGATGGTCAACCCTATCGAAGGCCTTGGACTGATCTAAATTGATCAGCGCGGCTTCACTGTCGACTTGTTCTAAGATCAAGCGTACCATATGAAGGTTATCCTGAATAGTCCTGCCCTTCACAGCACAAGTCTGTTCGGAGCCAATCAGACTAGACAGGACAAGCTGCAAATGGTTGGCTAAGATCTGTGTTTAACATAGTCAAAGGGCAAAAGTTATTTAACCCATCCCCACCGTTCTTGTCCTTACACAGCAACTTGATCACACCCCTGGTGAAGCATTGAGGTATAGACCCCTGCTTCATCCAGTTGTTGAAAATCGGTTCCAGTAAAGGAACAAAAACGGGTGACTGCCTCAAGTAAACTTCGTACGGAAGACCATCTAGTCCCGGAGATTTATCCAGGCCAACCTGTTTCAGCGCTTCCCAGATTTCTGACTCTGTGATGGGACCCTTGCACCCAGCCACTTCTGCTGCCTCAAGGCAGTGAAAGTCAGCTAAATAGGCGTTGAACTGAGCAGAGCTCAGACTGGGCTCCCTGGTGAAAAGTTCCTGAAAGTAATCATGAAAGGCCTCGCATATGCCCGCGTTTGTAGTCACGGTCCGATTATCTGGCAATGTGACGCACGTGATATGTCGCCGAGCTGCGCTCCGATTTTCCTCTGCGCGCAATTCAGCGGCCATATTCGTCGCCTCAGAGGACATTCTTTTTAACCTAGCCCTAACTACCAGAGCTTGATACTTCTTGATAAGCAAGGAAGACAACTCTGCCTTAGCTAAGGCTATTTACCCACTATCACGGGATTTCACTGCCCGATCGACTTTTTGTTCTAAAGCCGTTTGCACTGCTAATCTATCTAGATTGAGTTGACGACTAAAATCGGTAGCAAACATTCTAATTTTCTATTTTAATTTATCCCACCAGGCGTTCCCAACATCCGCCTCCATCAATTCCCTCTGAATCATTAGTAGCAGCTGGTCCTGGAAATCCTGCTCACCAAATAATGAACAGTTTAATTTCCAGTAGCCAGCCAACCTAACCTTAGGCTTATCTAAGTTTACACGGACCCGGACAAGCCTATGATCCGTATAAACTATATAATGGAAGCTTGGACACCCTAAGAGGTCTACATCGACTCTCCTAACTAAGACTCGGTCGAGGTAGCTAGCAAGCGTCCCAGGAGCCGAGTTGCCACTATTTGTCCAAGTCCATGCTACCTCCCGAGGGTGCTCATTCCGGTACTTATCGACAAGATCAAACTCATCGATAAAGTCCCGAAATGGTTTCACGTCCCGGTTGTTAGTACCCGAATTCTGCCCTATACGATCTATATCGGGGTCAAGGACGGCATTCCAATCCCCCACTAAAACTACCCGACGAGATGTCGTCAAGTACGGCCCGATCTGCCGAAACAAAGCAGGCCGCTCAGAATTGTTATTGGGCGCATAAACCCCAATGAGACATAGAACCTTATCCTTTATGGTAACATCCAGCACGCAAAGCCTGCCCGCCGGATCCGCGAAGACAAGAGTACATGCAGCCTTCAAAGACTTGCTCACTAGCCAAGAGACACCCCTCGAACGACCATCAAAACATGCTGAATAAAGGGAGAACCCCCTAGACAGCACGTCCTCACGGTCATGAGAAGAAAACCGGGTCTCTTGCACACAACAAACATTCACCCCGAGGCGCTGAAGGTCGCGAGAGAGCCTCGCCCTGCGAGACTCGGACCTCAGGCCCCGGCCATTTATACTTGCTAACCAGAGAGCCATCAAGAAAACAGATTAGGGTTGTAGCACTGGTTTAAACATGGTCGGGGTAAGGATACCAACAGCTTCTCCCATAGACCCATGGCCCATCTCATTCTTGATGATATCCCAGGGGAAAGTCAGTTTTAGGGCTCTATACAGGGAGGGATGAACTAAAACTGGGACCCTCCCTCCCTGCAAAAATTGTTTTTAAGGTTTTCAGCTGCTGGTTCTGGACTATAGCAATCGGTAAGGCCATCTTGTAAGACACAATGGCCTCATCCAGCATAGCCCAAATATTCTTAGCTCAGGTCCGGTTCTGATAACTGTCAGAACCCTTTGGGCCAGAGGGAAATTCTGGACTTCAACATCCAAGTCGGCAAACTGCTTTTATCGACAGAAGGTATTTCAATCTTTTATGCGGTTGCCATAGTCCCTGGCTCTTTCCGCCTGAACCGGGGAAATGCGGCAAACATCTTCCCCCAAATTATAGATTTGTCTCTTTGTCTTTTTTTTTTTTTGTCTTTCAGCGCCTGGGTGGGACTTCTATAGCGTTTGGAAGAGGGTGGTGGCATTTCCGCATTTTTCACAGGGGAAGAACTGGGAGTATGCAGAAGGGCGTGGGAGGAACTTTTTTTTAATGGGGGAAAGACTGGGTGTGTGGAGAGGGGTATACAAGGATCTATGTCTATAAGGGCTGGGATCTCTACTGAGGGGAAGGGATTTGGATGGTGTTGCCAGGGAGGAAGGTCGTTTCTTAGGTGAAGGGGTGGACCGGGTAGAGGACGTTGAAGGAATAGGGTTTTGTTGTTGAGTTTGTCTCTGTATGTCTAATTTCTTTTTGAGTTCCTTTTTTTTTCAGATTTCTCAAATCCGGGGTCAAACTTCTTTTGCTTTTCTTGTAACGACAGTTGAGAGGCCGGGCATCGCCCTTAACGTTGCCAGAGGGAGTGGGGCTGTAAGTGCCTTTCGTCCTTGGAGCTTCAGGGGACTGAGGATCCGCTGTCTGGCGCTTCCCTCGGGCCTTACAAGCAACCGGCCATCCCCCTCCCCTTCTCCACAACTGCACTAGCAGCGGGCGAAGGCTCTTTGGGGAATGTGGCCTTAGATGTTTGGCCAACCGGAGGTTTAACCGCACCAGTCCCAGAAGCTGGCATGCCCATTACAGGCGAGGCGGTAGGTAAAGACTCGGTCAGAGGGGGATTTTGGTCAACAGGAGATTGAATTCCAGAGGCCTTCTTCTCTGGGCAGGAAAAGGAGAGGTGACCAGTCACTCCACACTTCCAGCATACCGGTTTACGGCCGGTCACAATGTCCGGCAACTTCAATCTCCCTACTACCATACAGTTGGGGATGGACAGGAAGGGATTTCGATCTAATAGTATCTCAAAACTCCACCCCCGGTCAGGCTATCGAAGGAAGTGCCCCGTATTTCACTGAACTGGGCTAGATATGCCGCGACGTCTTCCCCGATAACCTGAGGAGGAACCTCATATATTGCGACTTGGTCCTTCTTCGGACTTTGTGCGGCGGATCAAATCTTTTGTGATCAAATCTCGGCTAGAAGCCGCAACGCAATCTTCCGGCGTGGGTAACAATACATTCAACATGAAAAAGCCTTTAACAATTCTGAGGGGCTTTAACACCAATTCAGTGATTTTTATCACTGTCTTTCGTCGAGCGACAAATTTTGCGGGTACGCTTGTCCACGACGAAAACTGACACTATTCTTTTATCAATTTTTCTTAGTTCCTGGGTGTCTTCTAAGAGTCCACCTTCTACGATAAGGTGTGCTTGACTTTTAGCTCACTCCAAGAACTCCGCAACATTGATTATACAACTAGGGGCGGGGGCTTCTAACAAGAGGGTGATTTCCCGGCCTCTGAATTTTCCATATTCTTTTCATTATATTAGAGGCACTATTGGCCTCCATACTAATTTCATTATGGTCATTTTTGGCCTCCATACTTTTAGTGCTTTGGCCATTATTGGCCTCCATATTTTTAGTGCTTTTGCCATTAAAGGCTTTTGTAGATTTTTTGGGGGTAATCTCCAAGTCCTTACTTTGAGAAGTATCTGGTAACACTAGATATTCCTCCGTGTCATCTTTGTTGGGTTGGGAGGGGGTTCTTAATAGAAAATAAATGTTTTTTAACTGACCTCCTTAGGTCAGGGATGAGAGGTTTTTTCTTTTTAATAAGAAAGGAAAAGGCCTTTTTTTTCTTCTCCATTTTTTAAAAAGTACACCGCGAAGGGAAGGGAGGGGAGAGATGGTAAAAAAAAAAAAATCCGCCTATAAATAAACCTAAATAAGCAAAGTTCGCCTAGTAACGGAAAAAAAAATAGTTAAACAAAAACCAGAAAACTCGCTCCTGAAAGCGAGGCAGCAAAAAAATTAAATCAAAAACAAAGAACAGATAAATAAAAAAAAAGTTTTACAACAAAAAACAAATGACAAAGGTTCACAATTTAACCAAGGTTCAAAAAAAATACAGACTAAAAATAAAAACAAAATTCGCCTAAAGGCGAAAACAATGAATTTAAAACACAAAAAACGAAATAAACAATAAAACGCTAGACAAAGAAAAAGGAAAACAAAAAAAACGAAAAAAAATAGCCGGAGCTAGTTACAAACAAAAAATGGCTGACGCTAAGAAATCGAATCAAACAAATAAATAAAAATAAATATACAAGTTAGACAATACAAAGAGACAATACAAAGATTAGGACAAATTTGGCACAGAAAAAAAAAATAAATAAAAAAAAAACAAACGAGAAAATAAATTAATAAAAAAAATAACGATATTAAAAATTAAAAAAGAAAGAATTAAAGAAATAACGAGAAATTAAAAAGTTAGTCAGAAATTAACGCGAATCACAGACAGGGGTTACAAAATAAAGAAAACTAAGATATATTTAAAAGCGAAAATAAAGAAAAATGAAAATCAAAAGGAAAAATAGAATAGAAGAAAAAGAGCAAAAATTAAGGGGGTAAAAAAGAAAAGGGAAAAAAAAAAGAAAAAAAATCAAAATCTTTTCAAACAGTTGTGAAAAAAGAGATAATAAAAAAAAAAAACTCAACCAAAAATGACGTTCAAAACAGAATATTAGTCGGGCGGCAAAAACAGCAGTCCAAAAATGAAATTCAAACAAATAGACGTAAAGTCCAACAGATAGTCGGGCGGCAAAACAATAGTCTGAAAAAGTAAAAAGAATGTCAGCAAAAAGGAGTTCTGAGACGAACTGCTCTCCTCCTTTACATAGAACTTGGTAACTCGCCCATGCAAAACTGCTTGGTAACCAGCCCACAATCACAGTTTCCAGCCCACCTCCACGCCGTCATTATAGACCTTAACTCATTACAGACCTTAGCTTAAATAAGCTCCAAATCGGAAGAAATAGTCCTCAGGTGCAAACGATCTAATTGGTTGGCATCGACCAATCAGCGAGCGAGCTTTGGGGAGACTTAAGGAAGTTTCTGTGATCCGTTTCTCTCAAAAGTGCACAAAATTGACTACTTAAAAGTAGAGCGATGACAAAATTGTCGCATTACTGCGATTTGTAAATTGCCTAGTGGTGATTAATTAACCAATGAATGCTTGGCGTTATATGTGATTTGTATTTTTGTATGTATGTATGTTTGTGCGTAATAGATCCGCAAAACATCCCAGCAAGTAGAAAAATAATGATTGCTTTTTTTGAGTAAAGGGTGCTTTTTCAATTTCATCTTAGAACTTTATTCAATATTAATTTATAAAAATAAAGGAAAAGCAAACAAACAATATTATTATAAAAACGTTTTATTCTGTAAAATTACGATACTAACAATTGAAATTGACAGAATAATTTTTCATACCAAGAAAAACAAACCACGACGGTTTAATTTCTACCTTACACTTTTAAATAAATAAATAAATAAGCAATAATAGATTAGTAATCCGTTTTTATTTTTAATGATTATTTTATTATATTGGCAGAGAATATTTTTTTAGGTAACTCCACGAAATCGCAAAAAAAAGAGCATAGTCTGATGAAAAAGACGCCAAACTTTATGAAAACAAAATTTTATCGTTTAAATGCTTATGTTTTTATGAAGAGGAAAGAAAGACCAAAGTTTTTTTTAAATTATTTTAAAAATTTTTTCCTTCTTTTTAGAACATTCTAAATTTTGATTAAAAAAACCTTGTTTCTCTTTGTACCAACCGGAACTAGTAAAATAACATAGACAATTTTAGCACGATTTTTTTTTTTTTTTTTTTTTTTTGTTTTTGCAAAAAATAAAACACATTAATTTGGAAAATCTTGCAAAAATAAAAATAATTGTCGGATGTTATTGAAACTTTCAGAAACTATTCACCGATGATCTAAATTATTATAGATATGTTTTTTTTTTATTAAAGTCATTGCAGAAATATGTTTTTTCTATATTTATTAACACCCCCATAACTAATTTTATGAAAAACTCTTCGATCACATCGGTTTTAGTGATTACAATAGCACAAGGCTTTGAAGAATGCAAATCATGCTTCTTTTTTTTTTAATTGGATCCGCAGTAACTGAAAAACAGCTCTGAATTGTAACATACAAAACTCAATAAAACAAAGATACTATTTAATTTCAAATGCTTTTATTTGTTTTTATTTGTTTTTATGAATATGGACAATATTTTCTGAAAGCAAAAAAAATTTTTCAATAAAAATTGAATTTTTAATACAATTATTTGTTATTTCTTTAATTATAATAGATTTTTACATTAAGTTTTTTAAAAATATTATAATTTTTTTTTCGGTTTTTCTAAGTGTCCTTATGAGATAGATCATTTTCTAGCGCTTTGAAAATTGTATCATTTTGACCAATCAGAAGATCCGCAGTAATTAAGAAATGTAATTTTGTGTTTATAATCGGGCGGTAATTATAAAATACGGAAGGCCAACCAGAATACAATTAAGTTGCTTTATTTGAGTTCCGCATTGTTACCCGCTGTTAAGGCCTTTACTTTTGCGAAACACGTATGGAGAAGTTAATTTAATTTTTCAATTTCAACTGAGAAGGGTACCTACAAGTAACAGTATCATCTTATGGAATTTAACTTATGAAACTTTATATGATCTTATTTTTATATTAATCTCAATTATGACATTTTTCCATAAATGAAATATCAAAATTAATAATAAAATGAATGGGAATACAAATAACACAGTCAAATGTAATAAATGTACATAAAATTATAGTATTTTATGTACAATTCTGATAAAATTTCATAAGAAAGGTACCTATAAATTAATTAGAGTACCTATAATATATTCTTATAATTATAGTACCTATAATTAATTCTTATGAAATTTAATCTCACTCTTAACAGTCTTATTTTTTAATTTCTTTATAATATATTTTCCATAAAGCATCATAAACGTAAAAATGAAAGGATGAAAGCTAAAAAAAAAAAAAAAAATTAAAGCGCTGAAAGTTTTCCTTAAAAGTAACAAGGTAAATAATTTGTTCACTTAAATCTAAATAATTTCACTTCCTTCCCGTATTATCCTCCCGTAAGTTATCTAAACGTCATGAAAATGTCTTTCGTCACCTGTCAAGTGACGCGAAAGGTTATGACCTGCTTTGTTTTATTTTCAAATTACATTTTTTCGGCGCAGAAGCTAAGTTAAGCTTGGTTCAAAATATTTTAAATAAACATTATAAAAATTTTGATTCTATTAAAATAAATTTTGAAAAAATGATAATTGATTTTTAAAAAAGAATGTCAAAGTGAGATTTTCATCTTTTTTATAAAATGGAAAAAAATGATTGAAAATGATGGATTATCTGTCCTTTTTTTTTTTTTTTTTAACGAAAATTTCGGACAAAATTACAAAATGTAAAAAATTTACAAATTTTGATCTTTCCTCTTTAATAATATGAACATTAGACGATAAAATTTTGTTTTCGTCAAGTTTGGCGTCTTTTCAAATATGCTATGCTCTTTTGTTTCGTGGAGGTGAAAAAATGAAAGAAACCAAGCTTCGATTTTTATCTTAGAATAAAATTTATTCATTAATATTTTCTACTGGAAAAAAAATCAGTGTTTTACATTTGTTGCTATATAATAAAATCTAATGAAAGTATTTCTCCAAGTTTGATCTAAATATAATATGCACCGCTATACAACACAAACATCACCCATCGAACAAATCTTCCATCTAAGTGATACTAGTAGCAGGATGTAAGGTAAATAACTCTTAAAATCCAAAATGTGAATATTTTCCCTTGGACAAACTTGGTTTTATCGTAATTTAGTCTGTTTCCTACTTCACCCATGAATGGTAAGATGTAGGTCGCACGTAGTTAGGAACTTTGCCGCCGAGTTGCTTTCGCCTCCCTTGGTCCTCTGTTGACTTTTTTTGAATTAGCTCACACGCAAGAAGCAACATATGTCATATCTATCGCACACGCTTGTTACACTTACTTCTACACAAACAACTTTAATTTTCTCCGACTCCAAAGTTTCGTGCTAATATGTCCACTTTTCAAGGGCTTGTTAAATATTTCCAGTTGTAATGAATATCCGTTTTTTTCCCAGTTTTAATAATTGTGTCTTTTTTTTTAACATAGTGAAGGACGCGCGCATGTTCATGTTTTTACATGTGCTCACGTGTTACTTGATAAACGTAATTGTTTATTTTGTAAAATGTCAAAACTTGTTGAAATCAATAGTTTTCGATTGGAAACATCTATGATCAATAATTTTAGGGGTTTTGGAATGTTTTCAACCACCAAATTACATTTCAAAATAGCAATGTTGAAGGTTTCAAAAGTAATTGAAATTGGCTTAAATTACGTCAATTTCAAGTGTATTTCAATGTTTTCATGAGATTGTAAAAAACAGATTTTCTTAAAAATAACTTTGTATAAGTTGTCGAAACCTGTTAGAAACATGTGTTTTCGAACGAAAACAAATCGATTTTCAATAATTTATGTGTTTTTCAAAAGTTTTCAAAAAATTAAATTACTTTTTTAACGTTGTTTCCTTTATGGAAAATATGGAAGTTGGCGTAAAATGGCATCTCCAGATAGTACATTTTCTATGTATTCATAAGTTTATGAAAAACAATTTTTTAATATAATTTTGTGTAAGGTGTCGAAACTTGTTGAAATCAATTGTTTTTGACCGAAAACAAATCGATTCATTAATTTTAGGGGAATTTCAAATTTTAAAATAACTTTTAAACATTTTCAAATAAAATTACATTTTCAAAATAATCTTTATTGTTATATTTTGACTGTTTAGTTTAATTGTATATAAACTCAAAATAATCGAAAAGACTGACAAGAACACGTGAACGTAAATAATGTCAATTTCAATAGAAATTTAAAGGGGATTGTTTTCAAAAGTTTGTAAAAACCAAAATTTTTGAATATAAGTTTAACTGAGACATCCGAAGTGTAAGCAAAAAACAAAAAAAAAACAAAATTTTGAATCAAAACTTGTTAAAATCAAAATATTTATCGATCAAAACCAAATCGATTTTTTAGGGATTTTCTAATTTTCAAACACCAAATTTTTTGCCTTTAAATTCAGGTGATAAAGATCCAGTGACTAGATCCAAAGAGTTGAATAGAGTTCAATACCATTTTGATTGTTAAAACACTATATGTTTTAAATTTTCACCCTGAACACAGACACTTTTAAAAAAAGTAGTATTGGTGACAAAAAAGTCCCATTAAAACAAATGTTGATGCCACTTGTGGTTCCAAAAAGGATAAAAATAATCATTTCTGCCTTTGGTTGGTACTAAAATTTTGATTACAGAGACATCCGGAGTCAATGTAAAAGGAAGCAATGATACATTGGCCTTGGTCCAAAAAAAAAAAATGCAAAAGTTTTTTAATATAATTATTTTTTCATAAAAAACTGGAGATGAAACTTGTTAAAATCAGTATTTATCGATCAAAAGAAATGCTGAGTTCATCCAAATCGATTTTCAATAATTTTATTAATCACCTGGATAGGGTTCTCTGGTGTGGAAAGTTTTCAAATGTTTTAAACAGTGAACTTATTTTTTTCTTCCAGATGGGAGACAACTCAGAGATGTAACAAGTTTAAAATTAAATTAATTAATAAATTGTCAACTTCAAAAACTCGAAAAAGCACCAGCATAAAATGATGGAATTTAAATAGACGTGAAATAAAAACTAATCATCACAGATGAGAAAGAATTGTAATTTTGGACAGAGAAAAGATTAAATTTTGTTTATCAAAATAGCCTCGAAAAATGTATGATATAAGCATTTGAAATAGAAGGAATTTCACTGTTTTGACATGTTTTCAAGCTCTAAATCAGTGCAGTTTTGCATATTTTCTTAAAAAATTATTATGGAATATCTTTGGAATATCTTTATGTCTAATTTCTTAATTTATTCATTTTATGCCAGCAGTTGCAATAAAAAAATTTCTGAATCTAGAAACTAATCTATTTTTTAATTGCAAAGTAGAATTAAAGCAGAAATACTTACATTGTATCGCACACCACCTTTGTAAACTTTGGTTAAAGTCAAAACTGGTTTATAGTTTTCAAAAGCTTCATGAAAAATTGTTACAGGACTTAATATAATTCCAGCTTTCTCTATATCAGAGGGTGAATGGTATTTTAAAATCTGAACAGTCTTAATGTTTGCTAACATCTGAAACAAAGATAAAAAAAATTACTTAAATGATGTGAACTTTTCTAATTAGCATATATGCAAAAATGCATTAATAGAAGATGAAAAAAATAAATAAATAAAGGATAGAAGATAAAAATGGATATAGATATAAATGAAAATATAAGCTATAAAATTCATTCTAGTTCCTAACGAAAAGGATACAGCTCTGACAAACTTATGCTGAAATTTCATACTAAAATATCTGAAAACATAAGCTGTTATGTGAACAAACTAGAAAGTAGAACTTTTAAACAACGTTTATTAAATCAAAACTTTCATAATTGGTCAATTGTAAAATCATAAAAATTTAGCAAATATTTGAAAATACTTACTAAATTAGTATTTGTTTACTTTTTTTAAAAAAAGTACAAGATTCCTAGAATTAATCAATTAAAGCAATAACACAACCCAATGCTCAGCCACAAAACGTTTTTGCTCTTCTCACCAAATTTCAAATTGCACCTCCAAAATATTCACATTGCCCCTGATGTGCTCTTGATAGTTTTATAAATTAGTCGAATATAGTTTTATAAAAGTAATGTTTACCACCCTACAAATATTACCTTATCAACAATTGAGACAGCTACTTGTTTTTCTATCCTTCATAATCATATATGTAAATTTTCTGGAATAAATGAATAAATCATAAATTAAAAGTTAAATACAGATATATTTTGCTTCATCAATAAATTCTTTGTCAAAAACTATAATCATGCAAGAATTTTTATACATTTATATATAGTTCAAGTTACTGTTAGCATTCAAATCTACATCTTTTCAAATGACAAATTGTCATTATCCTGGCTCTATGAATGCTTAGCTATACACCTTTTCAAAATCCATAATCACGATATCAGCTATTATAATATGATAATTCGTGCTGATAAGCTTCATGAACAATGGATAGAAATATGATTTTCAAATATATCAATATATATTTTCTTACACTGACAGAACAATTATTGAATGATAATGTGAATCAATGTAGATATCAGCCCTGTTAAAATATGAACAGTTCATAAATGTTCACTTGTCTTTTTTCAGCTATTAGTTGCTGCTATCATAAATGAAGGAGATTACTTCTACATGTTAAATGCAATTATAGTATGTTTTTAAAATACAGCTGAAAATTTTATTCACTGACAACACATTTAGGAGCAAAGTAAGCAGAGGGATGAAAAATATTAAAACCATCCAGCACTGTTGAGCAAAAAAAAGAACTATCTTTTTTACATTTAACATAGAATTATAGTTAAAAGTATCTGAGATTATAAATAGCCTCTAGGTTGTACTTTAGTATGGCAACTGTATTCTTAGAAATGAATGTTTATGGTTGGATGAAGATTACACTCACACAATTATAGAATATAGATGTGGTCTGATTATTTTGAGCTGCCTTAATTGGTTGATATTTTCTTCCATCTATTTCATCCAGTTCTTGGGCTAATTCTTCTTTGGGAAGAGTTGGATTTAAATACCTAGGACTCCACATTGATCCTCTGTTCAGCACCACAATGTGACTGTAAACAGAGAAAATATAAATAACTGAAATAAACCAAACTCTTTTTCAAAACATTTTTTTTTAATCATTTCATTAACTAGGTAGGAATGAAAAGAGAAGGAAAGAGAATGAAAGATCCTTCGCTCCCCCCTCCACTAACCTTCGATAGAAGACTCTCCTTGGCCGAGAAAGGTCACTGGACCGAGGAATGGCCCGGAAGGCCGATCGACCGATTGAACCCGGGGTTTACGACAGCGCTCAACCCGGGAGATTGGAGGAATGATAGTAAGGAAAGGGAAGGAGTCCCTAACAATCGAATCTCCGGTCAATGATTGTCGTAGGAAAGCCAGCCTCGAAGCGAGTTTGTGATTCATCAAGTGCGGCATTCGCAGCACCCCATGACAAGGTCGTTGTGCACAGACTCCTCTGTCAACTTTATGCCTGCGTCTCCCCGGTGGATAGCAAGCGCTCGAGCGCCTTCTTATGTCGCTTACAGAGGGAAAGTACAGACAAGCGGTAAAGGACAATCGGGAAGAAGTAAGTGACACACGCCTCCGCCCTGCCCTTCACGGACAACCTCCGTCGACGCTAAGTCTGTCCGGCCGCGTCGACCTTTGCCTGTACTTCTGATCAATTTTTTTGCAGCTGCAGGTCGGGTCCAAACCACACTCTGAGAATGTGGACAGGACTGTTGTCCCAGCTAAAGGGCCCCGGAAGATCGACCCCTTCCAGGCACCTAACCGCAAGCCGGAAGACTTATCGCGGTTAATCTTGGCCCCTGTCACCTTTTCGTATCGTTCAAGTACCATCTCAATGTCGCTGCGGGACGACACGAAAATAGATACCTCATCAGCGTATGCGAAAACCCTGGCACGACCCCCACTAGAGACAGCGATACCCCGTAGGGCCGGACTGCACGTCCTATCCCTTAGCTGGAGAAGGAGAGGCTCCAACGCCAAAGCCTAAAGTAGGGGCAACAGTGGACAACCCTGACGAACCGACCGAGATAGCGCAAAAGCGCCCGACAGCTTCCCGTTCACCTGTACCACAGCACTGGGTGAGCAACACAGCAGGCTAATCCAGTGGCAGAAGTTGGGTTCCAATCCAGCGGCTTGCAGGACAGTAGCCAGGTAGCGATGAGTCAACCCTATCAAATGACTTGGACTGATCCAAATTGATCATCGTGGCCTCATCGTCGTCTTTTACACTCTCTATGATCGTGCGGATCAGATGCAGGTTGCTCTGAATTGTTCGGCCCTTCACAGAACAAGTCTGTCCCGGTTGGTTCCAACAGATTTTCGGCAACTGACTACAAACGATCCGTCAGAATCTTAGCCAAAATCTTTAACTCTGTGTCTAGCAGAGTTTTGGGCCTACAGTCACCTAAATCCCGTCCAACACCCTAGCCCTTTTTCAACATCGTGATCACACCCCTCGCTCGGAGTGTTACAGGACAGCAAATAAAATTTGAAGGTGAACTTATGACGTATGTAACGTAAAAAGATAAAACCTTAAAATTAAGACATTTTGTAATGAAAAATACGAATAACCTGTTTGGAACAGATTGGATGGAACAGTTCAATTTATGGAACAGTCCGATCAATTCGTTTTGCCAAAAAGTGAAAGGTTTTACTAACGAAGCAGAAAGTCTAAAATAAGAATTAAAAGCTAAATTCCCAGACGTATTATCTGGTGTGTTTAGGCAGGTGCAAGGAAATGAAAGCTAAATTCGAGCTAAAATAAAACGTACAACTAGTTTTCAAAAAGAAAAGAAATGTACCATTTGCTTCGCTAAAACAAATTCATGACGAGCTTGATAGACTCGAAAAATGGGTGTTTTATCGAAAGTGGAATATAGTGACTGTGCCAACCGTTTATACGAAAGAGATACGTGTCTATGCAGATTTTTCCACGGGCTTAAACGATGCCCTCAAAAGTTATCATTACCCACTACCGGTGCTGGAAGGGGCTTTTGCTTAGTGGGGATCGGATATTTTCTATAATCAGCCTAAGTGACGCATCTCTTCAGATTCCAGTAGAGATGAAGAATGTTCAAGAATACTGACCATAAATACACATCAGAGGATGTACAAATTTAATCGTTTGCCTTTCGGCATAAAGGTAACTCCAGCGATTTTTTAGGAAGTAATGGACACAATGCTGAGTGGACTGGACTTTGCAGTTGCGTATCTTGACGATATTTTGCTGAATAGTGAAAATCCAGAAGAACACAAGAAAAATATTTTCGAAGTTTTCAGAAGAATTCAGGACTATGTATTCTAACTGAAGGACGAACAGTGTGAATTCTTTATGGACAAAATTAAATATTTAAGTCAGATAATTAGAACGGCAGGAAACCAGATCCAGCACGCGTCAGTGCTATAAAGGACATGCTTGCTCCTGTAAATGTCAGTGCCCTACAAAGTTTCTTGGAGTTAGCAAGTTATTATAAGTTGAGAAAATTAAATAAAATGTCAGACTTGACACACCACGATTCAAAAAGAAGATATATCGTAGCAAATGACGCTAGTGCGTACTGTATTATGCAGAAGACGGTTCGATTGAACCGATTGCACACGTATCCAGGACGCTTCTTCCAGCTGAGAAAAATTACTCCGTGATTGAAAAGGAAAGTTTAGGGATTGTCTTTGCTCTGAAAAAATGTCATAGATTCATTCACGGGAGAAGGTTTACTCTACAAACAGATCACAAACCGTTGATAGCGATTTATGGGTCCAAAAAAGGACTACTGACTCATACGCCTAGTTACAACGATGGGGAACCATTTTACTAAATTACGACTTTAAAATGGAATTCTTGCCATCGTGTAAATTAAGTCATGCGGATGGGTTGTCCAGACTTATTCCAAGGAATAATGAACCTTTAGGAGACACGGTCATGGTTTCTCTCCAATCGGAAGTAGAGATAAAAAAACGTACTATGCATTACTGCGCGGGAACTACCTGTGATGTTGGAAGATATAAAGAGTAAAGCGTTGGAGGACAAACTGATTACTGAAATGAAGAAAACACTTAAAGACAGGACTAAAGCAGACTCGGGAGTATACTCAATGTGCGATGACGTTCTCATGCACAGCGAAAGAGTAGTGGTACCTTTGGCACTACAAAAGAGAATCCTGAAAGAATTTCATGCAGTACATCCTAGTATATCCAAAATGAAAAGCTTAATGACAAGTTACGTAAACTGGCGTAGCATGGATAGAGACATAGAATGTCTGAAGTCATGCAAAGGTTGCGTGTTGGCAGCTAAAAGCACCACCAATTAAGTTCAACCAATGGCTAGAAACGAACACGTCTGCATGTTGATTTTGCTGGTCCACTTAATGGAACATATTATCTAATTGTCGTAGAGAGTTTTTCAAAGTGGCCAGAGATATTCAGATGTAACAAGTCAACCACAATTAATTTCAGTTCTAATTCAGTTTATTCGTTTGTCGGATAACGCCACTCAATTTAGCAAAGATAAAGGAATTTTTTCAAAATGTTTGTGGTACAGCACAATTGCCCCTTGAGAGCGTTTTGTGGATACCTTCAAAAGGGCTCTAAAAAGCTATCGATGCAACGATGCATCCACAGAAGCTGCATTAGAGGGGGGGTGACAATTAGTTAGTCTGAAAACAGTGGTGGAGACACAGGGTTTCGTGTATGGGCTTATACCGAATAAAAATGCGATTTCGGTCATGAATTATGTTTGAGACATTTTTGAATATATCTACTAGTGGTGATTAATCGAAAAATAAACGATCAGTTTTTTCCAACCTAACAAACTTATACCCAATAAAAACCTCAAAAGAAAAAAAAAGTAGATCATGCGGTACAAAAGTTGAGCTGAAAAAAATTTCAAAAAATTAGTCAAAAGGTTTTTTTAACCGTCTGTACCAGTCAAAAATAAAACATGAAAGAACATTCACTGGGAAGATTAATCGGAACTGTTGTCCGAAGAATTGGCAGGATGGTGTTATCTAAAAACTTTTTTCAGAACCTTTAAATTTCAACGTAAAAACAAGAAATTAACTTTCCAAACAAGAACATTCAAGCAGAGTCAAAATACACATACAACCTCTTGGAATTTTTAGTGCACAAGAGACACTATAATCGATTTAAAAGTACTAGGTATTCAACTGAAAAAACTAAAAATAACATCTAGACGAATCATTAATTGAACCTATCGAGGAAAATTATTTTTGATACTTTTGGCTGTTTCTAGTATCATCGTACCAAGACAGTTTTGCTGTCTATTGAAAACGAGCTTTCAAAGAACAGCTTTGACGATGAAAACATTCAACTTTCAACTTATTCTTGTTGTTCGATGTATATCTTTTGATGAACTATTTTTGTGGTTGGATTTTGTTGGTAAGAGACTCTACAAGGGTAATGGGGTCATTCGACATTTGAGTTTTTAGATACGCCACTGGTATTACTTATAAATAGAAATGCAGTTCGGTCACTACTCAGTTTTTGACAAACTTATACAAATATAAAAAATTTTGTTGGTAAGATCATTGGTACAAAAGCGGGTAATCAAATTGATCAAAAGTTGACTGAGATCATGCTGGTAAAAGGTAATAGTGCACAAGAGAAAGTGGTCTGGAGAGATATTCTTTTTTCGTTATTCTGTTCAAATTTCAAATTCGCGTTGAATTTTTTTTGTTGTTTCTGAAATAAAAAAACAAAAGGAAGAAGGAGGCTGAGACACTGGAAATGGATTTGTCACTTTCGAAAATCCTTCAAAAATGATACGGAATTAAAGAAAAAAAAAAGGGATCAAGAGAAAAAATTGGGAACTTTATTACAGTGACAACAGTCTGTTGATGGGAATGCCTCCCCGAGGACAAATCACGTGTTGACCTTGTTGAAGGTTCAGGGGAAAAAGAGATAGTGTTGGAAATTAAAATTCTTCTTTTGTTTGTCTTTTTTCGCGCATGCACCATTTGTTCTTCCTGTCAGGGAAGCATCCTAGGAGATTCTTTTCCTTTTTCTTTTCCGTATTTTTTTTATATCTTGTGTTTTTTTTATCAATATATTGTAAATAAAGTTTGTCCCCAATTTAAATGAATACATCCCCACCCTTGTTTAAGTATGTTAAACTTTCTATCAGATGCATTAAAAAGCAATTAATTGTGTTGATTTGGTGTCTAAGTCCTTGTTATTTTTGTTTGTTTGTTTTATGTTTGAGTCATTTATATTTTTATGTGTAATAAAAATGGTCATTATTTCTTGCAAAACGAACCCGTCTACATGAGCGTGTGATGACTGGTTCCTGTGGTGTGTTTTGCTGTGTGTCATGTGTTGGAGATGAAGTATTTTTTGTTGGGCTTTCAATTGAAACTGTTTGCTCATCACCAGCCAATGTCTCTATGACAAAATATTTGTCTTCTTTTTTAATTACTTTAATTAAGTATGGCCCAGTTGTTTGGGTATAAAAGGGTTTTGAGTTGTATGGTATGGCTTCAAAAAAGAGTTTTGAGTTGTATGCAACTGTCCTTCTGAGAGGAGGCTTTAATTCAACTCTTGCATCTCCTTGACAATTTTTGTTATGTCCTCTTTTGTCAGGTCAGGGCAATAACTAGGTTCCTGTGACAGTAGTAGCTGGGGAGAAGCCCTGCTCATTAGGTATATTCCTAATGCCAAGCAGTATAATTGGTAATGTGTCCAACCAGCTCTGTTTTCTCGTCATGAACGCTGTTTTTAGGGTGCGGTGTAACCTTTCGACCATTCCATTGGTTTGAGAGGCTGCTTCGTACGAGGTCTGGAGAGCTTTGGAAATTGTTGTTCTTCTGGTAGATTATTGTGGTTGTCCACCGTTGTTTTTTTGATCTGTGCAGTGACCAATCCTCCTTGACAGTATGTTGTCTCAACAATAAGTCTGCCATTTCTACAGTCCAAAATGAGACCATAATGATGCAGGAAGTCTGCACCTAAGATGGGTTTGAGGTATCCGTGACTACTGCAGTCCACGTATATGAACGGCGTAGACCCAGAATTCCAAAGTCGATTACTGCTTCACCGAAGCACTCAATTTCTTTTCCGTTTGCTGCTGATAATTTCACGGGATTAGAATTTAAGTTTAAACCAAGTGCCATTCTCTGCAGGAAGATGGTTATAGAGGCACCCGTGTCTATCACAAATTTTATATCACCCATCCCAATTTTAGTAGCAACCTCAAATAATTGCGAATTACCGGTTGCTGATGCAATTCGCATTCGTAGTTTTCCGAGGCTTGAGTGATAGCATGTTTGGCAGGTGAAGAAGGTCTCGAAGTGGGCATTATGTTGCAGTCAGACTTATTTGGCCACCTACACCACGGTTTGCATGTTCTGAACTTCTCTCCGTAATACATACTCGAGGACTCTGGTTCTCATAGAAGTGTTCGGAGTTATAGGTCGTTCTGGGGGTGGGGGGGCACCAGTGTAGAGAGTGGGTGTAGAGTATCTGTTCGCTTGAGGCGTAGTGGCGCCTTGTACCATTCTGGATTTTAAAAATGGCTATATTTCATCAGCCAATATACCCAGTTCCATCAGAGAGGCATTTTTTACTGCTGCTATCACCGGCGTTATTTCTAGGTGAAGTGCCTGGTTAAACAATTTCGTTTCCCACTCTGACTCTGCTGGCTGTCGCCATTAATTCATGGCTATATGCTTACGGTCTACCCGTCGGTTGTGTTTTAGCCATTAATTTTGCAAACATTTCTGGCTTTGTTCTTTAGTGCCGAACCATTATAGCTTCTTTTAATTTCGTATACTTTTTTGAAGTAATAATGGCGGACGGTTTTTTGAAAGACATGATAGAACCTAGTGGCTTCGCCAGTTATGTGTCTTAATTCGAATTGTTTCTCGCAAATGGCAAACCAGCCGTCCACTGAAAATTGATACCAAAATTTAGTGACTTAATATTCCCACTCACAGAATCCTGTTTGAATCCTAATGCAAAACAAATGATTTTAAGTGCAGAAGAATTACCTTCTTTCTAAGCGGTAAAGAAGTCATTATCAAGCATAACAACAGCATTATCCTTCCCAGATTCGAACGTTAAAACTTATCAAGTTGTCACAGATAGTTCGAATCATGCGGTAGGTGCCGCTCTACATCAAATGATAAAGGACTAGCCTGTTCCCATTGGTTTCTTCTCTAGAAAGTTGTCAAAGATCCAACAAAGATATTCCACTTTCGATCGTGAATTGCTCGCTGCATATCTAGCAGAGTTGCACTTTAAACATCTCATAGAAGGTGGGGATACTCTTTTGTTAACAGATCATAAACCTTTATATAGTGCTTTCGCTAGGTACATTACAAATTTTATGTTTTACAAAGGTTTACAATACATAGTGATTTACGTGCAAAAAAAGCTGTTTGGACTAGTTTTTCAACGTTTTCAACGCTTACTTCAAAATTTAAATAACTTTGTGAAAACATTATAAAGTCAATGAAATTATAGATAAACGGTATGTAATCGATCAAAACATATTGATTTTAACTAGTTTCTAAAGTTTTGACACAGGTACATTACAAATTTTATGTTTTACAAAGGTTTACAATACATAGTGATTAACGTGCAAAAGCAAGCTGTTTGGACTAGTTTTTCAACGTTTTCAACGCTTACTTCAAAATTTAAATAACTTTGTGAAAACATTATAAAGTCAATGAAATTATAGATAAACGGTATGTAATCGATCAAAACATATTGATTTTAACTAGTTTCTAAAGTTTTGACACAGGTACATTACAAATTTTATGTTTTACAAAGGTTTACAATACATAGTGATTTACGTGCCAGCTGTTTGGACTAGTTTTTCAACGTTTTCCACGCTTACTTCAAAATTTAAATAACTTTGTGAAAACATTATAAAGTCAATGAAATTATAGATAAACGGTATGTAATCGATCAAAACATATTCATTTCAACTAGTTTCTAAAGTTTTTACACAGGTACATTACAAATTTTATGTTTTACAAAGGTTTACAATACATAGTGATTTACGTGCAAAAGCAAGCTGTTTGGACTAGTTTTTCAACGTTTTCAACGCTTACTTCAAAATTTAAATAACTTTGTGAAAACATTATAAAGTCAATGAAATTATAGATAAACGGTATATGTAATCGATCAAAATATATTGATTTTAACTAGTTTCTAAAATTTTGACACAGGTACATTACAAATTTTATGTTTTACAAAGGTTTACAATACATAGTGATTTACGTGCAAAAGCAAGCTGTTTGAACTAGTTTTTCAACGTTTTCAACGTTTTCAACGCTTACTTCAAAATTTAAATAACTTTGTGAAAACATTATAAAGTCAATGAAATTATAGATAAACGGTATGTAATCGATCAAAACATATTGATTTTAACTAGTTTCTAAAGTTTTGACACAGGTACATTACAAATTTTATGTTTTACAAAGGTTTACAATACATAGTGATTTACGTGCAAAAGCAAGCTGTTTGGACTAGTTTTTCAACGTTTTCAACGCTTACTTCAAAATTTAAATAACTTTGTGAAAACATTATAAAGTCAATGAAATTATAGATAAACGGTATGTAATCGATCAAAACATATTGATTTTAACTAGTTTCTAAAGTTTTGACACAGGTACATTACAAATTTTATGTTTTACAAAGGTTTACAATACATAGTGATTTACGTGCAAAAAGCAAGCTGTTTGGACTAGTTTTTCAACGTTTTCAACGCTTACTTCAAAATTTAAATAACTTTGTGAAAACATTATAAAGTCAATGAAATTATAGATAAACGGTATGTAATCGATCAAAACATATTGATTTTAACTAGTTTCTAAAGTTTTGACACAGGTACATTATTAAATTTTATTTTTACAAAGGTTTACAATACATAGTGATTTACGTGCAAAAGCAAGCTGTTTGGACTAGTTTTTCAACGTTTTCAACGCTTACTTCAAAATTTAAATAACTTTGTGAAAACATTATAAAGTCAATGAAATTATAGATAAACGGTATGTAATCGATCAAAACATATTGATTTTAACTAGTTTCTAAAGTTTTGACACAGGTACATTACAAATTTTATGTTTTACAAAGGTTTACAATACATAGTGATTTACAAAAAAAAGCAGCTGTTTGGACTTTTTTCAACGTTTTCAAAAAAATTTAAATAACTTTGTTTATAAAAATGAAATTATAAAAACAATGTTTGGATTGATTTTAACTAGTTTTTGTAATCGATCAAAACATATTGATTTTAACTTTTCTAAAACGTTTTCAACGGTAACTTACAAATTTTATGTTTTAAAAATTTACAATAAATAAAGATTTACACAGGTGAAAAATTAAGCTTTTTTACGTGCAAAAGAAGCTAAACGTTTTCAATTAAAAATTTAAATAACTTTGTGAAAACATTATAAAGTCAATGAAATTATAGATAAACGGTATTAATCGATCAAAACATATTGATTTTAACTAGTTTCTAAAGTTTTGACACAGGTACATTACAAATTTTATGTTTTACAAAGGTTTACAATACATAGTGATTTACGTGCAAAAAGCAAGCTGTTTGGACTAGTTTTTCAACGTTTTCAACGCTTTCAACGTTTTCAAACTTCAAAATTTAAATAACTTTGTGAAAACATTATAAAGTCAATGAAATTATAGATAAACGGTATGTAATCGATCAAAACATATTGATTTTAACTAGTTTCTAAAGTTTTTGACACAGGTACATTACAAATTTTATGTTTTACAAAGGTTTACAATACATAGTGATTTACGTGCAAAAAAAAGCAAGCTGTTTGGACTAGTTTTTCAACGTTTTCAACGCTTACTTCAAAATTTAAATAACTTTGTGAAAACATTATAAAGTCAATGAAATTATAGATAAACGGTATGTAATCGATCAAAACATATTGATTTTAACTAGTTTCTAAAGTTTTGACACAGGTACATTACAAATTTTATGTTTTACAAAGGTTTACAATACATAGTGATTTACGTGCAAAAGCAAGCTGTTTGGACTAGTTTTTCAACGTTTTCAACGCTTAAAAATTTTAAATAACTTTGTGAAAACATTATAAAGTCAATGAAATTTACGGTATGTAAATCAAAACATATTGATTTTAACTAGTTTCAAAAAGTTTTTGGACTTTTATTTTTCAACGTTTTACGTGCAAAAAAAGCTGTTTGGACTTTTTTCAACGTTTTCAACGCTTACTTCAAAATTTAAATAACTTTGTGAAAACATTATAAAGTCAATGAAATTATAGATAAACGGTATGTAATCGATCAAAACATATTGATTTTAACTAGTTTCTAAAGTTTTGACACAGGTACATTACAAATTTTATGTTTTACAAAGGTTTACAATACATAGTGATTTACGTGCAAAAAGCAAGCTGTTTGGACTAGTTTTTCAACGTTTTCAACGCTTACTTCAAAATTTAAATAACTTTGTGAAAACATTATAAAGTCAATGAAATTATAGATAAACGGTATGTAATCGATCAAAACATATTGATTTTAACTAGTTTCTAAAGTTTTGACACAGGTACATTACAAATTTTATGTTTTACAAAGGTTTACAATACATAGTGATTTACGTGCAAAAGCAAGCTGTTTGGACTAGACTTTTTTCAACGTTTTTTTACGCTTACTTCAAAATTTAAATAACTTTGTAAAACATTATAAAGTCAATGAAATTATAGATAAACGATATGTAATCGATCAAAACATATTGATTTTAACTAGTTTCTAAAGTTTTGACACAGGTACATTACAAATTTTATGTTTTACAAAGGTTTACAATACATAGTGATTTACGTGCAAAAGCAAGCTGTTTGGACTAGTTTTTCAACGTTTTCAACGCTTACTTCAAAATTTAAATAACTTTGTGAAAACATTATAAAGTCAATGAAATTATAGATAAACGGTATGTAATCGATCAAAACATATTGATTTTAACTAGTTTCTAAAGTTTTGACACAGGTACATTACAAATTTTATGTTTTACAAAGGTTTACAATACATAGTGATTTACGTGCAAAAAAAAAGCTGTTTGGACTAGTTTTTCAACGTTTTCAACGCTTACTTCAAAATTTAAATAACTTTTTGTGAAAACATTATAAAGTCAATGAAATTATAGATAAAACGGTATGTAATCGATCAAAACATATTGATTTTAACTAGTTTCTAAAGTTTTGACACAGGTACATTACAAATTTTATGTTTTACAAAGGTTTACAATACATAGTGATTTACGTGCAAAAAGCAAGCTGTTTGGACTAGTTTTTCAACGTTTTCAACGCTTACTTCAAAATTTAAATAACTTTGTGAAAACATTATAAAGTCAATGAAATTATAGATAAACGGTATGTAATCGATCAAAACATATTGATTTTAACTAGTTTCTAAAGTTTTTGACACAGGTACATTACAAATTTTATGTTTTACAAAGGTTTACAATACATAGTGATTTACGTGCAAAAGCAAGCTGTTTTTGGACTAGTTTTTCAACGTTTTCAACGCTTACTTCAAAATTTAAATAACTTTGTGAAAAACATTATAAAGTCAATGAAATTATAGATAAACGGTATGTAATCGATCAAAAAACATATTGATTTTAACTAGTTTCTAAAGTTTTCACACAGGTACATTACAAATTTTATGTTTTACAAAGGTTTACAATACATAGTGATTTACGTGCAAAAAAGCAAGCTGTTTGGACTAGTTTTTTTCAACGTTTTCAACGCTTACTTCAAAATTTAAATAACTTTGTGAAAACATTATAAAGTCAATGAAATTATAGATAAACGGTATGTAATCGATCAAAACATATTGATTTTAACTAGTTTCTAAAATTTTGACACAGGTACATTACAAATTTTATGTTTTAAAAAGTTTACAATACATAGTGATTTACGTGCAAAAAAGCAAGCTGTTTGGACTAGTTTTTCAACGTTTTCAACGCTTACTTCAAAATTTAAATAACTTTGTTTGAAAAACATTATAAAGTCAATGAAATTATAGATAAACGGTATGTAATCGATCAAAACATATTGATTTTAACTAGTTTCTAAAGTTTTTTGACACAGGTACATTACAAATTTTATGTTTTACAAAGGTTTACAATACATAGTGATTTACGTGCAAAAAGCAAGCTGTTTGGACTAGTTTTTTCAACGTTTTCAACGCTTACTTCAAAATTTAAATAACTTTGTGAAAACATTATAAAGTCAATGAAATTATAGATAAACGGTATGTAATCGATCAAAACATATTGATTTTAACTAGTTTCTAAAGTTTTGACACAGGTACATTACAAATTTTATGTTTTTTACAAAGGTTTACAATACATAGTGATTTACGTGCAAAAAAGCAAGCTGTTGTTTGGACTAGTTTTTCAACGTTTTCAACGCTTACTTCAAAATTTAAATAACTTTTGTGAAAACATTATAAAGTCAATGAAATTATAGATAAACGGTATATAATCGATCAAAACATATTGATTTTAACTAGTTTCTTTTGAAAGTTTTGACACAGGTTTTACATTACAAATTTTTGTTTTTACAAAGGTTTACAATACATAGTGATTTACGTGCAAAAAGCAAGCTGTTTGGACTAGTTTTCAACGTTTTTTTCAACGCTTACTTCAAAATTTAAATAACTTTGTGAAAAACATTATAAAGTCAATGAAATTATAGATAAACGGTATGTAATCGATCAAAACATATTGATTTTAACTAGTTTCTAAAGTTTTGACACAGGTACATTACAAATTTTATGTTTTACAAAGGTTTACAATACATAGTGATTTACGTGCAAAAGCAAGCTGTTTGGACTAGTTTTTTTTCAACGTTTTCAACGCTTACTTCAAAATTTAAATAACTTTGTGAAAACATTATAAAGTCAATGAAATTATAGATAAACGGTATGTAATCGATCAAAACATATTGATTTTAACTAGTTTCTAAAGTTTTGAAAACATTATTTTATTTTTAAAAGGTTTACAATACATATAGTGTTTTACGTAAAAAAAGCAAGCTTTTGACTAAACGTTTTCAACGCTTTTCAAAATTTAAATTTTGTGAAAACATTATAAAGTTTTATAGATAAACGGTTTGTAATCAAAAACATATTGATTTTAACTAGTTTACAATACAAATTTTATTTTTACAAAGTTTACAAAAAATTTACGCAAAAGCAAGCTTTTGGACTTTTTTCAAGTTTTTCAACGTTTACGCAAGCTGTTTTACTTTTTTCAAAATTTAAATAACTTTGTGAAAACATTATAAAGTCAATGAAATTATAGATAAACGGTATGTAATCGATCAAAACATATTGATTTTAACTAGTTTCTAAAGTTTTGACACAGGTACATTACAAATTTTATGCTTTACAAAGGTTTACAATACATAGTGATTTACGTGCAAAAGCAAGCTGTTTGGACTAGTTTTTCAACGTTTTCAACGCTTACTTCAAAATTTAAATAACTTTGTGAAAACATTATAAAGTCAATGAAATTATAGATAAACGATATGTAATCGATCAAAACATATTGATTTTAACTAGTTTCTAAAGTTTTTGACACAGGTACATTACAAATTTTATGTTTTACAAAGGTTTACAAACATAGTGATTTACGTGCAAAAAAAAGCTGTTTTTCAACGACTAGTTTTTCAAAACGCTTACTTAAAAATTTAAATAACTTTGTGAAAAAAAACATTATAAAGTCAATGAAATTATAGATAAACGGTATGTAATTCGAAACAAAACATATTTTTTTTTTTTTCTAAAAAGTTTTGACACAGGTTTATTAAATTTTATGTTTTTTTAAAAGGTTACAATACATAGTGATTTACGTGCAAAAGCAAGCTGTTTGGACTAGTTTTTCAACGTTTTCAACGCTTTTCAACTTCAAAATTTAAATAACTTTGTGAAAACATTATAAAGTCAATGAAATTATAGATAAACGATATGTAATCGATCAAAACATATTGATTTTAACTAGTTTCTAAAGTTTTGACACAGGTATTACAAAATTTTATGTTTTTTTTAAGTTTTACAATACATAGTGATTTACGTGCAAAAAAAGCTGTTTGGACTAGTTTTTCAACGTTTTTTCAACGCTTACTTCAAAATTTAAATAACTTTTTTGAAAACATTATAAAGTCAATGAAATTATAGATAAACGATATGTAATCGATCAAAACATATTGATTTTAACTAGTTTCTAAAGTTTTGACACAGGTACATTACAAATTTTATGTTTTTTTTAAAGGTTTACAATACATAGTGATTTACGTGCAAAAAGTGAGCTGTTTGGACTAGTTTTTCAACGTTTTCAACGCTTACTTCAAAATTTAAATAACTTTGAAAACATTATAAAGTCAATGAAATTATAGATAAACGGTATGTAATCGATCAAAACATATTGATTTTAACTAGTTTCTAAAGTTTTGACACAGGTACATTACAAATTTTATGTTTTTACAAAGGTTTACAATACATAGTGATTTACGTTACATAGTGATTTACAAAAAGCAAGCTGTTTGGACTAGTTTTTCAACGTTTTCAACGCTTACTTTTTAAATTTAAATAACTTTGTGAAAAACATTTAAAGTCAATGAAATTATAGATAAACGATATGTAATCGATCAAAACATATTGATTTTAACTAGTTTCTAACGTTTTGACACAGGTACATTACAAATTTTATGTTTTTTACAAGGTTTTTTTTTTACGTGCAAAAAAAAAGCTGTTTGGACTAGTTTTTCAACGTTTTCAACGCTTTTCAAAATTTAAATAACTTTTTTATAAAGTCAATGAAATTATAGATAAACGATGTAATCGATCAAAACATATTGATTTTAACTAGTTTCTAAAGTTTTGTTTTTTTAGTTTTAGTTTTTTTGATTTTTTGAAGCTTTTTTTTTTTCCAAAATTTTTAGTTTTTTTTTTCTTTTTTTTTTTTTTTTTTTTATAGAAAACGAACTTTTTTTAACATATTTTTTTTTTTTTTTTTTTTTTTTTTTAGACTTTTTTTTTTTTTTTTTTTTTCAACGTTTGCTTATTTTTTTTTTTTTTTTTTTTTTCCCGCCTTTTTTGATTTTTACGTTTGACGTTTTATTTTACGTTTTTTTTTTTTTCTTTTTTTTTAATATTTTAAATATTCTTTATTCTGTGTTCTTTTTAACTTTTTTTTTTTTAAATACATCTTCGTTTTTTTTTCTGTTTTATTGTTTGTTGGACTGACTAGAATTTTTTTCTTTTAGTTTTACAAAGGTTTATCGTTTTGTTAATTTGTTTGTTAATTTTCTTTCCGTAAGTTCTGTTGTAAATTTCTGCTTTAATTTGTCCTTTTTCGTTTGCGTACCCTTTTTTTTTTTTTAATTTGTAGCTTTTTAATTTTCTGTTTGTACCGTTTGTGTCCTTTTTTTTTTACGTATTCGTTTTTTTTTTTTCCCCCCCTTTTTTGCTTGCTTGTGTAATATTTGAGTTTGCTTTGTTAATTATACATTTTTTTTTTTTTTTTTTTTTTTTTTTTTGACTGACTAGAAATTTCTAGTAGTCGTTTTGTTAATTGTTTATTTATTTTTGCATTAATTTGTCCTTTTGTCTCGTTCGTGTCTGTAATTTGTAGTTGTTTTTTTTTTTTTTTTTTTTTTTTTTTTTTTTTGTTCATTGGCCTTTTTTTTTTTTTTTTTTTTTTTTTTTTTTTTTTTTTTTTTTTTTTTTTTTCCCCTTTTTTTTTTTATTATTTTTTTTTTTTTTTTTTTTTTTTTTTTTTACCCCCTTTTTTTTAAAAAAAAAAAAAAAAAAAAAGATTATGGGTAAAAATGTAAGAAAAAAAATTATTTGGAACAAAAAAAAAAAAAAAAACCTCCTGACAAATCGTCCGGAAATTCAGATACGGATACTGAAGAACCCCAAAAATGTTTGAGTCCTTCTCAAGATGAGAAGCTTAAACGCAGCCCTGAAAGAAGTATGGTGGCTGAAAATGGTGAAATCTCTCCAACAAAATCCTCTTTAGAAAAGGATGGTGTTGTGGCTGATAATCCTAGCAAAATAAAATATTTTGCAAGAAGTTATGGTGGCCGAAAGTGGCCAAAATACGGAAACCATGAATGTTGCACAAGACAAATGTATGGCAGCCCAATGGCAAAAAAATTTGGAAAAAATTCAAAATTATGGCAATGAAATGTCAATGACAAAAGTGTGGTTGACAAACAAAGTGTGGTTGACCAAAATGTGAAAAACCAATTAATAGTATGGTAGCTGATAAAAGTCAAAAAAGAAGAAATATGGTGAATATGAATAATGAATAATGACCCCGGAGAGACGCCCCATGTTGGAAGTCCCCGCCTAAATGCAAGATCAACATGACGGAGTTCCTGGAGAAAGCCAAGAGCTACGCACATCTGGTGACAGCAGATGGGCTCTTGTCCAATCCCGTGGAGCTAAAGAAAGTTGAGAAAAAGAATTGTGTCAGTCTTTGTGGTGGACAAGCGTTCGTGCAAGATTTGTCGCTCCACTAAAGACACTGTTATAAAGACCCTGAATTCGCTGGGCATCAAACCTCAGCGAGTCATAAAAGGGAAAGGCTATTGCCTGTGGGACGTACTGTTACCCACGCCTGCCGATTGTGAGGATGCTGCGACGAGGGACCTCATAACGAAAGACCTAATTTTACGAACTGAATACGAAGGCAGGCGTAGGACCAAGGTATCAGTATTTGAGGTTCCTTGTCATATTGTCGGGGAGCATTTGGCCGCGTATCTGTCTCAGTTTGGTCAGATACTCAATGCTTCCTCAGACGATCTGACCGGGGGATGGAGCTTCGAGTTGATGATCAGTCAAAAAAAAAGCTTCTACCCATCCCCAACTGTCTGGATTTAGAGGGCCAGAAGATGCCAATTATAGTAACAGGTCGTAAACCGGCATGCTGGAAGTGTGGAAAGATTGGTCACCTTTCCTCTTCCTGCACAGAGATGAAGGCCTCTGATGTTCTGGCCCCCGCCCAACCAAATCCCCCCCCCTCGAGTCGAGTCTGTTAAATCCGTCTCGCCTGTGGTGGGCATACCTGCGACCAGGACCGGTGTGGAAAATCCCCCGGTTGGGTCTAAATCTCTGCCCCCATTCCCCGAAAAGCCTTTGTCCGCCGCTAGTGCGGTTAGGGGGAAGGAAGAGGGGGAATGGCAGGTCGTAGGTAAGGCTAAAAAGGAAGACCCAGACAGCGGGACCTCGTCCTACAACAGCAAAAAAAGACACACACAGTCCCACTCCCTCTACCAGCGCAAAGGGCGACTCTCCGGTCTCATCTGCGAAAAAAAAACGACGACAGGACATGCTCAAATATGAGCCATCTTTCGAAAAAAAAAAAAAAATTAATCCAACTGAAAGAAGAACTAAAAACTTAAGAAACAAGGACCAGGAAAAAAAAAACCCAGGAGTCTCTGTTTCGGCACCGTCTTCCCCTGTGCCAAAAAAACAACCTTCAAATCCCAAAGTACAATCAAATAAGACCAAGAAAACTTCATCTCCTACTCCTTCCCCAAAGAATACACCAATTAATTCCCCGCTTAAAACAGAACACCCCAAAAGGCAACGTAGTCCATCAACGGATTCTCCGGGAGAAACAGTGGAAAAAAAAAAAAAAATCAAACCACTTTTCAGCACAGGGGAAGACGTGTGCCGAATATCGAAGGATGTCGAAGAGCAGGCAAAAAAAAAAAAAATTTAAAAACTCTGCTTAATTTTAAAAAACTTAATAACTTAGACATAGAGAACCCTAAAAATTTTCCGAAAGCGAAGAGGGTTCTCACTGTGGTACATTCTAAAGCTGTGGGTAAACCATTATGGGCCATGATGGCGGAAGCAAACGAGTCTTTTGAGTGTTTTCCTCCGATGGCGTGCTTTGATGATGAGGTGGTGAAAGATCTGCGACAATACTGTCCAGGGAGGTTCCCAGTTTTTGTTCACCCCCCTGTACAGAGCGTTAAAACTAACCTTCCCCCTGGACATTGGCGGCCTGTCTCCTGATGGTACCATCAAGAGTGAGATGGGTACTGGCTCATTGGGAGAGGCCGTTGGTGTCCTGTCCCCGGCCATGTTCAATGCAGGAGAGCAACCCTAATCGGTCTTCATCATGGCTCTCTGGTTAGCAAGTCTGAATGCCCGAGGCCTGAGGTCGGAGTCTCGCAGGGCGAGGCTCTCTCGTGACCTTCAGCGTCTTGGGGTGAATATTTGTTGTGTACAAGAGACCCGGTTTTTTACTCACGACGATGAGAACATACTGTCTAGGGGGTTCTCCTCTATTCAGCCTGTTTTGATGGACGTTCGAGAGGTGTCTCTTGGCTGGTAAGCAAGTCTTTGAAGGCTGCGTGTGTCCTTGTCTTCGCGGATCCGGCGGGCAGACTTTGCGTGCTGGACGTTACCATAAAGGATAAGGCTCTTCGTCTCATTGGGGGTTTATGCGCCCAATGCCCATGCTGAGCGGCCTGCTTTGTTTCGGCAGATCGAGCCGTTTTTGACGACATCACGGCGGGTAGTTTTAGTGGGTGATTGGAATGCCGTCCTTGATCCCGATATAGATCGCATAGGGCCATCTTCGGGTACTAACAACCGGGGCGTTAAACAGTTTCGGGACTTTATCGACGGGTTTGATCTTGTCGATAAGTA
This sequence comes from Acanthosepion pharaonis, assembly GCA_903632075.3. Taxonomy (NCBI): domain Eukaryota; kingdom Metazoa; phylum Mollusca; class Cephalopoda; order Sepiida; family Sepiidae; genus Acanthosepion; species Acanthosepion pharaonis. The sequence goes on along the minus strand of CAHIKZ030000370.1, from coordinate 66,867 downwards.
CCGGAACGAACACCCCCTCGGGGGGTAGTGTGGACTTGGACTAATAGTGGGCGGCTCGGCTAGTTATCTAGACCGAGTCTTAGTTAAGAGAGTCGATGTAGGGCTCTTAGGGTGTCCAAGTTTCCATGAGATAGTTTATACGGATCATAGGCTTGTCCGGGTCCGTGTAAACTTAGATAAACCTAAGGTTAGGATGGCTGGTTACTGGAAATTAAACTCATCATTATTTGGTGAGCAAGATTTCCGGGACCAGCTGCTACTAATGATACAGAGGGAACTGACGGGAGCGGTGTGGGAAATGCCTGGTGGGATAAATTAAAATCCAAAATTAGAACGTTTGCTGCTGATTATAGTCGTCGGCTCAATCTAGATAGATTAGCGGCGCAAACGGCTTTAGAGCAGAAGGTTGATCGGGCAGTCAAATCCCGTGATAGTGGGGACATAGCTTTAGCTAAGGCAGAGTTGGCCTCCTTGCTTATCAAGAAGGATCAAGCTCTGGTAGTTAGAGCTAGGTTAAAAAAGAATGTCCCCTGAGGCAACGAATATGGCCGCTGAATTGCGCGCAGAGGAAGCTCGGAATGCATCACGTCGACATATTGCGTGCGTCACATTGCCGGATAATCGGACTGTGACTACAAACGAGGGCATATGTGAGGCTTTTCGTGACTACTTTCAGGATCTTTTTACCAGGGAGCCCGGTCTGAGCCCTGCTCAGTTCGACGCCTATTTAGCTGACTTTCCCTGCCTCGAGGCAGCTGAAGCAGCTAGGTGCGAGGGTCCCATTTCAGAGTCGGAAATCTGGGAAGCGTTGAAACAGGTTGGCCTGGACAAATCTCCGGGGCTAGATGGTCTTCCGTATGAAGTGTACTTGAGGGCAGTCGCCCGTCTTTGTTCCGCTGCTGGCACTGATTTTTGGCAACTGGATGAAGCAGGGGTCTATACCCCAACGCTTCACCAGGGGCGTGATCAAGTTGTTACGCAAGGACAAAAACGGTGGGGATGGGTTAGGTAACTTTCGCCCTTTAACTATGTTAAACACAGAGTTAAAGATTTTGGCTAAGGTCTTGGCTAACCGTTTGCAGGTTGTCCTGTCTCGTCTGATTGGCTCGGAACAGACTTGTGCTGTGAAGGGTAGGACGATTCAGGACAATCTTCATATGGTACGCCTGATCATTGAGCAAGTCGACAGCGAAGCCGCGCTGATCAATTTAGATCAGTCCAAGGCCTTCGATAGGGTTGACCATCGGTTTCTGGAGGCTGTTCTTTCGGCGGCCGGTTTCGGGCCGTACTTTCGCACCTGGATCCGACTTCTGTATGCGACTCCCGGTGCGCTGGTGGAAGTGAATGGGGTACGATCGGAGCCTTTCGTATTGTCTCGCTCCATTCGTCAAGGTTGTCCGTTGTCGCCGTTGCTTTACGTTCTTGCGTTGGAACCTTTCCTTCGCAAGTTAAAGGCGAATCCGGTCCTACGCGGAATTACTCTGCCCGGTGGTAGCACATCGGCCAGGTATTCTGCCTATGCTGACGACGTTTCGGCTCTTGTGTCGAGCAGAGCCGAGATTGACGAAGTCAGCAAAGAAATCAGTTGTTATGAGATGGTGACAGGGGCCAAGATCAACCGCGATAAGTCTGTTGGCTTGCGGTTGGGTGCGTGGAAGGGAGTTTCTCTTCCCGGACCTTTCCACTGGACGGATGGGCCGGTCAAGATTCTCGGCGTCTGGTTCGGTCCTGATCTCCAGTTGGGAATGAATTGGTCGGAGGTCCGAGGGAAGGCCGAGATCGCGCAATTATTTGTGGTCTCGGAGGAATCTTTCCTTAAAGGGGAAGGCGGAAGTTTGTGTTTCACACATCTATCCAATTCTCCTTTACCGACTCTCGGTGCTTCCACTTCCGTGTGGCACTTTGCTGGCGTTAGTGAGGCTCTTGTTCTCCTTCTTGTGGGGAGGCAAGGCCGCCAGAGTCACTCAGGGGATCTGTTGCCTTCATCCTTCTGAAGGCGGTCTGGGCATGCCAAGCATTGAGATTCGTCAACATATGCTTCGCATTAGATTTCTAGATCGAATGTGTCGCGAACCGGATGAGGAGGGCGCCTTCTGGAAGGAAGACGCCCGTAAGAACTTCCCATCCCTGAGAAGTGTGCACTCGTGCGAGGAAGAGGCCCGCCGTTTACCCCGAGCCGAATGCTCCTTCTATCGCGAATGTCGTCTTGCTCTGAAGCGCCTCTTAAGGGCGTCGGATGGCCTCTCCAACGTCCAGGCGTTGTCTCTTCGGGCATTATATCAAGTGTTGTTAGTCAGGGGGTCCGTTCATGATAATCTGATTGACAGTCTCGGTCTTACGAGGCAGCAGGCTCGCTCAATATGGCCTTGGGCGCCCGGGTTGAAATGTCTCACTAACGATGAGGCATCACTCACCTGGCTGATGATTCGTGGGGCCCTCTGGGTCGCCAAAAGACTTTGTTCAGCTGGCTTGGAAAATTCTCCAAACTGCCGTCGCTGTAGTGGAGAGGTCGAGACCCTGTGTCACGCCTTTTTTTTTTGCAGGGCGGTAGTGCCGTTGTGCAAGTTCGTTGAAGGCCTCATGGTTCGCATGCTGCGTGGAAAGCCGTTTGTCCTTCAATCCTCTTCCGTTTGTAGCAATGTGGCACCGCCGATGACGAAGGCTGAACAATATGTGTTCCACTGCTTGCTAGGAGTTATGAGAGTCGTGATTTGGACGACGCGACAGAAGGGATTCTATGGAGGTGAGAAGTTTACCTCTTCCCAACTGATCTTGTACTTTAAGCATCAGCTTAAAGTCAAGATTAGGACGGAAAGGCGGCGGCTCCCTTCATCAGAATTCAGCAAAAGGTGGGTGCATCTTGCGCGTTTGTGTCGTGTGAAAAAGCTGACCTTGAGTGGCATTTTGATGCCGGTTAGGCATTAGGATATTGCTTTTCCTGGGTTGAACTAGGGCAACCCATCCAGAAACTAGGTTAGATTAGGTTCGTTTGTTGACTTTTTAGTTTTTTTTTTTTTTTTTAATTAACTTAGCTAGGGTATGTATGTATGCTCATTGGTCCCTTTTCTTTTTGTCCCTATTTTCTTTAAGTTTAATTCCCCATCCCCCCTCCTCTTTAGGTGGTCAAGGATGTCAGTTCTCCGGTGGATGCGGGACGCCTTTCGTTTCGTGCGAGTGTCTTTCGTATTTGTTGTTGTGTTTGAATGAGTGCGTGTTAGTGTGAATACGTGAGATGAATGAATGATTATGCTATTAGAGTCCCGCATTGATTTCGGCCAGAGAAGTGGGATTATTGCCACATTAGGTGATTGTGGGGGTTTTATTACTAATAATATTTTCCTTAGTTTCATGTAAATAGATTATGCTCATATTGTAAATAAACATTGGGGTTAATTTTTAGAATTATTGTTATATTTCCCTCCCCTCACAGACTTTGTATTGTATATATGGGGTTTAGTTAGTTTTTTTTTTTCATAGAGAAGACGAGGTATTATGGTGTTTGTAGTTTGAAAGGTACGTATAAATGCGATGTTTTGGTGTAAGGAATATTATCCGTACGATTGGGTCAGTGTTTGCGGCTAGCTAAGTTAAAACTAAGACAGAAGAAGACCGTCCTCTCCCCTTTCCCCATTTTTTTTTTTCATTTGCAGAATTTTTACGGCCTTTTGTGTTTTTCCGTTTTCAACGCTTATTTTAAATAACTTGTTTATAAAGTCAATGAAATTTAGATAAACAGAATAAAAACATATTTTTTAACTAGTTTCTAAAGTTTTTGCAAAATTACAAATTTTATTTTTACAAAAAGTTTACAATACATAGTGATTTACGTGCAAAAAGCAAGCTTTTGGACTAGTTTTTTCAACGTTTTCAACGCTTACTTCAAAATTTAAATAACTTTGTGAAAACATTATAAAGTCAATGAAATTATAGATAAACGGTATGTAATCGATCAAAACATATTGATTTTAACTTTCTAAAGTTTTGACTAAACAAATTTTATGACACAGGTACATTTACAAATTTTATTTTTCAACGTTTTCAACGTTTTTTAAAGGTTTACAATACATAGATAAACGATTTACGATTTTAACAAAAAAGCAAGCTGTTTTTATGACTAGTTTTTCAACAACGTTTTCAACGCTTACTTCAAAATTTAAATAACTTTGTGAAAAAAACATTATAAAGTCAATGAAATTATAGATAAACGATATGTAATCGATCAAAACATATTGATTTTAACTAGTTTCTAAAGTTTTTGACACAACGGTACATTACAAATTTTATGTTTTACAAAGGTTTACAATACATAGTGATTTACGTGCAAAAAAAGCTGTTTGGACTAGTTTTTTGCAAAAGCGTTTTTTTTCAACGTTTTCAACGCTTACTTCAAAATTTAAATAACTTTGTGAAAAAAACATTATAAAGTCAATGAAATTATAGATAAACGGTATGTAATCGATCAAAACATATTGATTTTAACTAGTTTCTAAAGTTTTGACACAGGTACATTACAAATTTTATGTTTTACAAAAGTTTTACAATACATAGTTTATTTACGCAAAAAAGCAAGCTGTTTGGACTAGTTTTTTTTTCGTTTTCAACGCTTACTTCAAAATTTAAATAACTTTGTGAAAACATTATAAAGTCAATGAAATTATAGATAAACGGTATGTAATCGATTTTGATTTTTTAACTAGTTTTAAAGTTTTTGAACAACGGTTTTATTACAAATTTTAAATTTTTAAAAAATTTAAATAATGAATTTTTACGTTTTAAAATTGATTTTAACTAGTTTCTAAAGTTTTGTTTGGGTACATTATTTTTTAAATACATTTTTACGTGCAAAGCTGTTTGGACTTTTTTCAACGTTTTCAACGCTTACTTCAAAATTTAAATAACTTTGAAAAAACATAAAAGTCAAATTATAGATAAACGGTATATAATAATCGATCAAAACATATTGATTTTAACTAGTTTCTAAAGTTTTGACACAGGTACATTACAAATTTTATGTTTTTTAAAGGTTTACAATACATAGTGATTTACGTGCAAAAAAAGCAAGCTGTTTGGACTAGTTTTTCAACGTTTTCAACGCTTACTTCAAAATTTAAATAACTTTGTGAAAACATTATAAAGTCAATGAAATTATAGATAAACGGTATGTAATCGATCAAAACATATTGATTTTTTACTAGTTTCTAAAAGTTTTGACACAGGTACATTACAAATTTTATGTTTTACAAAGGTTTACAATACATAGTGATTTACGTGCAAAAAAAGCAAGCTGTTTGGACTAGTTTTTCAACGTTTTCAACGCTTACTTCAAAATTTAAATAACTTTGTTAAAACATTATAAAACATCAATGAAATTATAGATAAACGGTATGTAATCGATCAAAACATATTGATTTTAACTAGTTTCTAAAGTTTTGACACAGGTACATTACAAATTTTATGTTTTTACAAAGGTTTTACAATACATAGTGATTTACGTGCAAAAAAAAGCTGTTTGGACTAGTTTTTTTCAACGTTTTCAACGCTTACTTCAAAATTTAAATAACTTTGTGAAAACATTATAAAGTCAATGAAATTATAGATAAACGGTATGTAATCGATCAAAACATATTGATTTTAACTAGTTTCTAAAGTTTTTTTACAATGTTTTACAAAGGTTTACAATTTTTTTTTTTTAAATAACTTTGTGAAAACAAATAAACGGTTTTCAAAACATACATAGTTTCTATTTTTTTACAAAGGTTTACATTACAAATTTTATGTTTTACAAAGGTTTACAATACATAGTGCAAAAGCAAGCTGTTTGGACTAGTTTTTCAACGTTTTCAACGCTTACTTCAAAATTTAAATAACCTTGTGAAAACATAATAAAGTCAATGAAATTATAGATAAACGGTATGTAATCGATCAAAACATATTGATTTTAACTAGTTTCTAAAGTTTTGACACAGGTACATTACAAATTTTATGTTTTACAAAGGTTTACAATTTACATAGTGTTTGATTTACGTTTTCAACAAAAAAATTTAAATAACTTTGCAAGCTTTTGGACTAGTTTTTTGATTTTACGTTTTCAAAAACTTTACTTTTAAAATTTAAATAACTTTTTACGTGAAAACATTATAAAACGTCAATAACTTTGAAAACATTATAAAGAATAAACGGTATGTAATCGATCAAAACATATTGATTTTAACTAGTTTCTAAAGTTTTGACACAGGTACATTACAAATTTTATGTTTTACAAAGGTTTACAATACATAGTGATTTACGTTTTAAAAAAGCAAGCTGTTTGGACTAGTTTTTTTTCAACGTTTTCAAAATTTAAATAACTTTGTGAAAACATTATAAAGTCAATTTATAGATAAACGGTATGTAATCAAAAACATATTTTTTAACTAAAGTTTTGACACAGGTTTACAAATTTTATGTTTTACAAAGGTTTAAATAATTTACGTTTGTTTGGACTACTTTCAACGTTTTCAACGCTTACTTCAAAATTTAAATAACTTTGTGAAAATGTTTTCAACGCTTAAAAAAAACATTATAAAGTCAATGAAATTATAGATAAACGTTTTCAAACAAAATTAAAAACAATAAATTATAGATAAACGTCAATCGATCAAAAACATATAGATTTTAACTAGTTTCTAATCGATCAAATTACAAATTTTATGTTTTTACAAAGGTTTACAATACATAGTTTTACGTTACAAAAGCAAGCTTTTGGACTAGTTTTTTTTCAACGTTTTTTCAACGCTTACTTCAAAATTTAAATAACTTTTTATAAAGTCAATGAAATTTAGATAAACGGTATGTAATCGATCAAAACATATTGATTTTAACTAGTTTCTAAAGTTTTGACACAGGTACAACAAATTTTATGTTTTACAAAGGTTTACAATACATAGTGATTTACGTGCAAAAGCAAGCTTTTGGACTAAAAACGTTTTCAACGCTTACTTCAAAATTTAAATAACTTTTTGAAAACATTATAAATCAATTTATAGATAAACGGTATGTAATCATTAAAAAATTATTGATTTTAACTAGTTTAAACGAATGTAATCGATGTTTTAAAAATACATATTGATTTTGCAAAAAGCAAGTTTTAAAACTAGTTTTTCAACGTTTTCAACGTTACAAAAAATTTAAATAACTTTTATTAAAAGTTTTATAATAAACGGTTTAATCGATCAAAACATATTGATTTTAACTAGTTTCTAAAAGTTTTGACAAGGTACATTGGAAATTTTATGTTTTTCAAAGGTTTACAATACATAGTGATTTACGTGCAAAAAAGCAAGCTTTTGGACTAGTTTTTCAACGTTTTCAACGCTTAAAAATTTAAATAACTTTGTGAAAACAAAACATTATAAAGTCAATGAAATTATAGATAAAAACGTATGTAATCGATCAAAACATATTGATTTTAACTAGTTTCTAAAGTTTTGACACAGGTACATTACAAATTTTATGTTTTACAAAGGTTTACAATACATAGTGATTTACGTGCAAAAAGCAAGCTGTTTGGACTAGTTTTTCAACGTTTTCAACGCTTACTTCAAAATTTAAATAACTTTGTGAAAACATTATAAAGTCAATGAAATTATAGATAAACGGTATGTAATCGATCAAAAAACTATTGATTTTAACTAGTTTCTAAAAATTGACACAGGTACATTACAAATTTTATGTTTTACAAAAGGTTTACAATACATAGTGATTTACATATTGCAAAAAGTTTCTAAAAGCTGTTTTTGGACTAGTTTTTCAACGTTTTCAACGCTTACTTCAAAATTTTGGAATAACTTTTTCAACGTTTTCAACGCTTAAAAATTTAAATAACTTTGTGAAAACATTATAAAGTCAATGAAATTATAGATAAACGGTATGTAATCGATCAAAACATATTGATTTTAACTAGTTTCTAAACGACACAGGTACATTACAAATTTGACACAGGTTTACATTACAAATTTTATGTTTTACAAAGGTTTACAATAAATAGTGTTTGGATTTAACGTTTTTACAAAAAAGCAAAAAAAAAATAACTTTGTTTATAAAGTCAATGAAATTATAGATTTTCGATCAAAACATTTTTTTAACTAGTTTCTAAAGTTTTGACAAACATTACAAAATTTTTTTAAAAAAATAATAGTTTTACGTGCAAAACATTATTTTTCAACGTTTTCAACGTTACAAAATTTAAATAACTTTGAAAACATTATAAAGATAAATTATAGATAAACGGTATGTAATCGATCAAAACATATTGATTTTAACTAGTTTCTAAAGTTTTGACACAGGTACATTACAAATTTTATGTTTTACAAAGGTTTACAATACATAGTGATTTACGTGCAAAAAAGCAAGCTGTTTGGACTAGTTTTTCAAACGTTTTCAACGCTTACTTCAAAATTTAAATAACTTTGTGAAAAAACATTATAAAGTCAATGAAATTATAGATAAACGGTATGTAATCGATCAAAACATATTGATTTTAACTAGTTTCTAAAGTTTTTTAACACACAGGTACATTACAAATTTTATGTTTTACAAGGTTTTTAATACATAGTGATTTACGTGCAAAAAGCAAGCTGTTTGGACTAGTTTTTCAACGTTTTCAACGCTTACTTCAAAATTTAAATAACTTTGTGAAAACAAAACATTATAAAGTCAATGAAATTATAGATAAACGGTATGTAATCGATCAAAACTAGTTTCTAAAGTTTTTTGACACAGGTATTTTTATGTTTTACAAAGGTTTACAATACATAGTTTTACGTGCAAAAAAAGCTTTTGGACTAGTTTTTCAACGTTTTCAACATTACTTCAAAAAATTAAATAACTTTTTTAAAGTCAATGAAATTATAGATAAACGGTATGTAATCGATCAAAACATATTGATTTTAACTAGTTTCTAAAGTTTTGACACAGTTTACAAATTTTATGTTTTTACAAAGGTTTACAAAGTGATTTACGTGCAAAAAAGCAAGCTGTTTGGACTAGTTTTTTCAACGTTTTCAACGCTTACTTCAAAATTTAAATAACTTTGTGAAAAATTATTAAAAGTCAATGAAATTATAGATAAACGGTATGTAATCGATCAAAACATATTGATTTTAACTAGTTTCTAAAGTTTTGACACAGGTACATTACAAATTTTATGTTTTACAAAGGTTTACAATGATTTACAAAAAAGCAAGCTGTTTGGACTAGTTTTTCAACGTTTTCATTTTAAAATTTAAATAACTTTAAAAATTATAAAGTTTGAAATTATAGATAAACGGTATGTAATCGATCAAAACATATTGATTTTAACTAGTTTTTTTTCAAACGTTTTTTAAATAACTTTGTGAAAACATTATAAAGTCAATGAAATTATAGATAAACGGTAAATCGATCAAAACATATTGATTTTAACTAGTTTCTAAAGTTTTGAAAAAAGGTTTACAATACATAGTGATTTACGTGCAAAAAAGCAAGCTGTTTGGACTAAAAAAATTTAAATAACTTTGTGAAAACATTATAAAGTCAATGAAATTATAGATAAACGGTATGTAATCGATCAAAACATATTGATTTTAACTAGTTTCTAAAGTTTTTTGACAGGTACATTACAAATTTTATGTTTTACAAAAAGGTTTACAATACATAGTGATTTACGTGATTTAAAAAAAAAGCAAGCTGTTTGGACTAGTTTTTCAACGTTTTCAACGCTTACTTCAAAATTTAAATAACTTTGTGAAAACATTATAAAGTCAATGAAATTATAGATAAACGGTATGTAATCGATCAAAACATATTGATTTTAACTAGTTTCTAAAGTTTTTGACACAGGTACATTACAAATTTTTGTTTTACAAAGGTTTACAATACATAGTGATTTACGTGCAAAAGCAAGCTGTTTGGACTAGTTTTTCAACGTTTTCAACGTTTTCAACTTTAAAAATTAAATAACTTTGTTGTGAAAACATTATAAAGTCAATGAAATTATAGATAAACGGTATGTAATCGATCAAAACATATTGATTTTAACTAGTTTCTAAAGTTTTGACACAGGTACATTACAAATTTTATGTTTTTACAAAGGTTTACAATACATAGTGATTTACGTGCAAAAAAAAAGCTTTTGGACTAGTTTTTCAACGTTTTCAACGCTTACTTCAAAATTTAAATAACTTTGTTTGAAAAACATTATAAAGTCAATGAAATTATAGATAAACGGTATGTAATCGATCAAAACATATTGATTTTAACTAGTTTTTAAAAAGTTTTTTGACACAGGTTTATTACAAATTTTATGTTTTTTTATAAAAAAACGGTATGTTTACAATACATAGTGATTTACGTTTTACAAAAAAAAGCTTTTTACAAAGTTTGGACTAGTTTTTTACAAAAAAAAGCTGTTTGGTTTGGACTAGTTTTTCAACGTTTTCAACGCTTAAAAAATTTAAATAACTTTGTGAAAACATTATAAAAACAATGAAATTATAGATAAACGGTATGTAATCGATCAAAATATATAAATTTTAACTAGTTTCTAAAGTTTTGACACAGGTCCATTAGAAATTTTATGTTTTACAAAGGTATACAATACATAGTGATTTACGTGCAAAAAGCAGCTGTTTGGACTAGTTTTTCAACGTTTTCAACGCTTACTTCAAAATTTAAATAACTTTGTGAAAACATTATAAAGTCAAAAATGAAATTATAGATAAACGGTACGGTATAAATCGATCAAAACATATTGATTTTAACTAGTTTCTAAAGTTTTGACACAGGTACATTACAAATTTTATGTTTTACAAAGGTTTACAATACATAGTGATTTACGTGCAAAAAAAAAAGCTGTTTGGACTAGTTTTTCAACGTTTTCAACGCTTACTTCAAAATTTAAATAACTTTGTGAAAACATTATAAAGTCAATGAAATTATAGATAAACGGTATGTAATCGATCAAAACATATTGATTTTAACTTTACAAAAATTTTGACACATAGTGATTTATTTTTTTTTTTGGACTATTTTTCAACGTTTTAAAAAAATTAAATAACTTTACAAAAACATTATAAAAAGTCAATGAAATTTAGATAAACGTATGTAATCAAAAATATTGATTTTTTTAACTAGTTTCTAAAGTTTTTGACAGTTTTTTAAAATTTTATGTTTTACAAAGGTTTACAATACATAGTGATTTACGTGCAAAAAGCAAGCTGTTTGGACTTTTTTCAACGTTTTCAACGCTTACTTCAAAATTTAAATAACTTTGTGAAAACATTATAAAGTCAATGAAATTATAGATAAACGGTATGTAATCGATTTTAAAACATATTTACGTGCAAAAGCAAGTTTTTGGACTTTTCAGTTTCTAAAAATTTTTGACACAGGTACATTACAAATTTTATGTTTTACAAATCGGTTTAAAATACATAGTGATTTACGTGCAAAAAAAATTTTATTTTTACAAGCTTTTGGACTAGTTTTTGTTTGGACGTTTTTTTCAACGTTTTCTTTACTTCAAAATTTAAATAACTTTTTGTGAAAACATTATAAAGTCAATGAAATTATAGATAAACGGTATGTAATCGATCAAAACATATTGATTTTAACTAGTTTCTAAAGTTTTGACACAGGTACATTACAAATTTTATGTTTTACAAAAGGTTTACAATACATAGTGATTTACGTGATTTACGCAAAAAAAAGCTGTTTGGACTAGTTTTTCAACGTTTTCAACGCTTACTTCAAAATTTAAATAACTTTGTGAAAACATTATAAAGTCAATGAAATTATAGATAAACGGTATGTAATCGATCAAAACATATTGATTTTAACTAGTTTCTAAAGTTTTGACACAGGTACATTACAAATTTTTTGTTTTTTTAAAGGTTTACAATACATAGTGATTTACGTGCAAAAAAAAAGCAAGCTGTTTGGACTAGTTTTTCAACGTTTTCAACGCTTACTTTTAAAATTTAAATAACTTTGTGAAAACATTATAAAAAATGAAATTATAGATAAACGGTATGTAATCGATCAAAAACATATTGATTTTAACTTTTAGTTTTACTTTAAATACATAGTTTTTGACACAAGGTTTGGACATTTTTCAACAAATTTTTTAAATTTTTACAAAAAGGTTTACAAACGGTATGTACAAAACATATTGATTTACGTTTTGCAAAAAAAATTTTATGCAAGCTTACAATACTAGTTTTTGCAAAAGCGTTTTGGACAAACGTTTTCAACGCTTTCAAAATTTAAATAACTTTGTGAAAAATAAATTATAAAAAATGAAATTATAGATAAACGATATGTAATCGATCAAAACATATTGATTTTAACTAGTTTCTAAAGTTTTTTGACAGGTACATTACAAATTTTATGTTTTACAAAAAGGTTTACAATACATAGTGATTTACGTGCAAAAAAAGCAAGTTTTTGGACTAGTTTTTCAACAACGTTTTCAACGCTTACTTCAAAATTAAATAACTTTGTGAAAACATTATAAAGTCAATGAAATTATAGATAAACGGTATGTAATCGATCAAAACATATTGATTTTTTTAACTAGTTTCTAAAAAACATTTTTTTTGATACATTACAAATTTTTTAATTTTACAAAGGTTTTACAATACATAGTGATTTACAAGTTGCAAAAGCAAGCTGTTTGGACTAGTTTTTCAACGTTTTTTTCAACGCTTACTTTTTTTTTAACTTTTGAAAACATTATAAAAAAACAATGAAATTATAGATAAAAAGGTATGTAATCGATCAAAAATTTTATATTTTAAAAAGGTTTAACTAAAATTTATTAAAAGTTTTTGAACAGGTTTTCAAAACTTTACAAAATTTAAAAAACATTTTTGAAATTATAGATAAACGTTTTCGACAAACTAGTTTCTAAAGTTTTTTGACACAGGTACATTACAAATTTTTATGTTTACAAAAAGTTTTACAAAAGTGATTTAAAAAGCAAGCTGTTTGGACTAGTTTTTCAACGTTTTCAACGCTTACTTCAAAATTTAAATAACTTTGTTATAAAACATTATAAAAGTCAATGAAATTATAAAACGGTATGTAATCGATCAAAACATATTTTAATTTTAACAGTTTCTTTCTTTTTTTTTTTTTTACATTACAAATTTTATGTTTTACAAAGGTTTACAATACATAGTGATTTACGTTACAAAAAAGCAAGCTGTTTGGACTAGTTTTTTTTCAACGTTTTTTCAACTTACTTCAAAATTTAAATAACTTTGTGAAAATTATAAAAAGTCAAATTATAGATAAACGGTATGTAATCGATCAAAACATATTGATTTTAACTAGTTTTAAAATTTTTTTGAAACAATCGATACATTACAAATTTTATGTTTTACAAAGGTTTTACATTAGTTTTTATTTTTACACGGTTTACAAAACATAGTGATTTACGCTGTTTGGCTGTTTGGACTTTTTTTCACGTTTTTCAACGCTTACTTCAAAATTTAAATAACTTTGTGAAAAAACATTATAAAGTCAATGAAATTATAGATAAACGGTATGTAATCGATCAAAACATATTGATTTTAACTAGTTTTTAAAGTTTTGACACAGGTACATTACAAATTTTATGTTTTACAAAGGTTTACAATACATAGTGATTTACGTGCAAAAAAAGCAAGCTGTTTGGACTAGTTTTTCAACGTTTTCAACGCTTACTTCAAAATTTAAAAACTTTAAAACATTAAAAGTTGAAATTATAGAAAACGGTATTAATCGAAAAAAATATTGATTTTAACTAGTTTCTAAAGTTTTGACACAGGTACAATTTTATGTTTTAAAAGGTTTATACATAGTGATTTACGTAAAAAAGCAAGCTGTTTGTTTTTCAACGTTTTCAACGATTCAAAATTTAAATAACATTATTCAATGAAATTTTAAACGGTATGTAATCGATCAAAACATATTGATTTTAACTAGTTAAAAAATTTTTGACACAGGTACATTACAAATTTTATGTTTTTTAAAAGGTTTACAATACATAGTGATTTACGTGCAAAAAAGCAAGCTGTTTGGACTAGTTTTTCAACGTTTTCAACGTTTTCAAAATTTAAACTTTTTTTAAAATAAATTTAGATAAAAACATTATAAAACATAATTTTAACTAGAAATTTTTGATAGATAAACGGTATGTTTTACAAAGGTTTAAATACATAGATTTAAAAACATATTTGATTTTTTTCAACTAGTTTCTTACTTCAAAATTTTAACTTTGAAAACATTATAAAGTCAATGAAATTATAGATAAACATTAATCGATCAAAACATATTGATTTTAACTAGTTTCAAAACATTTTGGTTTTACATAGTTTTACGTTTTATTTTACAAAGTTTTATGTTTTACAAATGGTTACAAATTTTATGGTTTATTACAAATTTTTAAAGGTTTACAATACAAGTGATTTTACAAAAAAGCTGTTTGGACTAAACGTTTTCAACGCTTACTTCAAAATTTAAAAAACTTTGTGTTAAAATGAAATTATAGATAAACGGTATTAATCGATCAAAACATTTTTGAACTAGTTTCTAAAGTTTTGACAAGGTACATTAAAATTTTAAATTTTTTAAATACATTTTTGCAAAAATTTGACAAAAAAAGTTTTTTCAACGACAAAAATTTAAATAACTTTGTGAAAAAAAACATTATAAAGTCAATTTATAGATAAACGGTATTTCGATCAAAACATATTGATTTTAACTAGTTTTAAAGTTTTGACACAGGTACATTACAAATTTTATGTTTTAAAAGGTTTACAATACATAGTGATTTACGTGCAAAAAAGCAAGCTGTTTGGACTAGTTTTTTCAACGTTTTCAAAATTATTCAAAAATTAAATAAACTTTAATCGATCAAAACATTATAAAAACTCAAAACAGGTAATTACAAATTTTATGTTTTAGATTTAAATACATAGTGATTTACGTGCAAAAAAAGCTGTTTGGACTAATTTTTCAACGTTTTCAACGAACAAAACAACATTTTTTTTTAATAAACGTTTAATATGATTTAAACAAATTTAAGTCAAAAATTATATTTGATTTAAAACATTTTCAAATTTTTTAATTTTTTAAAAAATAACACAGGTTTAAAGTTTACATTATACATTTTACAAAGTTTTAGTACATAGTGATTTACGTGCAAAAAAAAAGGTTTACAATTTTTACGTGCAAAAGCAAGCAAGCTGTTTGGACTTTTCAAGTTTTTTTTCAACGTTTTCAAAAAGCGTTTAAATTTTTCAACTTTTCAAAAAAAATTTAAATAACTTTGTGAAAACATTATAAAGTCAATGAAATTATAGATAAACGGTATGTAATCGATCAAAACATATTGATTTTAACTAGTTTCTAAAGTTTTGACACAGGTACATTACAAATTTTATGTTTTACAAAGGTTTACAATACATAGTGATTTACGTGCAAAAAAAAAGCTGTTTGGACTAGTTTTTCAACGTTTTCAACGCTTACTTCAAAATTTAAATAACTTTGTGAAAACATTATAAAGTCAATGAAATTATAGATAAACGGTATGTAATCGATCAAAACATATTGATTTTTTTAACTAGTTTCTAAAGTTTTTGACACAGGTACATTACAAATTTTATGTTTTTACAAAGGTTTACAATACATAGTGATTTACGTGCAAAAGCAAGCTGTTTGGACTAGTTTTTCAACGTTTTTTTAACAACGCTTACTTCAAAATTTTTTCAACGTTTTTCAAACTTCAAAATTTAAATAACTTTGTGAAAACATTATAAAGTCAATGAAATTATAGATAAACGGTATGTAATCGATCAAAACATATTGATTTTTAAATAACTTTTCTAAAAACATTTTTTATAGACACAGGTACATTAAAATTTTATAGTTTTTTAAAATTTACAAAAAAAACATAGTTTACGTTGGAAAAAAGCAAGCTGTTTGGACTTTTTTTCACGTTTTTCAACGCTTACTTCAAAATTTAAATAACTTTGTGAAAACATTATAAAGTCAATGAAATTATAGATAAACGGTATGTAATCGATCAAAACATATTGATTTTAACTAGTTTCTAAAATCGTTTTGACACAGGTACATTACAAATTTTATGTTTTACAAAGTTTTAATACATAGTGATTTTTACGTGCAAAAAAGCAAGCTGTTTGGACTAGTTTTTCAACGTTTTCAACGCTTACTTCAAAATTTAAATAACTTTGTGAAAAAACATTATAAAGTCAATGAAATTATAGATAAACGGTATGTAATCGATTTAAAACATATTGATTTTAACTAGTTTCTAAAGTTTTATTTTACAATACATTTACATTAAAAAATTTTATGTTTTACAAAATTTAAATTTTACAATACATTATAGATAAACGATTTACATATTGATTTTAAAAAAGTTTTGACACAGGTACATTACAAATTTTATGTTTTACAAAGGTTTACAATACATAGTGATTTACGTGCAAAAGCAAGCTGTTTGGACTAGTTTTTTTTTTCACGTTTTCAACGCTTACTTCAAAATTTAAATAACTTTGTGAAAACATTATAAAGTCAATGAAATTATAGATAAACGGTATGTAATCGATCAAAACATATTGATTTTAACTAGTTTCTAATTTTTTGACACAGGTTTTATTACAAAATTTTATGTTTTAAAAGGTTTTTTTTACATAAACGGTATTTAAAACATATTGATTTTAAAAAGTTTTTAAAGCAAGCTTTACAAATTTTATGTTTTGGACTAGTTTTTGCAAAAAAGCGTTTTGGACTAGTTTTTCAACGTTTTCAACGCTTACTTCAAAATTTAAATAACTTTGTGAAAACATTATAAAGTCAATGAAATTATAGATAAACGGTATGTAATCGATCAAAACATATTGATTTTAACTTTTCTAAAGTTTTTTAACACAGGTACATTACAAATTTTTATGTTTTTACAAAGGTTTACAATACATAGTGATTTACGTGCAAAAAGCAAGCTGTTTGGACTAGTTTTTCAACGTTTTCAACGCTTTCACTTCAAAATTTAAATAACTTTGTGAAAAAACATAAAAAATGAAATTATAGATAAACGGTATGTAATCGATCAAAACATATTGATTTTAACTAGTTTCTAAAGTTTTGACACAGGTACATTACAAATTTTATGTTTTACAAAGGTTTACAATACATAGTGATTTACGTGCAAAAAAAAGCTGTTTGGACTAGTTTTTCAACGTTTTCAACGCTTAAAAAAATTTAAATAACTTTGTGAAAACATTATAAAGTCAATGAAATTATAGATAAACGGTATGTAATCGATCAAAACATATTGATTTTAACTAGTTTCTAAAGTTTTGACACAGGTACATTACAAATTTTATGTTTTTTTTTACAATACATAGTGTTTACAAAAAAGCAAGCTTTTGGACAGTTTTTTCAACGTTTTCAACGCTTACTTTTTAAATAACTTTGTGAAAACATTATAAAGTCAATGAAATTATAGATAAACGGTATGTAATCGATCAAAACATATTGATTTTTTTACTAGTTTCTAAAGTTTTGACACAGGTACATTACAAAATTTTGTTTTACAAAGGTTTACAATACATAGTTTTACAAAAAGCAAGCTTTTGGACTAGTTTTTCAACGTTTTTCAAAAAAATTTAAATAACTTTGTGAAAACATTATAAAGTCAATGAAATTATAGATAAACGGTATGTAATCGATCAAAACATATTGATTTTAACTAGTTTCTAAAGTTTTGACACAGGTACATTACAAATTTTATGTTTTACAAAGGTTTACAATACATTTAGTGATTTACGTTTTCAACGCAAAAAATTTAAATAACTTTGCAAGCTGTTTGGACTAGTTTTTATTGTTTTCAACGTTTTCAACGCTTACAAATTTTATGTTTTACAAAAATTTAAATAACTTTTTGGACTAAAACGTTTTCAAATTTAAATAACTTTGTGAAAACATTAAAGTCAATGAAATTATAGATAAACGGTATGTAATCGATCAAAACATATTGATTTTAACTAGTTTCTAAAGTTTTGACACAGGTTGATTTACAAATTTTATGTTTTTTTACAAAAGTTTACAATACATAGTGATTTACGTTTAAAAAAAGCAAGCTGTTTGGACTAGTTTTTTTCACGTTTTCAACGCTTACTTCAAAATTTAAATAACTTTGTGAAAAAACATTATAAAGTCAATGAAATTATAGATAAACGGTATGTAATCGATCAAAACATATTGATTTTAACTAGTTTCTAAAGTTTTGACACAGGTACATTACAAATTTTATGTTTTACAAAGGTTTACAATACATAGTGATTTACGTGCAAAAAGCAAGCTGTTTGGACTAGTTTTTTTTTCAACGTTTTCAACGCTTACTTCAAAATTTAAATAACTTTGTTTAAAACATTATAAAGTCAATGAAATTATAGATAAACGGTATGTAATCGATCAAAACATAATGATTTTATTGATTTTAACTAGTTTCTAAAGTTTTGACACAGGTACATTACAAATTTTATGTTTTACAAAGGTTTACAATACATTAGTGATTTACGTGCAAAAAAAGCTGTTTGGACTAGTTTTTCAACGTTTTCAACGCTTACTTCAAAATTTAAATAACTTTTGTGAAAACATTATAAAGTCAATGAAATTATAGATAAACGGTATGTAATCGATCAAAACATATTGATTTTAACTAGTTTCTAAAAAGTTTTTGACACAGGTACATTACAAATTTTATGTTTTACAAAGGTTTACAATACATAGTGATTTACGTGCAAAAGCAAGCTGTTTGGACTAGTTTTTCAACGTTTTCAACGCTTACTTCAAAATTTAAATAACTTTGTGAAAACATTATAAAGTCAATGAAATTATAGATAAACGGTATGTAATCGATCAAAACATATTGATTTTAACTAAATCTAAAAGTTTTTCAAACAGGTTTACAAATTAAACATTATAAATTTTATAATAAACGGTATGTAATTTTACAAACTAGTTTCTTTATTACAAATTTTATGTTTTACAAAGGTTTACAATACATAGTGATTTACGTGCAAAAGCAAGCTGTTTGGACTAGTTTTTCAACGTTTTCAACGCTTACTTTTAAAATTTAAATAACTTTGTGAAAACATTATAAAACATTATAAATTATAAATTGAAATTATAGATAAACGGTATGTAATCGATCAAAACATATTGATTTTAACTAGTTTCTAAAGTTTTGACACAGGTACATTACAAATTTTATGTTTTTTTAAAAGTTTACAATACATAGTGATTTACGTGCAAAAAGCAAGCTGTTTGGACTAGTTTTTCAACGTTTTCAACGCTTACTTCAAAATTTAAATAACTTTGTGAAAACATTATAAAGTCAATGAAATTATAGATAAACGGTATGTAATCGATCAAAACATATTGATTTTAACTAGTTTCTAAAGTTTTTGACACAGGTACATTACAAATTTTATTTTTTACAAAGGTTTACAATACATAGTGATTTACGTGCAAAAAGCAAGCTGTTTGGACTTTTTTTTCACGTTTTTTCGTTTTTTTCAAAATTTAAATTTAAAAAAAATTGTGAAAACATTATTAAAAGTCAATGAAATTATAGATAAACGGTATGTAATCGATCAAAACATATTGATTTTAACTAGTTTCTAAAGTTTTGACACAGGTACATTACAAATTTTATTTTCAATTTTTTTTAAAAAGGGTTTACAATACATAGTGATTTACGTGCAAAAAACTAGCAAGCTTTTGGACTAGTTTTTTTTACGTTTTCAACGCTTTTGGACTTCAAAATTTTTAAATAACTTTGTTTATAAAGTCAATGAAATTATAGATAAACGGTATGTAATCGATCAAAACATATTGATTTTAACTAAAAGTTTTGAACAGGTACATTAAAATTTTTTGTTTTACAAAGACAATACATAGTTTTACGTGCAAAAAAAACATTTTGGAAAATTTTTCAACGTTTTCAACGCAAAAATTTAAATAACTTTTTTATAAAGTCAATAAATTATAGATAAACATATGTAATCGATCAAAACATTTGAAACATATTGATTTTAACTAGTTTCTAAAGTTTTGACACAGGTACATTAAAATTTTATGTTTTACAAAGGTTTACAATACATAGTTTTACGTGCAAAAAAAGCAGCTGTTTGGACTAGTTTTTCAACGTTTTTTCAACGCTTACTTCAAAATTTAAATAACTTTGTGAAAACATTATAAAGTCAATGAAATTATAGATAAACGGTATGTAATCGATCAAAACATATTGATTTTAACTAGTTTCTAAAGTTTTGACACAGGTTTACATTACAAATTTTATGTTTTACAAAAATTTTACAATACATAGTGATTTACGTGCAAAAGCAAGCTGTTTGGACTAGTTTTTGTTTTACAACGTTTTCAAACGTTTTCTTACTTCAAAATTTAAATAACTTTGTGAAAACATTATAAAGTCAATGAAATTATAGATAAACGGTATGTAATCGATCAAAACATATTGATTTTAACTAGTTTCTAAAGTTTTGACACAGGTACATTACAAATTTTATGTTTTACAAAGGTTTACAATACATAGTGATTTACGTTACAAAAAGCAAGCTGTTTGGACTAGTTTTTCAACGTTTTCAACGCTTACTTCAAAATTTAAATAACTTTGTGAAAACATTATAAAGTCAATGAAATTATAGATAAACGGTATGTAATCGATCAAAACATAAATTTTAACTATTTCTAAAGTTTTGAATTTTAGGTACATTACAAAACTTACAATTAAAAAGTTTTATTTTTTAAAATTTTATTTTTTATTTTTTACAAGGTTTACAATACATAGTGATTTACGTGCAAAAAATATTGCAAGCTGTTTGGACTAGTTTTTCAACGTTTTCAACGCTTACTTCAAAATTTAAATAACTTTGTTAAAAAGTCAATGAAATTATAAAACATTATAAAGTCAATGAAATTATAGATAAACGGTATGTAATCGATCAAAACATATTGATTTTAACTAGTTTCTAAAGTTTTGACACAGGTACATTACAAATTTTATGTTTTACAAAAGGTTTACAATACATAGTGATTTACGTTTAAAAAAAGCAGCTGTTTGGACTAGTTTTTTTTTAAAAGTTTTCAACGCTTACTTCAAAATTTTGGAAATAACTTTGTGAAAAAAATTATAAAGTCAATGAAATTATAGATAAATAAACGTATGTAATCGATCAAAACATATTGATTTTAACTAGTTTCTAAAGTTTTTTTGACACAGGTACATTACAAAATTTTATGTTTTACAAAGGTTTACAATACATAGTGATTTACGTTTACAAAAAAAAGCTGTTTGGACTAGTTTTTTCAACGTTTTCAACGCTTACTTCAAAAGTTTTTCAACGTTTTCAACGCTTAAAAAATTTAAATAACTTTGTGAAAACATTATAAAGTCAATGAAATTATAGATAAACGGTATGTAATCGATCAAAACATATTGATTTTAACTAGTTTCTAAAGTTTTTTTTTGAGGTACATTACAAATTTTATGTTTTTTAAAGGTTTACAATACATAGTGATTTACGTGCAAAAGCAAGCTGTTTGGACTAGTTTTTTTTCGGACAACGTTTTTTCAACGCTTTTATGACTTCAAAAAATTTAAATTTTTGTGAAAAAATTATAAAGTCAATGAAATTATATATAAACGGTATGTAATCGATTTACAAAAAACATATTGATTTTTTTTTCAACTAGTTTCTAAAGTTTTTTTTTGACAACATTATAAATTTTTTATAGATAAACAAATTTTATGTTTTTTTAAAGGTTTTTAATACATACATTATTTTACGTTTTAAAAACAAGCTGTTTGATTTACTTTGTTTTTGGACGTTTTTCAACGTTTTCAACGCTTACTTCAAAATTTAAATAACTTTGTGAAAACATTATAAAGTCAATGAAATTATAGATAAACGGTATGTAATCGATCAAACATATTGATTTTAACTAGTTTCTAAAGTTTTGACACAGGTACATTACAAATTTTATGTTTTTACAAAGGTTTACAATACATAGTGATTTACGTGCAAAAAGCAAGCTGTTTGGACTAGTTTTTCAACGTTTTCAACGCTTACTTCAAAATTTAAATAACTTTGTGAAAACATTATAAAACAATGAAATTATAGATAAACGGTATGTAATCGATCAAAACATATTTGATTTTAACTAGTTTCTAAAAACAATGAAATTTGACACAGGTACATTACAAATTTTATGTTTTACAAAAATTTTACAAAAGGTTTACATACATAGTGATTTACGTGCAAAAAAAGCAAGCTGTTTGGACTAGTTTTTCAACGTTTTCAACGCTTACTTCAAAATTTAAATAACTTTGTGAAAACATTATAAAAAACAATGAAATTATAGATAAACGGTATGTAATCGATCAAAACATATTGATTTTAACTTTATTGAACTAAAGTTTTTTTTGACAGGTACATTACAAATTTTATGTTTTTTTACAAAGGTTTACAATACATAGTGATTTACGTGCAAAAAAAACTAGCAAGCTGTTTGGACTAGTTTTTCAACGTTTTCAACGCTTACTTCAAAATTTAAATAACTTTGTGAAAACATTATAAAGTCAATGAAATTATAGATAAACGGTATGTAATCGATCAAAACATATTGATTTTAACTAGTTTCTAAAGTTTTGACACAGGTACATTACAAATTTTATGTTTTACAAAGGTTTACAATACATAGTGATTTACGTGCAAAAAAGCAAGCTGTTTGGACTAGTTTTTCAACGTTTTCAACGCTTACTTCAAAATTTAAATAACTTTGTGAAAAAAACATAAAGTCAATGAAATTATAGATAAACGGTATGTCAAAACATTTGATTTTAAAAAATTTTGAAATTTAACTAATTTTATGTTTTAAAAGGTTTAAAAATTTTTGAAAAAGCAAGCTGTTTGGACTAGTTTTCAACGTTTTTTCGCTTACAAAATTTAAATTTTAAAAACATTATAAAAATTATTTTTAAACATGTAATCATTATTGATTTTAACAGTTTCTAAAATTTTTTGACAAAAAAATTTTATGTTTTAAAAGGTTTACAATACATAGTGATTTACGTGCAAAAAAAGCAAGCTGTTTGGACTAGTTTTTCAACGTTTTCAACGCTTACTTCAAAATTTAAATAACTTTGTGAAAAAAACATTATAAAGTCAATGAAATTATAGATAAACGGTATGTAATCGATCAAAACATATTGATTTTAACTAGTTTTTGACAAAAAAATTTTGACACAGGTACATTACAAATTTTATGTTTTACAAAGGTTTACAATACATAGTGATTTACGTGCAAAAAGCAAGCTGTTTGGACTAGTTTTTTTAACGTTTTCAACGCTTTACTTCAAAATTTAAATAACTTTGTGAAAACATTATAAAAAAAATGAAATTATAGATAAACGGTATGTAATCGATCAAAACATAAATTTTAACTAGTTTCTAAAAAACATTTGAAATAGATAAACGTTATGTATTACAAATTTTATGTTTTTAAAAAGGTTTTACAATACATAGTGATTTTTACAAAGGTTTACAATACATAGATTTACGTGTTTTTAGTTTTTCAACGTTTTCAACGCTTACTTCAAAATTTAAATAACTTTGTGAAAACATTATAAAGTCAATGAAATTATAGATAAACGTTTTCGATCAAAACATATTGATTTTAACTAGTTTCTAAAGTTTTGACACAGGTACATTACAAATTTTTTTTTACATAGTGATTTACGTGCAAAAAGCTGTTTGGACTAGTTTTTCAACGTTTTTTCAACGCTTAAAACTTTAAAATTTTAAAAAAAACATTATAAAGTCAATGAAATTATAGATAAACGGTATGTAATCGATCAAAACATATTGATTTTAGTTTCTAAAGTTTTTTACACAGGTACATTACAAATTTTATGTTTTACAAAGGTTTACAATAGTGATTTACATTTTAAAGCAAAAGCTTTTGGACTAAACGTTTTTTCGCTTTTTTCAAAATTAAATAACTTTGTGAAAACATTATAAAGTTTGAAATTATAGATAAACGGTTTAATCGATCAAAACATATTGATTTTAACTAGTTTTCTAAAATTTTGACACAGGTAAATTACAAAATTTATGTTTTTAAAAGGTTTACAATACATAGTGATTTACGTGCAAAAAGCAAGCTTTTTTAGTTTTTCAACGTTTTTTTCAACGCTTAAAAAATTTAAATAACTTTGTGAAAAAACATTATAAAATCAATGAAATTATAGATAAACGGTATGTAATCGATCAAAACATATTGATTTTTTTGAACAGGTACATTACAAATTTTATGTTTTTTAAAGGTTTAAATACATTTTTACACAAAAAGCAAGCTGTTTTTGACTACAACGTTTTCAACAAAAATTTAAATAACTTTTGTTATAAAGTCAATGAAATTATAGATAAACGGTATTAATAATCGATCAAAACATATTTTAACTAGTTTCTAAAGTTTTTGACACAGGTACATTACAAATTTTATGTTTTAAAAGGTTTACAATACATAGTTTTACGTGCAAAAAATAGCTGTTTTTTTTTCAACGTTTTCAACGCTTACTTCAAAATTTAAATAACTTTGTGAAAACATTATAAAGTCAATGAAATTATAGATAAACGGTATGTAATCGATCAAAACATATTGATTTTAACTAGTTTCTAAAGTTTTGACACAGGTACTTTACAAATTTTTTGTTTTTTTCACAAAGGTTTACAATACATAGTGATTTACGTGCAAAAAAACAAGCTGTTTGGACTTTTAGTTTTTCAACGTTTTCAACGCTTTTGGACTTCAAAATTTAAATTTAAATTTGTTTGAAAACATTATAAAAGTCAATGAAATTATAGATAAACGGTATGTAATCGATCAAAACATATTGATTTTAACTAGTTTCTAAAAGTTTTGACACAACGTTTTCAACGCTTTTTTAAAAATTTTATTATAAAGTTTTACAAAAACGTTTACAATTGACAACTAGTTTCTATTTTTTTGACAGTGCAAAATGTTTTAAAAGCAATACATAGTTTGACTACGTGCAAAAAGCAAGTTTTTTGACTAGTTTTTCACGTTTTCAACGCTTACTTCAAAATTTAAATAACTTTGTGAAAACATTATAAAGTCAATGAAATTATAGATAAACGGTATGTAATCGATCAAAACATATTGATTTTAACTAGTTTCTAAAATTTTTGACACAGGTACATTACAAATTTTATGTTTTACAAAGGTTTACAATACATAGTGATTTACGTGCAAAAAAAAGCAAGCTGTTTGGACTAGTTTTTCAACGTTTTCAACGCTTACTTCAAAATTTAAATAACTTTGTTTTCAAAAAATATTATAAAGTCAATGAAATTATAGATAAACGGTATGTAATCGATCAAAACATATTGATTTTAACTAGTTTCTAAAGTTTTGACACAGGTACATTACAAATTTTATGTTTTACAAAGGTTTACAATACATAGTGATTTACGTGCAAAAAAAAAGCTGTTTGGACTAGTTTTCACAATTTTTCAACGCTTTTTAAAATTTAAATAACTTTGTGAAAACATTATAAAGTCAATGAAATTATAGATAAACGGTATGTAATCGATCAAAAATATTTTTTAAAAGTTTTTCAAAATTTTTTTGGTTTAAATTTTTACGTTAAAAGCAAGCTTTTGGAAAAACGTTTTCAAAATTTAAATAACTTTGTTTATTTTAAAAAA
The DNA here is from genome assembly GCA_903632075.3 of Acanthosepion pharaonis. Taxonomy (NCBI): domain Eukaryota; kingdom Metazoa; phylum Mollusca; class Cephalopoda; order Sepiida; family Sepiidae; genus Acanthosepion; species Acanthosepion pharaonis. The sequence continues at coordinate 41,020 of CAHIKZ030000370.1, read as the reverse complement.
AATAACTTTGATTATAAAGTCAATTTATAGATAAACGGTATGTAATCGATCAAAACATATTGATTTTAACTAGTTTCTAAAGTTTTGACACAGGTACATTACAAATTTTATGTTTTACAAAGGTTTACAATACATAGTGATTTACGTGCAAAAGCAAGCTGTTTGGACTAGTTTTTCAACGTTTTCAACGCTTACTTCAAAATTTAAATAACTTTGTGAAAACATTATAAAGTCAATGAAATTATAGATAAACGGTATGTAATCGATCAAAACATATTGATTTTAACTAGTTTCTAAAGTTTTGACACAGGTACATTACAAATTTTATGTTTTACAAAATTGTAAATACATAGTGATTTACGTGCAAAAGCAAGCTGTTTGGACTAGTTTTTCAACGTTTTCAACGCTTACTTCAAAATTTAAATAACTTTGTGAAAACATTATAAAGTCAATGAAATTATAGATAAACGGTATGTAATCGATCAAAACATATTGATTTTAACTAGTTTCTAAAGTTTTGACACAGGTACATTACAAATTTTATGTTTTACAAAGGTTTACAATACATAGTGATTTACGTGCAAAAACAATAAGCTGTTTGCTGTTTGGACTAGTTTTTCAACGTTTTCAACGCTTACTTCAAAATTTAAATAACTTTGTGAAAACATTATAAAGTCAATGAAATTATAGATAAACGGTATGTAATAAACGATCAACATATTGATTTTAACTAGTTTCTAAAGTTTTTTTACACAGGTACATTACAAATTTTATGTTTTACAAAGGTTTACAATACATAGTGATTTACGTGCAAAAGCAAGCTGTTTGGACTAGTTTTTCAACGTTTTCAACGCTTACTTCAAAATTTAAATAACTTTGTGAAAACATTATAAAGTCAATGAAATTATAGATAAACGGTATGTAATCGATCAAAACATATTGATTTTAATTAGTTTCTAAAGTTTTGACACAGGTACATTACAAATTTTATGTTTTACAAAACATAGTGATTTACGTGCAAAAAGCAAGCTGTTTGGACTAGTTTTTCAACGTTTTCAACGCTTACTTCAAAATTTAAATAACTTTGTGAAAAATTTTATAAAGTCAATGAAATTATAGATAAACGGTATGTAATCGATCAAAACATATTGATTTTAACTAGTTTCTAAAGTTTTGACACAGGTACATTACAAATTTTATGTTTTTTAAAGGTTTACAATACATAGTTTTACGTGCAAAAAAAAGCTGTTTGGACTAGTTTTTCAACGTTTTCAACGCTTACTTCAAAATTTAAATAACTTTGTGAAAACATTATAAAGTCAATGAAATTATAGATAAACGGTATGTAATCGATCAAAATATATTGATTTCAACTAGTTTCTAAAGTTTTGACACAGGTACATTACAAATTTTATGTTTTTTTAAAAGGTTTACAATACATAGTGATTTACGTGCAAAAAAAGCAAGCTGTTTGGACTAGTTTTTCAACGTTTTCAACGCTTACTTCAAAATTTAAATAACTTTGTGAAAACATTATAAAGTCAATGAAATTATAGATAAACGGTATGTAATCGATCAAAAACATATTGATTTTAACTAGTTTCTAATGTTTTGACAAGGTACATTAATTTTATTTTTACAAAGGTTTACAATTTTTTATTTTTTTAAAAAGTTTACAATTTTTTTCAACAAAGTTTTTTTCAAAAAAAATTTTTTTGAAAACAAAAAAATGTTTTTAAACGTTTGGAAAAAACATTTTTTTAACTAGTTTTCAAAAATTTTTTTTTCAAAAAAAATTAAATTTTAAAAAATTTTTTTGTTTAAAAAACATTATTTTTCAAAACGTTAAAAAATAACTTTGAAAACATTATAAAAATTATAAACGATAAACATATTGATTTTAATCGATCAAAACATATTTTATTTTTAAAAGGTTAGTTTCTAAAAAGTTTTGACACAGTTTTTTAAAATTTAAATTTTAAAACATTTAAAGTCAAAGAAATTTACAAAACGGTATAATTATTTTAACTAGTTTCTACGTGCAAAACAAATTTTAAGTTTTTTTTACAATACATAGTTTACGTGCAAAAAGCAAGCTTTTGGACTAGTTTTTTTCAACGTTTTCAAATTTCAACGCTTAATAACTTTGTGAAAACTTTATAAAGTCAATGAAATTATAGATAAACGGTGTGAAAACATTATAAAGTCAATGAAATTATAGATAAACGGTATGTAATCGATCAAAACATATTGATTTTAACTAGTTTCTAAAGTTTTGACACAGGTACATTACAAATTTTATGTTTTACAAAGGTTTACAATACATAGTGATTTACGTGCAAAAAAAAAAGCAAGCTGTTTGGACTAGTTTTTCAACGTTTTCAACGCTTACTTCAAAATTTAAATAACTTTGTGAAAACATTATAAAGTCAATGAAATTATAGATAAACGGTATGTAATCGATCAAAACATATTGATTTTAACTAGTTTCTAAAGTTTTGACACAGGTACATTACAAATTTTATGTTTTTTTTGAAAAAGGTTTACAATACATAGTGATTTACGTGCAAAAGCAAGCTGTTTGGACTAGTTTTTCAACGTTTTTTAACGTTTTCAACTTCAAAATTTAAAAAACTTTGTTTGAAAAACATTATAAAGTCAATGAAATTATAATAAACGGTATGTAATCGATAACTTTGTGAAAACATTATAAAATCAATGAAATTATAGATAAACGGTATGTAATCGATCAAAACATATTGATTTTAACTAGTTTCTAAAGTTTTGACACAGGTACATTACAAATTTTATGTTTTACAAAGGTTTACAATACATAGTGATTTACGTGCAAAAAAAACAAGCTGTTTGGACTAGTTTTTCAACGTTTTCAACGCTTTTGGACTTTTTTCAAAATTTAAATAAAATTTTTGTGAAAACATTATAAAGTCAATGAAATTATAGATAAACGGTATGTAATCGATCAAAACATATTGATTTTAACTAGTTTCTAAAGTTTTGACACAGGTACATTACAAATTTTATGTTTTACAAAGGTTTACAATACATAGTGATTTACGTGCAAAAGCAAGCTGTTTGGACTAGTTTTTCAACGCTTACTTCAAAATTTAAATAACTTTGTGAAAACATTATAAAGTCAATGAAATTATAGATAAACGGTATGTAATCGATCAAAACATATTGATTTTAACTAGTTTCTAATGTTTTGACACAGGTACATTAAAACATATTGATTTTCAACTAGTTTCTAATTTTATGTTTTTTTATGTTTTACAAAGGTTTACAATACATAGTGATTTACGTGCAAAAGCAAGCTGTTTGGACTAGTTTTTCAACGTTTTCAACGCTTACTTCAAAATTTAAATAACTTTGTGAAAACATTATAAAGTCAATGAAATTATAGATAAACGGTATGTAATCGATCAAAACATATTGATTTTAACTAGTTTCTAAAGTTTTGAGGTACATTACAAATTTTTTGTTTTTTTAAAGGTTTACAATACATAGTGATTTTACGTGCAAAAAAAGCAAGCTGTTTGGACTAGTTTTTCAACGTTTTCAACGCTTACTTCAAAATTTAAATAACTTTTTGAAAACATTATAAAGTCAATGAAATTATAGATAAACGGTATGTAATCGATCAAAACATATTGATTTTAACTAGTTTCTAAAGTTTTGACACAGGTACATTACAAATTTTTTGTTTTACAAAGGTTTACAATACATAATGATTTTTTTTTAATAAAAAAAAAAGCTGTTTGGACTAGTTTTTACAACGTTTTTTGGACTAGTTTTTCAACGTTTTCAACGCTTACTTCAAAATTTAAATAACTTTGTGAAAACATTATAAAGTCAATGAAATTATAGATAAACGGTATGTAATCGATCAAAACATATTGATTTTAACTAGTTTCTAAAGTTTTTGACACAGGTACATTACAAATTTTATGTTTTTAAAAAGGTTTACAATACATAGTGATTTACGTTTAAAAGCAAGCTTTTTACGACTAGTTTTTTTTTTCAACGTTTTCAACGCTTTTCAAAATTTAAATAACTTTGTGAAAACATTATAAAGTCAATGAAATTATAGATAAACGATAAAAATTTGATTTTAACATATTGATTTTAACTAAAATAAAAAATTTTAAAAGGTTTACAATACATAGTGATTTAAAATTTTATGTTTTTTTCAACGTTTTCAACAAAAAATTTTTTTACAATATTAAAATTTATTTACGTATGTTTCGAAAAACAAGATTTTAACTTTTTAAAAAGTTTTTTTGACACAGGTACATTTTTTTACAAAGGTTTACAATACATTTTTACAAAAAAAAAGCTGTTTGGACTAGTTTTTCAACGTTTTCAACGCTTTTCAAAATTAACTTTGTGAAAACATTATAAAGTCAATGAAATTATAGATAAAATTATAGATAAACGGTATGTAATCGATCAAAACATATTGATTTTAACTAGTTTCTAAAGTTTTGACACAGGTTTTACATTACAAATTTTATGTTTTACAAAGGTTTACAATACATAGTGATTTACGTGCAAAAAATATTTGAAGCTGTTTGGACTAGTTTTTCAACGTTTTCAACGTTTTCTTACTTCAAAATTTAAATAACTTTGTGAAAACATTATAAAGTCAATGAAATTATAGATAAACGGTATGTAATCGATCAAAACATATTGATTTTAACTAGTTTCTAAAGTTTTTTTACAGGTACATTACAAAAATTTTTTTTTTACAAAGGTTTACAATACATAGTGATTTACGTGCAAAAAAGCAAGTTGTTTGGACTAGTTTTTTCAACGTTTTCAACGCTTACTTCAAAATTTAAATAACTTTGTTTTTTTTTTATAAAGTCAATGAAATTATAGATAAACGGTATGTAATCGATCAAAACATATTGATTTTAACTAAAATTTCTAAAAATTTGAATCACAATAAACGGTATGTAATCGATCAAAACATTTGATTTTAACAAAAGTTTTGACACAGGTACATTACAAATTTATGTTTTACAAAGGTTTACAATACATAGTGATTTACGTGCAAAAAAGCAAGCTGTTTGGACTAGTTTTTCAACGTTTTCAACGCTTACTTCAAAATTTAAATAACTTTGTGAAAACATTATAAAGTCAATGAAATTATAGATAAACGGTATGTAATCGATCAAAACATATTGATTTTAACTAGTTTCTAAAGTTTTGACACATTACAAATTTTATGTTTTACATTTAAATAAATTTTATTTTTTGGAAAAAATTTTCAACAATTTACAATTTTAAATTATAAATTAGTTTAAAAAAATTTGTTTTCTAAAGTTTTTTTTTTTTTTTTTCATTAAAATTTTATGTTTTTTTTACAATACATAGTTTTACAAAAAAGCAAGCTTTTGGACTTTTTTCAACGTTTTCAACGCTTTTCAAAATTTAAATAACTTTGTGAAAACATTATAAAAATGAAATTATAGATAAACGGTATGTAAAACGATTTTAAAAAAGTTTTTTAATTGATTTTAACTAGTTTTTACAAAAGTTTTGACACAAAAAAGCAAGTTTGACATTTTTCAACAAATTTTAAATAACTTTTTATAAAGGAAATTTAGATAAACGGTATGTAATCATCAAAACATATTGATTTTACTAGTTTCTAAAGTTTTGACAAAAAAAACGTGCAAAAAGCAAGCTGTTTGGACTAGTTTTTCAACGTTTTCAACGCTTACTTCAAAATTTAAATAACTTTGTGAAAACATTATAAAGTCAATGAAATTATAGATAAACGGTATGTAATCGATCAAAACATATTGATTTTAACTAGTTTCTAAAATTTTTACACAGGTTTTTTTACAAATTTTTGGACTGTTTTTTTACAAAGGTTTACAATACAAACGTGATTTACGTTTTAAGCTGTTTGGACTAGTTTTTTTCAACGTTTTCAACAAAATTTCAACGCTTACTTCAAAATTTAAATAACTTTGTGAAAACATTATAAAAAAATCAATGAAATTATAGATAAACGGTATGTAATCGATCAAAACATATTGAATTTAACTAGTTTCTAAAGTTTTGACACAGGTACATTACAAATTTTATGTTTTACAAAGGTTTACAATACATAGTGATTTACGTGCAAAAAAAACAGCTGTTTGGACTAGTTTTTTTTTCAAAAGCTTTTCAACGCTTTTGGACTCAAAATTTAAAAAACTTTTTTAACTTTGTGAAAATTATAAAGTCAATGAAATTATAGATAAACGGTATGTAATCGATCAAAACATATTGATTTTAACTAGTTTCTAAAGTTTTGACACAGGTACATTTTTGTTTTTTTTAAATTTTTGTTTACAAAAAGGTTTTACAAAACGCTTTATTTACAATTTACATAGTGATTTACGTTTAAATCAAAAACATATTGCAAGCTTTCTAAAGTTTGGACTAGTTTTTTTTAACGTTTTCAACGCTTTTTTCAACGTTTTCAAAAATTAAATAACTTTGTGAAAACATTATAAAAAATCAATGAAATTATAGATAAACGGTATGTAATCGATCAAAACATATTGATTTTAAACTAGTTTCTAAAGTTTTGACACAGGTACATTACAAAAATTTATGTTTTACAAAGGTTTACAATACATAGTGATTTACGTTTCAAAAAAACATTAAGCTGTTTGGACTAGTTTTTCAACGTTTTTGGACAACGCTTTTTCTTCAAAATTTAAATAACTTTGTTAAAAATGAAATTATAAAGTCAATGAAAAAATATATTTTAACTAGATAAAAATTTTTTGACAAAATATGTAAAATCGATTTTATAAACATATTGATTTAAAAAAGAAATTATAGATAAATCAAAACATATTGATTTTAACTAGTTTCTAAAGTTTTTTTATGTTTTACACAAAATTTACAATACATACATTTTTGGAATTTTTTTTTGTTTTTTTCAAAATTTAATAACTTTGTGAAAAAAACATTTTAAAGTGAAATTTAAACGTTATAAAGTAAAAAAAAACATATTAATTTTCAAAACATATTTTTAAAAGTTTTTTTTGACACAGGTACATTACAAATTTTATGTTTTTTTACAAAACATAGTTTTACGTGCAAAAAAACAAGCTGTTTGGAAAAAATTTAAAAAATTTAAATAACTTTGTGAAAACATTATAAAGTCAATGAAATTATAGATAAACGGTATGTAATCGATCAAAACATATTGATTTTAACTAGTTTCTAAAGTTTTGACACAGGTACATTACAAATTTTATGTTTTACAAAGGTTTACAATACATAGTGATTTACGTTTAAAAAAAGCTGTTTGGACTAGTTTTTTTTTCAACGTTTTCAACGCTTACTTAAAAATTTAAATAACTTTGTCAATGAAAATAGATTAACGGTAAAATCAATGAAAACATATTGATTTTAAACGGTAAAAAATAATCGATTAAAACATATTTTATAAATTTTAAAATATTTTATAAAAAAGCAAGTTTTGGACTAGTTTTTCAACGTTTTCAACGCTTACTTCAAAATTTAAATAACTTTGTGAAAACATTATAAAGTCAATTATAGATAAACGGTATGTAATCGATCAAAACATTTGATTTTAACTAGTTTCTAAAGTTTTGACACAGGTACATTACAAATTTTAATTTTTTACAAAGGTTTACAATACATAGTGATTTACGTGCAAAAAAGCAAGCTGTTTGGACTAGTTTTTCAACGTTTTCAACGCTTACTTCAAAATTTAAATAACTTTGTGAAAACATTATAAAGTCAATGAAATTATAGATAAACGGTATGTAATCGATCAAAACATATTGATTTTTTTTAACTAGTTTCTAAAGTTTTGACACAGGTACATTACAAATTTTATGTTTTTTTAAAGGTTTACAATACATAGTGATTTACGTGCAAAAAAAGCTGTTTGGACTAGTTTTTTTTTCAAAGCTTTTCAACGTTTTTAAAAACATTTTAACAAAAATTAAATAAAACGGTTTGAAAAACATTTGATTTTTCAATTTAATTTTTGAAATTATAGATAAAACGGTTGTAAAGGTCAAAAGTGATTTACAAAACATATTGATTTTAACTAGTTTCAACGCTAAAAATTTTGGTAAAAAGTTTTAATTTATAAAAACGGTTTATTTTTTTAACAAAGGTTTAAAGTTTTGACAATACATTACAAATTTTATTTTTACAAAGGTTTACAATACAAGTGATTTACGTGCAAAAAAGCAAGCTGTTTGGACTAGTTTTCACAGGTACATAACGTTTTCAACGTTTTCAAAATTTAAACTTCAAAATTTAAATAACTTTGTGAAAAAACAACGTTTTCAACGCTTACTTCAAAATTTAAATAACTTTGTGAAAACATTATAAAGTCAATGAAATTATAGATAAACGGTATGTAATCGATCAAAACATATTGATTTTAACTAGTTTCTAAAGTTTTGACACAGGTACATTACAAATTTTATGTTTTACAAAGGTTTACAATACATAGTGATTTACGTGCAAAAAAAGCAAGCTGTTTGGACTAGTTTTTCAACGTTTTCAACGCTTACTTCAAAATTTAAATAACTTTGTGAAAACATTATAAAGTCAATGAAATTATAGATAAACGGTATGTAATCGATCAAAACATATTGATTTTAACTAGTTTCTAAAGTTTTTTAACACAGGTACATTACAAATTTTATGTTTTACAAAGGTTTACAATACATAGTGATTTACGTGCAAAAAGCAAGCTGTTTGGACTTTTAGTTTTTTTTTACGTTTTTTACAACGCTTACTTTTTCAACGTTTAAATAACTTTGTGAAAATAACTTTGTGAAAACATTATAAAGTCAATGAAATTATAGATAAACGGTATGTAATCGATCAAAACATATTGATTTTAACTAGTTTCTAAAGTTTTGACACAGGTACATTACAAATTTTATGTTTTTTAAAGGTTTACAATACATAGTGATTTACGTGCAAAAAGCAAGCTGTTTGGACTAGTTTTTCAACGTTTTCAACGCTTTTGGACTTCAAAATTTAAATAACTTTGTTTTTATAAAGTCAATGAAATTATAGATAAACGATATGTAAACGATCAAAACATATTGATTTTAACTAGTTTTAAAAAAAAGCTTTTTTAAGGTTTTTTCAACATTACAAATTTTATTTGTTTTACAAAAATTTTATTTTACAATAAAACATTTTAAGTGATTTACACAGTTTTTTGAAAATGTTTTACAAGGTTTACAATGTTTTACGTGGCTGTTTGGACTAGTTTTTCAACGTTTTCAACGCTTACTTCAAAATTTAAATAACTTTGTGAAAACATTATAAAGTCAATGAAATTATAGATAAACGGTATGTAATCGATCAAAACATATTGATTTTAAACATATTGATTTTAAACTAGTTTCTATGTTTTGACACAGGTACATTACAAATTTTATGTTTTACAAAGGTTTACAATACATAGTGATTTACGTGCAAAAAACGTTTTCAAGCTGTTTTAAATAACTTTGGACTTATAAAAGTTTTTAGATAAACGGTAAATCGTTTTTTTAACTAGTTTCAAAAAAAAAACAGGTACATTAAAAAATTTATGTTTTACAAAATTTACTTACTTCAAAAAAGCTGTTTGGACTAGTTTTTTTTCGTTTTCAACGCTTTAAATAACTTTGTGAAAACATTATAAAGTCAATGAAATTATAGATAAACGGTATGTAATCGATCAAAACATATTGATTTTAACTAGTTTCTAAAGTTTTGACACAGGTACATTACAAATTTTATATGTTTTAAAAAGCAAACTAGGTTTTCACAATACATAGTGATTTACGTGCAAAAAAACAAGCTGTTTGGACTAGTTTTTTTACAACGTTTTCAAAAAGCAAGCTGTTTGGACTTTTTTCAACGTTTTCAAAAAAAATAAATAACTTTGTGAAAACATTATAAAGTCAATGAAATTATAGATAAACGGTATGTAATCGATCAAAACATATTGATTTTAACTAGTTTCTAAAGTTTTGACACAGGTACATTACAAATTTTATGTTTTTTTACAAAGGTTTACAACATAGTGATTTACGTACAAAACTAGCAAGCAAAACGTTTTCAACGTTTTTAAAAACGTTTTCAAAAAAAAAATTTTATAAAAAGGTTTACATTAAAAAGCTGTTTGACTATTTCAACGTTTTCATTATAATTTAAACGGTATGATAAAACATTAAAAGTCAATGAAATTATAATAAACGGTATGTAATCGATTTTATATTGATTTTAACTAGTTTCTAAAGTTTTGACACAGGTACATTACAAATTTTATGTTTTACAAAGGTTTACAATACATAGTTTATTTACGTGCAAAAGCAAGCTGTTTTTGGACTAGTTTTTTTCACGTTTTCAACGCTTACAAAATTTAAATAACTTTGTGAAAAAACATTATAAAACATTATGAAATTATAGATAAACGGTATGTAATCGATCAAAACATATTGATTTTAACTAGTTTCTAAAGTTTTGACACAGGTACATTAAAATTTTATGTTTTTACAAAGGTTTACAATACATAGTGATTTACGTGCAAAAAAAATCAAAAAGCTGTTTGGACTAGTTTTTCAACGTTTTCAACGCTTACTTCAAAATTTAAATAACTTTGTGAAAACATTAAAAAGTCAATAACTTTGTGAAAACATTATAAATGAAATTATAGATAAACGGTATGTAATCGATCAAAACATATTGATTTTAACTTTCTAGTTTTGACACTAATTACAAATTTTATGTTTTTTAAAGGTTTACATACATAGTTTATTTACGTGCAAAAGTTTTTTTTATGTTTTTTCAAAAGTTTAAAAATTTTTTAAAAAAACATTTAAAGTTTTGAAATTATAGAAAACGGTATGTTTTTTGGATTTTTTCAACTTTTCAAAATTAAAATTTTAAAAAACATTATAAAGTCAATGAAATTAAAAAACGGTTTTCGATCAAAACATATTGATTTTAACAAAAAGTTTTGACAATACATTAGTTTTTTGTTTTTTTAAAAGTTTTACAATACATAGTGATTTACGTGCAAAAAAGCAAGCTTTTTGGACTTTTTTCAACGTTTTCAACGCTTAAAAATTTAAAAAATAAATAACTTTGTGAAAACATTATAAAGTCAATGAAATTATAGATAAACGGTATGTAATCGATCAAAACATATTGATTTTAACTAGTTTCTAAAGTTTTTTGACACAGGTACATTACAAATTTTATGTTTTACAAAGGTTTACAATACATAGTGATTTACGTGCAAAAAAGCAAGCTGTTTGGACTAGTTTTTCAACGTTTTCAACGCTTACTTCAAAATTTAAATAACTTTGTGAAAACATTATAAAGTCAATGAAATTATAGATAAACGGTATGTAATCGATCAAAACATATTGATTTTAACGTTTCTAAAGTTTTTTGTTTCTAAATTTTTGACACAGGTTTACATTAAAAATTTTATGTTTTTTTCAACAAAGGTTTAAATAACATAGTGATTTACAATGTTATAGCAAAAAATCGCAAAACTGTTTGTTTCTAAATTTTTGACACACAATACTTTTAGTTTTTTTAAACGTTTTCAACAAAAGCTTACTTCAAAATTTAAATAACTTTGTGAAAACATTATAAAGTCAATGAAATTATAGATAAACGGTATGTAATCGATCAAAACATATTGATTTTAACTAGTTTCTAAAGTGTTTTTTTTGACACAGGTACATTACAAATTTTATGTTTTTTAAAAGGTTTACAATACATAGTGATTTACGTGCAAAAAAGCAAGCTGTTTGGACTAGTTTTTTTCAACGTTTTCAACGCTTACTTCAAAATTTAAATAACTTTGTGAAAACATTATAAAGTCAATGAAATTATAGATAAACGGTATGTAAAACATTTGATTTTAACTATCAAAACATATTTTATTTTAACTAGTTTCTAAACTAGTTTTTTTCACGTTTTGAAATACAATGAAATTATAGATAAACGGTATTACAAATTTTAACTTTTCTAAAGTTTTTACAAATTTTTATGTTTTACAAACGTTTACAATACATAGTGATTTACGTGCAAAAAGCAAAGCTGTTTACAATACATAGTGATTTACGTGCAAAAAACAAGCTGTTTGGACTAGTTTTTCAACGTTTTCAACGCTTACTTCAAAATTTAAATAACTTTGTGAAAACATTATAAAACGTCAATGAAATTATAGATAAACGGTATGTAATCGATCAAAACATATTGATTTTAACTAGTTTCTAAAGTTTTTTTTTTTACATTACAAATTTTATGTTTTACAAAGGTTTACAATACATAGTGATTTACGTGCAAAAAAAGCAAGCTGTTTGGACTAGTTTTTTTTCACGTTTTCAACGCTTACTTCAAAATTTAAATAACTTTGTGAAAACATTATAAAAGTCAATGAAATTATAGATAAACGGTATGTAATCGATCAAAACATATTGATTTTAACTTTCTCTAAAGTTTTGACACAGGTACATTACAAATTTTATGTTTTACAAAGGTTTACAATACATAGTGATTTACGTGCAAAAAGCAAGCTGTTTGGACTAGTTTTTTCAACGTTTTTTCAACGCTTACTTCAAAATTTAAATAACTTTGTGAAAACATTATAAAAACATGAAATTATAGATAAACGGTATGTAATCGATCAAAACATATTGATTTTAACTAGTTTCTAAAGTTTTGACACAGGTACATTTTTTATGTTTTACAAAGGTTTACAATACATAGTGATTTACGTGCAAAAAAAAGTTTTTGTTTGGACAACGTTTTTTGGAACGTTTTCAACAAAATTTAAAATAAAATTTAAATAACTTTGAAAATTATAAAGTCAATGAAATTATAATTATAAAACGGTAATAATCGATCAAAACATATTGATTTTAACTAGTTTCTAAAGTTTTTGACACAGGTACATTACAAATTTTATGTTTTACAAAGGTTTACAATACATAGTGATTTACGTGCAAAAAAGCAAGCTGTTTGGACTAGTTTTTCAACGTTTTCAACGCTTACTTCAAAATTTAAATAACTTTGTGAAAACATTATAAAGTCAATGAAATTATAGATAAACGGTATGTAATCGATCAAAACATATTGATTTTAACTAGTTTCTAATGTTTTGACACATACATTAAAATTTTATGTTTTAAAAGGTTTTAAAGGTTTATACATAGTGATTTATTTACAAAAAAGCAAGCTGTTTGGACTAACAACGTTTTCAACAATTACTTCAAAATTTAAATAACTTTGTGAAAACATTATAAAAAAATTTTATAGATAAAAACATATTTTTAATCGATCAAAACATATTGATTTTAACTAAATCTAAAAAAGCAAGCTGTTTTTTAAAACGTTTTTCAACGCTTACAAAATTTAAATTTTGTGAAAACATTTAAAGTCAATGAAATTATAGATAAACGGTTTCAAAACATATTGATTTTAACTAGTTTCTAATGTTTTGACAACATTACAAATTTTATGTTTTACAACAAAGGTTTACAATATAGTGATTTACGTGCAAAAGCAAGCTGTTTGGACTAGTTTTTCAACGTTTTCAACGCTTACTTCAAAATTTAAATAACTTTGTGAAAAACATTATAAAGTCAATGAAATTATAGATAAACGGTATGTAATCGATCAAAACATATTGATTTTAACTAGTTTCTAAAGTTTTGACACAGGTACATTACAAATTTTATGTTTTACAAAAAGTTTACAATACATAGTTTTACGTGCAAAAGCAAGCTGTTTGGACTAGTTTTTCAACGTTTTCAAAATTTAAATAACTTTTTGTGAAAACATTTAAATTTTTAGATAAACGGTATGTAATTTCAAAACATATTGATTTTAACTTTAGTTTCAAAACAAATTAAAATTTTATAAACAAAGGTTTATAATAAAAAAAGCAAAACTTTTTGGAAACGTTTTCAACGCTTTAAAAATTAAATAACTTTAAAAACATTATAAAGTCAATGAAAACGGTTATAGATAAACATATTTAAAATTTTTTAACTAGTTTTTTTTTGACAAAGGTACATTAAACTTTAATTTTATTTTTAAAAATTTTAAAGTTTATTATAGTAAAACGATTTACATTGCAAAAACTAAGCTGTTTACAAATTTTTTTTACAACGTTTTTTATAACGATTTTTCAAAAAAGCTGTTTGGACTATTTTCAACGCTTTTTCAAAAAAAATAACTTTGTGAAAACATTATAAAGTCAATGAAATTATAGATAAACGGTATGTAATCGATCAAAACATATTGATTTTAACTAGTTTCTAATGTTTTGACACAGGTACATTACAAATTTTATGTTTTACAAAGGTTTACAATACATAGTGATTTACGTGCAAAAAGCAAGCTGTTTGGACTAGTTTTTTTTAACGTTTTCAACGCTTTACTTCAAAATTTAAATAACTTTTTGTGAAAAACATTAAAAAAATCAAAACATTATAAAGTCAATTATAGATAAACGGTATGTAATCGATCAAAACATATTGATTTTAACTAGTTTCTAAAGTTTTGACACAGGTACATTACAAATTTTATGTTTTACAAAGGTTTACAATACATAGTGATTTACGTGCAAAAGCAAGCTGTTTGGACTAGTTTTTCAACGTTTTCAACGCTTACTTCAAAATTTAAATAACTTTGTGAAAACATTATAAAGTCAATGAAATTATAGATAAACGGTATGTAATCGATCAAAACATATTGATTTTAACTAGTTTCTAAAGTTTTGACACAGGTACATTTTGACACAGGTACATAAATTTTATGTTTTACAAAGGTTTACAATACATAGTGATTTACGTGCAAAAAAGCTGTTTGGAATAGTTTTTCAACGTTTTCAACGCTTACTTCAAAATTTAAATAACTTTGTGAAAACATTATAAAGTCAATGAAATTATAGATAAACGGTATGTAATCGATCAAAACATATTGATTTTAACTAGTTTCTAAAACATTGACACAGGTACATTACAAATTTTTTTGTTTTACAAAGGTTTACAATACATAGTTTTACGTGCAAAAAAAGCTGTTTGGACTAGTTTTTCAACGTTTTCAACGCTTTAAAAATTTAAATAACTTTGTGAAAACATTATAAAGTCAATGAAATTATAGATAAACGGTTGTAATCGATCAAAAAAAATTTGATTTTAACTAGTTTCTAAAAACAGGTAAATTAAAAATTTTATGTTTTTTAAAAGGTTTACAATACATAGTGATTTACGTTTAAAAAAGCATTTTGGATTAGTTTTTCAACGTTTTCAACGATTCAAAAATAACTTTTTTGAAAACATTATTTATAGATAAACGGTTTTTTCAAAAAACATATTGATTTTAACTTTTCTAAAGTTTTGACACAGGTACATTAAACATAGTGATTTACGTGCAAAAAGCAAGCTGTTTGGACTAGTTTTTCAACGTTTTCAACGCTTACTTCAAAATTTAAATAACTTTGTTAAACATTATAAAGTCAATGAAATTATAGATAAAATCGTAAAACATTAATCGATAAAATCGATTTAAACACATATTTTTATTTTTTAACTAGTTTCTAATTTTGATTTTAACTAGTTTCTAATGTTTTGACACAGGTACATTACAAATTTTATGTTTTACAAAGGTTTACAATACATAGTGATTTACGTGCAAAAGCAAGCTGTTTGGACTAGTTTTTTTAACGTTTTCAACGCTTAAAAAACTTTTCAAAATTTAAAAAATTAAATAACTTTGTGAAAACATTATAAAAATCAATGAAATTATAGATAAACGGTATGTAATCGATCAAAACATATTGATTTTAACTAGTTTCTAAAGTTTTTAACACAGGTACATTTTTAAATTTTATGTTTTACAAAGGTTTACAATACATAGTGATTTACGTGCAAAAAAAAAAGCTGTTTGGACTAGTTTTTTTCACGTTTTCAACGCTTACTTCAAAATTTAAATAACTTTGTGAAAAAACATTATAAAGTCAATGAAATTATAGATAAACGGTATGTAATCGATCAAAACATATTGATTTTAACTAGTTTCTAATGTTTTGACACAGGTACATTACAAAAATTTATGTTTTACAAAGGTTTACAATACATAGTGATTTACGTGCAAAAAGCAAGCTGTTTGGACTAGTTTTTTTCAACGTTTTCAACGCTTACTTCAAAATTTAAATAACTTTGTGAAAACATTATAAAGTCAATGAAATTATAGATAAACGGTATCGATCAAAACATATTGTTTTAATCGATCAAAACATATTGATTTTTTAAATTACATAGTTTCTAAAAGTTTTGACACAGGTTTTTTCAACGCTTAAAAATTTTAAATAACTTTGTTTTAAAAAAAATTTAAAATAATCATAAAAACATATTGATTTTTTAACTAGTTTCAAAAACACAGGTACATTACAAATTTTATGTTTTACAAAGGTTTACAATACATAGTGATTTAAAAAAAAAAGCTTTTTGGACTAGTTTTTCAACGTTTTCAACGCTTACTTCAAAATTAAATAACTTTGTGAAAACATTATAAAGTCAATGAAATTATAGATAAACGGTATGTAATCGATCAAAACATATTGATTTTAACTAGTTTCTAAAGTTTTGACACAGGTACATTACAAATTTTATGTTTTACAAAAAGGTTACAATACATAGTGATTTACGTGCAAAAAAAAAAGCTGTTTGGACTAGTTTTTTCAACGTTTTCAACGCTTACTTCAAAATTTAAATAACTTTGTGAAAACATTATAAAGTCAATGAAATTATAGATAAACGGTATGTAATCGATCAAAACATATTGATTTTAACTAGTTTCTAAAGTTTTGACACTGGTACATTACAAATTTTATGTTTTACAAAGGTTTACAATACATAGTGATTTACGTGCAAAAGCTAGCTGTTTGGACTAGTTTTTCAACGTTTTCAACGCTTACTTCAAAATTTAAATAACTTTGTGAAAACATTATAAAGTCAATGAAATTATAGATAAACGGTATGTAATCGATCAAAACATATTGATTTTAACTAGTTTCTAAAGTTTTGACACAGGTACATTACAAATTTTATGTTTTACAAAGGTTTACAATACATAGTGATTTACGTGCAAAAAGCAAGCTGTTTGGACTAGTTTTTCAACGTTTTTTTTTATAAAAAATTTAAATAAACGGTATGTAATCGATCAAAACATTTTTTAAAGTTTCTAAAGTTTTGAAAATTTTATGTTTTAAAACAATACATAGTGATTTACGTGCAAAAAAGCTGTTTGGACTAGTTTTTTTTTTTTTCAAAAATTTAAATAACTTTGTGAAAACATTATAAAGTCAATGAAATTATAGAAAACGGTAAAATTTTAACTAAAAAGTTTTGACACAAAAAATTTTATGACAATAAGTGATTTACGTGCAAAAAAGCTGTTTGGACTAAACGTTTTCAACGTTTTCAAAATTTAAATAACTTTGTGAAAACATTATAAAGTCAATGAAATTATAGATAAACGGTATGTTTAAAAACATATTGATTTTAACTAGTTTCTAAAGTTTTTTAAAATTTTAAAAGTTTTTACGTGCTAATTTTGATTTACATGCTACATTTTTTTTTTGTTTTTTTACAAAAACGGTTTACAATACATAGTGATTTACGTTTCTAAAAGCAAGCTGTTTGGACTAGTTTTTTAAATACATAGTTTTCAAAAAAAAAAGCTTTTGGACTTTTTTTCAAAATTTAAATTACTTTTAAATAACTTTGTGAAAACATTATAAAGTCAATGAAATTATAGATAAACGGTATGTAATCGATCAAAACATATTGATTTTAACTAGTTTCTAAAGTTTTTTACACAGGTACATTACAAATTTTATGTTTTACAAAGGTTTACAATACATAGTGATTTACGTTTTTAAACAAGCTGTTTGGACTAGTTTTTTTTTTTTCAACGCTTACTTTAAAATTTAAAAAATTATAAAGTCAAAAAATTATAAACGGTTTGTAATCGAAAAACATATTGATTTTAAACGGTATTCTAATCGATCAAAACATATTTTTTTTTAAAAGGTTTAATAATACATATTTCTAAAAAAAGCAAGCTTTTTTGACACAACGTACATTTAAATAACTTTGTGAAAACATTAAAATTTTGTTTTTAAAAAGGTTTACAATAAAAAACATATTTTAACTAGTTTTAAAGTGGTAAAAAAACGTTTTGACAAGCAAATTTAAAATTTTATGTTTTTATAAACGTTTGGACTAGTTTTTTTTTTCGTTTTCAAAAACATATTGATTTTAACTTTTCTAAAATTTTGAAAATAAAAAAAATTTTTAAAAAGGTTTAAATACTTTTTACAAAACAAATTATAAAAATAAATTTAAATATAGATAAACGATAGAAAAAAACGGTCGATCAAAACATATTGATTTTAACTAGTTTCTAAAGTTTTTGACACAGGTACATTACAAATTTTATGTTTTACAAAGGTTTACAATACATAGTGATTTACGTGCAAAAAAAAAGCTGTTTGGACTAGTTTTTCAACGTTTTCAACGCTTACTTCAAAATTTAAATAACTTTGTGAAAACATTATAAAGTCAATGAAATTATAGATAAACGGTATGTAAATCGATCAAAACATATTGATTTTAACTAGTTTCTAAAGTTTTGACACAGGTACATTACAAATTTTATGTTTTTTAAAGGTTTACAATACATAGTATTTACGTTTAAAAAAAGCAAGCTGTTTGGACTAACGTTTTTACAACGTTTTATAGATAAACGGTATGTAATCAAACTAGTTTCTTTTACATTACAAATTTTATGTTTTACAAAGGTTTACAATACAAATTTGTTTGGACTAGTTTTTTTCAACGTTTTCAACGCTTACTTTTAAATAAAAAAAACATTATAAAGTCAATGAAATTATAGATAAACGGTATGTAATCGATCAAAACATATTGATTTTAACTAGTTTCTAAAGTTTTGACACAGGTACATTACAAATTTTATGTTTTACAAAGGTTTACAATACATATTTATTTAAAAAAGCAAGCTGTTTGGACTAGTTTTTCAACGTTTTCAACGCTTAAGTCAAAATTTAAATAACTTTGTTTTTTTTCATTTTTAAAGTCAATGAAATTTAAATAAACGGTATTATAATCGATCAAAACATATTGAAACGTTTTAATCTAATTAAAATTGAACAAACATTTTTATTTTATGTTTTAAATTTTATGTTTTACAAAAAGTTTTTTTCAACAACGTACAAAATTTTAATTTACATTATAAAATCAATGTTTTAGATTTACGGTATTTAATCGATTTTATTTTGGAACTAGTTTTTTTTTTGAACGTTTTTTAATTTTATGTTTTACAAAAGGTTTACAAAATTTGATTTAAAAGCTGTTTGTTTTTTTTTTCAACGTTTTCACGCTTACTTCAAAATTTAAATAACTTTGTGAAAACATTATAAAGTCAATGAAATTATAGATAAACGGTATGTAATCGATCAAAACATAAACATTTTTTAACTAGTTTCTAAAGTTTTGACACAGGTACATTACAAATTTTATGTTTTACAAAAAAACAATACATAGTGATTTACGTGCAAAAACAAGCTGTTTGGACTAGTTTTTTTATTTTTACAACGTTTTCAACGCTTACTTCAAAATTTAAATAAAATTTTTCAAATGAAAAATTATAAAGTCAATGAAATTATAGATAAACGGTATGTAATCGATCAAAACATATTGATTTTAACTAGTTTCTAAAGTTTTGACACAGGTACATTACAAATTTTTTTTACAAAGGTTTACAATACATAGTGATTTACAATAAAAAAGCAAGCTTTACGTTTGGAAGCTTTGTTTTTTCAACGTTTTCAACGCTTTTTCAAAATTTAAATAAAATTTTGAAAAAACATTATAAAACAATGAAATTATAGATAAACGGTATAAACGGTCGATCAAAACATATTGATTTTAACTAACTAGTTTTTAAAGTTTTGACACAGGTACATTACAAATTTTATGTTTTTTTAAGGTTTACAATACATAGTGATTTACGTGCAAAAAGCAAGCTGTTTTTACAAAAGGTTTACAATACATAGTGATTTTTTGCAAAAGCAAGCTTTTGGAACGCGTTTTCAACGCTTACTTCAAAATTTAAATAACTTTGTGAAAACATTAAAAAGTCAATGAAATTATAGATAAACGGTATGTAATCGATCAAAACATATTGATTTTAACTAGTTTCTAAAGTTTTGACACAGGTACATTACAAATTTTATGTTTTACAAAGGTTTACAATACATAGTCATTTACGTGCAAAAAGCAAGCTGTTTGGACTAGTTTTTTAACTTTGTTTTTTCAACGCTTACTTCAAAATTTTTTAATAACTTTGTGAAAACAATAAAAATTTCAATGAAATTATAGATAAAAACATATGTAATCGATCAAAACATATTGATTTTAACTAAACGTTTAATCGATAAAATTTTTTAACTAACATATTAAAGTTTTGACACAGGTACATTACAAATTTTATGTTTTACAAAGGTTTACAATACATAGTGATTTACAAAAGCAAGCTGTTTGGAAACGTTTTCAACGCTTACTTCAAAATTTAAATAACAAAACATTATAAAGTCAATGAAATTATAGATAAACGGTATGTAATCGATTTTGATTTTAACTAGTTTTAAAGTTTTGACAACATTACAAATTTTTTGTTTTACAAAGGTTTACAATACATAGTGATTTACGTTTTTTTTTTTCAACGTTTTCAACGCTTACTTCAAAATTTAAATAACTTTGTGAAAACATTATAAAGTCAATGAAATTATAGATAAACGTATGTAATCGATCAAAACATATTGATTTTAACTAGTTTCTAAAGTTTTGACACAGGTACATTACAAATTTTATGTTTTTACAAAGGTTTACAATACATAGTGATTTACGTGCAAAAAGCAAGCTGTTTGGACTAGTTTTTCAACGTTTTCAACGCTTACTTCAAAATTTAAATAACTTTGTGAAAACATTATAAAAAGTCAATGAAATTATAGATAAACGGTATGTAATCGATCAAAACATATTGATTTTAACTAGTTTCTAAAGTTTTTGACACAGGTAACAAATTTTAAATTTACAAAAAATTTTACAATACATTTCAAATGATTTTTACGTGCAAAAATTATAGCAAGCATTTTTAACTAGTTTCTAAAGTTTTGACACAGGTACATTAGTTTTTTTACAATACATAGTTTTACAAAAAAAAGCAGCTTTTGGACTTCAAAATTTAAAATTTAAATTTTGTGAAAACATTATAAAAAAATGAAATTATAGATAAACGGTATGTAATCGATCAAAACATATTGATTTTAACTAGTTTCTAAATGTTTTCAAAACATACAACTAGTTTCTAAAGTTTTGACACAGGTACATACTAAATTTTATGTTTTAATTTTATGTTTTACAAAAAGTTTACAATACATAGTGATTTACGTGCAAAAAGCAAGCTGTTTGGACTAGTTTTTTTCAACGTTTTCAACGCTTACTTCAAAATTTAAATAACTTTGTGAAAACATTATAAAGTCAATGAAATTATAGATAAACGGTATGTAATCGATCAAAACATATTGATTTTAACTAGTTTCTAAATTTTGACACAGGTACATTTTTTATGTTTTTTAAGTTTTACAAATAGTTTTACGTTTACAAAAAAAAAAAGCTGTTTGGACTAGTTTTTTTCAACGTTTTCAACGCTTACTTCAAAATTTAAATAACTTTTTTATAAAGTCAATGAAATTATAGATAAACGGTATGTAATCGATCAAAACATATTGATTTTTTTAGTTTCTAAAGTTTTTTTTTTTTTACAATACATAGTTTTACGTGCAAAAAGCAAGCTGTTTGGACTAGTTTTTTCAACGTTTTCAACGCTTACTTCAAAATTTAAATAACTTTGTGAAAACATTATAAAGTCAATGAAATTATAGATAAACGGTATGTAATCGATCAAAACATATTGATTTTAACTAGTTTCTAAAGTTTTGACACAGGTACATTACAAATTTTATGTTTTACAAAGGTTTACAATACATAGTGATTTACGTGCAAAAGCAAGCTGTTTGGACTAGTTTTTCAACGTTTTCAACGCTTAATTCAAAATTTAAATAACTTTGTGAAAACATTATAAAGTCAATGAAATTATAGATAAACGGTATGTAATCGATCAAAACATATTGATTTTAACTAGTTTCTAAAGTTTTTTTTTACACAGGTTTTTACACAGGTTTACAAAATTTTATGTTTTACAAAGGTTTACAATACATAGTGATTTACGTGCAAAAAAAAAAGCAAGCTGTTTGGACTAGTTTTTCAACGTTTTCAACGCTTACTTCAAAATTTAAATAACTTTGTGAAAACATTATAAAGTCAATGAAATTATAGATAAACGGTATGTAATCGATCAAAACATATTGATTTTAACTAGTTTCTAAAGTTTTGACACAGGTACATTACAAATTTTATGTTTTACAAAGGTTTACAATACATAGTGATTTACGTGCAAAAAAGCAAGCTGTTTGGACTAGTTTTTTTTACGTTTTTTTATGTTTTAACGCTTTTACGTGCAAAAGCAAGCTGTTTGGAAAACGTTTTCAACGCTTAAAAATTTAAATAACTTCGATGAAAACAAAACATTATAAAGTCAATGAAATTATAGATAAAACATTATAAAGTCAATGAAATTATAGATAAACGGTATGTAATCGATCAAAACATATTGATTTTAACTAGTTTCTAAAGTTTTTTGACACAGGTTTACACATTACAAATTTTATGTTTTTTCAACAAAGGTTTTTACAATTTACATAGTGATTTACGTGCAAAAACAAGCTGTTTTTGGACTTTTTTTTTTACAACGTTTTCAAACGTTTTCAACGCTTACTTCAAAATTTAAATAACCTTGTGGAAACATTATAAAGTCAATGAAATTATAGACAAAAGATATATAATCGATCAGAACATATTGACTTTAACTAGTTTCTAAAGTTTTTTTGACAGTTACATTACAAATTTTATGTTTTACAAAGGTTTACAATACATAGTGATTTACGTGCAAAAGCAAGCTGTTTGGACTAGTTTTTCAACGTTTTCAACGCTTACTTCAAAATTTAAATAACTTTGTGAAAACATTATAAAGTCAATGAAATTATAGATAAACGGTATGTAATCGATCAAAAAATATTGATTTTAACTAGTTTCTAAAGTTTTGACACAGGTACATTACAAATTTTTATGTTTTACAAAGGTTTACAATACATAGTGATTTACGTGCAAAAACAAGCTGTTTGGACTAGTTTTTTTTACAACGTTTTCAACGCTTACTTCAAAATTTAAATAACTTTGTGAAAACATTATAAAAGTCAATGAAATTATAGATAAACGGTATGTAATCGATCAAAACATATTGATTTCAACTAGTTTCTAAAGTTTTGACACAGGTACATTACAAATTTTATGTTTTACAAAGGTTTACAATACATAGTGATTTACGTGCAAAAGCAGCTGTTTGGAATAGTTTTTAAACGTTTTCAACGCTGACATCAAAATTTAAATAACTTTGTGAAAACATTATAAAGTCAATGAAATTATAGATAAACGGTATGTAATCGATCAAAACATATTGATTTTAACTAGTTTCTAAAGTTTTTTTGGTACATTACAAATTTTATGTTTTACAAAGGTTTACAATACATAGTGATTTACGTGCAAAAAGCAAGCTGTTTGGAGTTTTTTTTCACGTTTTCAACGCTTACTTCAAAATTTAAATAACTTTGTGAAAACATTATAAAGTCAATGAAATTATAGATAAACGGTATGTAATCGATCAAAACATATTGATTTTAACTAGTTTCTAAATATTGATTTTAACTAGTTTCTAAATTTTTTTGACACAGGTACATTACAAATTTTATGTTTTACAAAGGTTTACAATACATAGTGATTTACGTGCAAAAGCAAGCTGTTTGGACTAGTTTTTCAACGTTTTCAACGCTTACTTCAAAATTTAAATAACTTTGTGAAAACATTATAAAAAATAACTCAATGAAATTATAGATAAACGGTATGTAATCGATCAAAACATATTGATTTTAACTAGTTTCTAAAGTTTTGACACAGGTACATTACAAATTTTATGTTTTACAAAGGTTTACAATACATAGTGATTTACGTGCAAAAAGCAAGCTGTTTGGACTAGTTTTTCAACGTTTTCAACGCTTACTTCAAAATTTAAATAACTTTGTGAAAACATTATAAAGTCAATGAAATTATAGATAAACGGTATGTAATCGATCAAAACATATTTTAAAACTTTTTGAACAGTTTTCAACAAAGGTTTACAATACATAGTTTTAAATAACTTTGAATAAAGTCAATGAAATTATAGAAAACGGTATGTAATCGATCAAAACATATTGATTTTAACTAGTTTCTAAATTTTATGTTTTACAAAGGTTTACAATACATTTAGTGATTTACAAAAAAAATAAACGGTTTGTTTTTTATTGATTTTAATACATAGTGATTTACGTGCAAAAAGCAAGCTGTTTGGACTAGTTTTTCAACGTTTTCAACGCTTACTTCAAAATTTAAATAACTTTGTGAAAAAAATATTATAAAGTCAATGAAATTATAGATAAAACGGTATGTAATCGATCAAAAACATATTGATTTTAAATAGTTTTTTAAAAAAATACATATTGATTTACGACACAGTTTTTCAACATTTTCACAAAATTTTATGTTTTACAAAGGTTTACAATACATAGTGATTTACGTGCAAAAACTAGTTTCAAGCTGTTTGGACTAGTTTTTCAACGTTTTCAAAAGCAAGCTTTTGGACTTCAAAACGCTTACTTAAATAAAATAACTTTGTGAAAACATTATAAAGTCAATGAAATTATAGATAAACGGTATGTAATCGATCAAAACATATTGATTTTAACTAGTTTCTAAAGTTTTGACACAGGTACATTACAAATTTTATGTTTTACAAAGGTTTACAATACATAGTGATTTACGTGCAAAAAGCAAGCTTTTGGACTAAACGTTTTCAACAAAAATTTAAATAACTTTGTTTCAATGAAATTATAGATAAACGGTATGTAATCGATCAAAACATATTGATTTTAACTAGTTTTAAAAGTTTTTGACACAGGTACATTACAAATTTTATGTTTTACAAAAGGTTTACAATACATAGTTTTACGTTAAAAAAGCAAGCTGTTTTTTTCAACGTTTTTCAACGCTTACTTCAAAATTTAAAATAACTTTGCTTTTTTACAACGTGAAAACTTTGTGAAAACATTATAAAGTCAATGAAATTATAGATAAACGGTATGTAATCGATCAAAACATATTGATTTTAACTAGTTTCTAAAGTTTTGACACAGGTACATTACAAATTTTATGTTTTACAAAGGTTTACAATACATAGTGATTTACGTGCAAAAGCAAGCTGTTTGGACTAGTTTTTCAACGTTTTCAACGCTTACTTCAAAATTTAAATAACTTTGTGAAAACATTATAAAGTCAATGAAATTATAGATAAACGGTATGTAATCGATCAAAACATATTGATTTTAACTAAAATTTCAAAATTATTTTAAAATACATAGTGATTTACGTTACAAATTTTATTTTTTTTTTCAAAACGTTTTTACAATTTAAATAGTTTTACAAAAAGTTGAAATTAAATAAACGCAAGCTGTTTGGAAAAAACATAGTTTTTTCAAAAAATTTTTCAACGTACATTACAAATTTTAAAAAAGGTTTTAAATAACTTTGATTTAAAAAAAAAGCTTTTGGAAAACGTTTTCAATTACTTTAAAAATTTAAATAAATTTGATAAAAAAACATTATAAAGTCAATGAAATTATAGATAAACGGTATGTAATCGATCAAAACATATTGATTTTAACTAGTTTCTAAAGTTTTGACACAGGTACATTACAAATTTTATGTTTTACAAAGGTTTACAATACATAGTGATTTACGTGCAAAAGCAAGCTGTTTGGACTAGTTTTTCAACGTTTTCAACGCTTACTTCAAAATTTAAATAACTTTGTGAAAACATTATAAAGTCAATGAAATTATAGATAAACGGTATGTAATCGATCAAAACATATTGATTTTAACTAAATTCTAAATTATTTTATGACAAAGGTACATTACAAATTTTTGTTTTAAAAAGGTTTACAATACATATTTTTAAACGTTTTTCAAAAAACTAGTTTCTAAAGCAAGCTGTTTGGACTAGTTTTTTTTGCAAAAGCAGTTTTCAACGTTTTCAACTTCAAAAATTTAAATAACTTTGTGAAAACATTATAAAGTCAATGAAATTATAGATAAACGGTATGTAATCGATCAAAACATATTGATTTTAACTAGTTTCTAAACATATTTTTTTGACACAGGTTTTTACAAATTTTAAAATATATTGATTTTAACTAGTTTCTAAAGTTTTACAAATTTTATGTTTTACAAAGGTTTACAATACATAGTGATTTACGTTATAGCAAAAATGTAATCGCAAGCTGTTTTTGGACTAGTTTTTTTACAACGTTTTCAAAAAAAGCGCTTTTGGACTTTTTTTTCAACGTTTTCAAATTTAAATAAATTTTGTGAAAACATTATAAAAAGTCAATGAAATTATAGATAAACGGTATGTAATCGATCAAAACATATTGATTTTAACTAGTTTCTAAAGTTTTGACACAGGTACATTACAAATTTTATGTTTTACAAAGGTTTACAATACATAGTGATTTACGTTACGTTTAAAAAAGCAAGCTGTTTGGACTAGTTTTTCAACGTTTTCAACGCTTACTTCAAAATTTAAATAACTTTGTGAAAACATTATAAAGTCAATGAAATTATAGATAAACGGTATGTAATCGATCAAAACATATTGATTTTAACTAGTTTCTAAAGTTTTGACACAGGTACATTACAAATTTTATGTTTTACAAAGGTTTTCAATACATAGTGATTTACGTGCAAAAAAAGCAAAAACAATACACTAGTTTTTCAAAAGCAAGCTGTTTTTTTCAACGTTTTCAACGCTTACTTCAAAATTTAAATAACTTTGTGAAAACATTATAAAGTCAATGAAATTATAGATAAACGGTATGTAATCGATCAAAACATATTGATTTTAACTAGTTTCTAAAGTTTTGACACAGGTACATTACAAATTTTATGTTTTACAAAGGTTTACAATACATAGTGATTTACGTGCAAAAAAAAGCTGTTTGGACTAGTTTTTCAACGTTTTCAACGCTTACTTTTGTGAAAATTTAAATAACTTTGTGAAAACATTATAAAGTCAATGAAATTATAGATAAACGGTATGTAATCGATCAAAAATATTGATTTTTTAACTAAAGTTTCTAAACATTACAAATTTAAATTTTTTAACTAGTTTCTAAAGTTTTACAATACATTTTGTTTTACAAAATAGTGATTTACGGTTTTTGGACTAGTTTTTCAACGTTTTCAACAAAAATTTAACTTTGTGAAAACATTATAAAGTTTTATAGAAAACGGTTTCGACATATTGATTTTAACTAGTTTCTAAAGTTTTGACACAGGTACATTTTTTATGTTTTACAAAGGTTTACAATACATAGTGATTTACGTGCAAAAAGCAAGCTGTTTGGACTAGTTTTTTTCAACGTTTTCAACGCTTACTTCAAAATTTAAATAACTTTGTGAAAACATTATAAAGTCAATGAAATTATAGATAAACGGTATAAACGGTATGTAATCGATCAAAACATATTGATTTTAACTAGTTTCTAAAGTTTTGACACAGGTACATTACAAATTTTATGTTTTACAAAGGTTTACAATACATAGTGATTTACGTGCAAAAAAGCAAGCTGTTTGGACTAGTTTTTCAACGTTTTCAACGCTTAAATAACTTTTTTTAAATAACTTTTGAAAACATTATAAAGTCAATGAAATTATAAATAAACGAATGTAATCGATCAAAACATAATGATTTTAACTAAAAACATTTTGACACAAAATTTAAATAACATTAAAATTTTATGTTTTAAAAACGGTTTAAAACGGTTTTAAAACATAGTGATTTACAATTTTAAAGCAAGCTGTTTTTTACAAAGGACAATACATTTTACAACTGTTTTTTTTTCAACGTTTTCAACGCTTACTTCAAAATTTAAATAACTTTGTGAAAAAACATTATAAAGTCAATGAAATTATAGATAAACGGTATGTAATCGATCAAAACATATTGATTTTTTTAAACTAGTTTCTAAAGATAAACGGTTCGACACAGGTACATTACAAATTTTATGTTTTACAAAGGTTTACAATACATAGTGATTTACGTGCAAAAAGCAAGCTGTTTGGACTAGTTTTTTCAACGTTTTCAACGCTTACTTCAAAATTTAAATAACTTTGTGAAAACATTATAAAAAAATTAATAAAATTATAGATAAACGGTATGTAATCGATCAAAACATATTGATTTTAACTAGTTTCTAAATAACAAAAACATTAAAAAGTCAATGTTACATTACAAATTTTATTTCTAAAGTTTTTTACATTACAAATTTTATGTTTTACAAAGGTTTACAATACATAGTGATTTACGTGCAAAAAAAGCAAGCTGTTTGGACTAGTTTTTCAACGTTTTCAACGCTTACTTCAAAATTTAAATAACTTTGTGAAAACATTATAAAAAATCAATGAAATTATAGATAAACGGTATGTAATCGATCAAAACATATTGATTTTAACTAGTTTCTAAAGTTTTGACACAGGTACATTACAAATTTTATGTTTTACAAAATTTTTGACACAGGTTACAATACATAGTGATTTACGTGCAAAAGCAAGCTGTTTGGACTAGTTTTTTTCAACGTTTTCAACGCTTACTTCAAAATTTAAATAACTTTGTGAAAACATTATAAAGTCAATGATCAAAACATATTGATTTTTTAAAAACGGTAAAGTTTTGAACAGGTACATTACAAAAATTTTATGTTTTAAAAAAGGTTTACAATACATAGTGATTTACGTGCAAAAAAGCAAGCTGTTTGGACTAGTTTTTCAACGTTTTCAACGCTTACTTCAAAATTTAAATAACTTTTGAAAACATTATAAAGTCAATGAAATTATAGATAAACGGTATGTAATCGATCAAAACATATTGATTTTAACTAGTTTCTAAAAGTTTTTTTTTTACAAAAATTTTATTTTTTACAAAGGTTTACAATACATTGATTTACGTGCAAAAAAAGCAGCTGTTTGGACTAGTTTTTCAACGTTTTCAACGCTTAAAAATTTAAATAACTTTTGTGAAAACATTATAAAGTCAATGAAATTATAGATAAACGGTATGTAATCGATCAAAACATATTGATTTTAACTAGTTTCTAAAGTTTTGACACAGGTACATTACAAATTTTATTTTTTACAAAAGTTTTACAATACATAGTGATTTACGTGCAAAAAGCAAGCTGTTTGGACTAGTTTTTCAACGTTTTCAAAAAATTTAAAATTTAAATTTTTTAATAAAGTCAATGAAATTATAGATAAACGGTATGTAATCGATCAAAACATATTGATTTTAACTAGTTTTTTGACAAACATTACAAATTTTATGTTTTACAAAGGTTTTTTAATACATAGTGATTTACAAAAATTTTTTTGATGTTTTTCAAAGTTTTTAACGCAATTTAATTTTAAATAACTTTGATTTACAATGAAATTATAGATAAAAATGTTTATCGATCAAAACATATTTTACGTGCAAAAGCAAGCTGTTTGGACTAGTTTTTCAACGTTTTTTTTACAACGTTTTCAAAATTTAAGTTTCAAAACACAGGTTTAAAATTTTAACAAAGGTTTACAATACATAGAAAAAAGCATTTTGGACTAAACGTTTTCAATTACTTCAAAATTTAAATAACTTTGAAATTCAATGAAATTATAATAAACGGTATGTAATCGATCAAAAAATATTGATTTTTAACTAGTTTCTAAAGTTTTTTGACACAGGTACATTACAAATTTTATGTTTTACAAAGGTTTACAATACATAGTGATTTACGTGCAAAAGCAAGCTGTTTGGACTAGTTTTTCAACGTTTTCAACGCTTACTTCAAAATTTAAATAACTTTGTGAAAACATTATAAAGTCAATGAAATTATAGATAAACGGTATGTAATCGATCAAAACATATTGATTTTAACTAGTTTCTAAAGTTTTGACACAGGTACATTACAAATTTTATGTTTTTTACAAAGGTTTACAATACATAGTGATTTACGTGCAAAAAGCAAGCTGTTTGGACTAGTTTTTCAACGTTTTCAACGCTTACTTCAAAATTTAAATAACTTTGTGAAAACATTATAAAGTCAATGAAATTATAGATAAACGGTATGTAATCGATCAAAACATATTGATTTTAACTAGTTTCTAAAGTTTTGACACAGGTACATTACAAATTTTATGTTTTACAAAGGTTTACAATACATAGTGATTTACGTGCAAAAGCAAGCTGTTTGGACTAGTTTTTTTTCAACGTTTTCAACGCTTACTTCAAAATTTAAATAACTTTGTGAAAACATTATAAAGTCAATGAAATTATAGATAAACGGTATGTAATCGATCAAAACATATTGATTTTAACTAGTTTCTAAAGTTTTGACACAGGTACATTACAAATTTTATGTTTTACAAAAAGTTTACAATACATAGTGATTTACAAAAAAAAAGCAAGTTTGGACTAGTTTTTTTTCAACGTTTTCAACGCTTACTTCAAAATTTAAATAACTTTGTGAAAACATTATAAAGTCAATGAAATTATAGATAAACGGTATGTAATCGATCAAAACATATTGATTTTAACTAGTTTCTAAAAACATTTTGACACAGGTTCTAATGTTTTGACACAGGTACATTTTAAATTTTTATGTTTTACAAAGGTTTACAATACATAGTGATTTACGTGCAAAAAAAAGCTGTTTGGACTACTTTTTTTCAACGTTTTCAACGCTTACTTCAAAATTTAAATAACTTTGTGAAAACATTATAAAGTCAATGAAATTATAGATAAACGGTATGTAATCGATCAAAACATATTGATTTTAACTAGTTTCTAAAGTTTTGACACAGGTACATTACAAATTTTATGTTTTACAAAGGTTTACAATACATAGTGATTTACGTGCAAAAGAAAGCTGTTTGGACTAGTTTTTCAACGTTTTCAACGCTTACTTCAAAATTTAAATAACTTTGTGAAAACATTATAAAGTCAATGAAATTATAGATAAACGGTATGTAATCGATCAAAACATATTGATTTTTTAACTAGTTTCTAAAGTTTTGACACAGGTACATTACAAATTTTATGTTTTACAAAGGTTTACAATATTTATAAAAAGTGATTTTTTGTTTTCAACGCAAAAATTTAAATAACTTTGTGAAAAACAAGCAATGTTTGGAAAACTTTAAAAAGTTTTTTTTAACGTTTTCAACGTTTTTCAACGTTTTCTTTACTTTTATGTTTTAAAAGGTTTAAATAACTTTTTGGACTAAAAAACAACGTTTTCAAAAAAAAATTTAAATAACTTTGTGAAAACATTATAAAGTCAATGAAATTATAGATAAACGGTATGTAATCGATCAAAACATATTGATTTTAACTAGTTTCTAAAGTTTTGACACAGGTACATTACAAATTTTATGTTTTACAAAGGTTTACAATACATAGTGATTTACGTGCAAAAAGCAAGCTGTTTGGACTAGTTTTTCAACGTTTTCAACGCTTACTTCAAAATTTAAATAACTTTGTGAAAACATTATAAAGTCAATGAAATTATAGATAAACGGTATGTAATCGATCAAAACATATTGATTTTAACTAGTTTCTAAAAACATTTTGACACAGGTTTAATTACAAATTTTATGTTTTACAAAGGTTTACAATACATAGTGATTTACGTGCAAAAAAGCAAGCTGTTTGGACTAGTTTTTCAACGTTTTCAACGCTTTTCAAAATTTAAATAACTTTGTTTATAAAATTTAAATAAACTTTGAAAAAACATTTTTTTTAAAGTTTCAATGAAATTATAGATAAACGGTTTATGTAATCGATTTACGTGCAAAATAAGCTTGATTTTTTTCACTTTTCAACGTTTCTTCAAAATTTAAAAACTTTGAAAACATTATAAAGTTTTAAAAACGGTTTTTGATTTTAACTAAAAGTTTTTTGACACAGGTACAAATTTTATGTTTTACAAAGGTTTACAATACATAGTGTGATTACGTGCAAAAAGCTGTTTGGACTAGTTTTTCAACGTTTTCAACGTTTTTCAAAATTTAAATAACTTTTTGAAAAAACATTATAAAGTCAATCAATGAAATTATAGATAAACGGTATGTAATCGATCAAAACATATTGATTTTAACTAGTTTCTAAAGTTTTGACACAGGTACATTACAAATTTTATGTTTTACAAAGGTTTACAATACATAGTGATTTACGTGCAAAAAGCAAGCTGTTTGGACTTTTTCAACTTTTTCAGTTTTTTCAACGTTTTCAAACGCTTTTTATAAAATTTAAATAAACTTTTTCGAAAAACATTATTTTAAGTTTCAATGAAATTATAGATAAACGATATGTAATCGATCAAAACATATTGATTTTAAATAACTTTCTAAAAAACATTTTGACAATGAAATTATAGATAAACATTAATCAAAACATATATTTTTTTAGTTTTCAAAGTTTTGACAAGGTACATTACAAATTTTTTTATGTTTTACAAGGTTTAAATACATAGTGATTTACGTGCAAAAAAGCAAGCTGTTTGGACTAGTTTTTCAACTAGTTTTTTCAACGTTTTCAACGCTTACTTCAAAATTTAAATAACTTTGTGAAAACATTATAAAGTCAATGAAATTATAGATAAACGGTATGTAATCGATCAAAACATATTGATTTTAACTAGTTTCTAAAGTTTTGACACAGGTACATTACAAATTTTATGTTTTACAAAGGTTTACAATACATAGTGATTTACGTGCAAAAAAAAAGCTGTTTGGACTAGTTTTTCAACGTTTTCAACGCTTTTCAAAAAATTTAAATAACTTTGTGAAAAAACATTATAAAGTCAATGAAATTATAGATAAACGGTATGTAATCGAAAAAAATATTGATTTTTTTAACTAGTTTCAAAAGTTTTGACACAGGTACATTAAAAATTTTATGTTTTACAAAGGTTTTAATATATAATTTACGTGCAAAAAGCAAGCTGTTTGGACTTTTTTCAACGTTTTCACGCTTACTTCAAAATTTAAATAACTTTGTGAAAACATTATAAAGTCAATGAAATTATAGATAAACGGTATGTAATCGATCAAAACATATTGATTTGAACTAGTTTTTCAAACACAGGTACATTACAAATTTTATGTTTTACAAAGGTTAAAATACATAGTGATTTACGTGCAAAAAAGCTGTTTGGACTAAAACGTTTTCAACGCTTAAAAAATTTAAATAACTTTGTGAAAACATTATAAAGTCAATGAAATTATAGATAAACGGTATGTAATCGATCAAAACATATTGATTTTAACTAGTTTCTAAAGTTTTGACACAGGTACATTACAAATTTTATGTTTTACAAAGGTTTACAATACATAGTGATTTACGTGCAAAAAAGCAAGCTGTTTGGACTAGTTTTTTTTTCAACGTTTTCAACGCTTACTTCAAAATTTAAATAACTTTGTGAAAACATTATAAAGTCAATGAAATTATAGATAAACGGTATGTAATCGATCAAAACATATTGATTTTAACTAGTTTCTAAATTGTTTTTCTAAAGTTTTGACACAGGTACATTTTATACAAATTTTATGTTATTTTTTATTTAAAAGTTTACAAACATAATACATAGTGATTTACGTGCAAAAAAAGCTGTTTGGACTAGTTTTTCAACGTTTTCAACGCTTACTTCAAAATTTAAATAACTTTGTGAAAACATTATAAAGTCAATGAAATTATAGATAAACGGTATGTAATCGATCAAAACATATTGATTTTAACTAGTTTCTAAAGTTTTGACACAGGTACATTACAAATTTTATGTTTTACAAAGGTTTACAATACATAGTGATTTACGTGCAAAAGCAAGCTGTTTGGACTAGTTTTTTCAACGTTTTCAACGCTTACTTCAAAATTTAAATAACTTTGTGAAAACATTATAAAGTCAATGAAATTATAGATAAACGGTATGTAATCGATCAAAACATATTGATTTTAACTAGTTTCTAAAGTTTTGACACAGGTAATTAAAATTTTATGTTTTTTACAAATTTTTTATGTTTTTGGACAAAGGTTTTCAACAAATAACTTTGTGAAAACATTATAAAGTCAATGAAATTATAGATAAACGGTATGTAATCGATCAAAACATAGTTTTTGATTTAAATTTTTATGTTTTACAAAGGTTTACAATACATAGTGATTTACGTGCAAAAGCAAGCTGTTTGGACTAGTTTTTCAACGTTTTCAACGCTTACTTCAAAATTTAAATAACTTTGTGAAAACATTATAAAGTCAATGAAATTATAGATAAACGGTATGTAAAACGATCAAAACATATTGATTTTAACTTTTAGTTTCTAAATAGTTTTTTGACACAACGTTTTCACATTACAAATTTTATGTTTTACAAACGGTTTATCGATCAAAACATACATTTTAACTAGTTTCTAATTTTTACAAAAAAAATTTTATGTTTTACAAGCTGTTTGGAAAAAGCAAGCTGTTTGTTTTTTTCAACGTTTTCAAAATTTTAAAAAATTTAAATAACTTTGTGAAAACATTATAAAGTCAATGAAATTATAGATAAACGGTATGTAATCGATCAAAACATATTGATTTTAACTAGTTTCTAAAGTTTTTAACACAGGTACATTACAAATTTTATGTTTTTTAGAAAACGGTTTACAATACATAGTGATTTACGTGCAAAAAGCAAGCTGTTTGGACTAGTTTTTTACAACGTTTTTGGACGCTTACTTTTCAAAATTTAAAATTTAAATAACTTTGTGAAAACATTATAAAGTCAATGAAATTATAGATAAACGGTATGTAATCGATCAAAACATATTGATTTTAACTAGTTTCTAAAGTTTTGACACAGGTACATTACAAATTTTATGTTTTACAAAGGTTTACAATACATAGTGATTTACGTGCAAAAGCAAGCTGTTTGGACTAGTTTTTCAACGTTTTCAACGCTTACTTCAAAATTTAAATAACTTTGTGAAAACATTATAAAGTCAATGAAATTATAGATAAACGGTATGTAATCGATCAAAACATATTGATTTTAACTAGTTTCTAAAGTTTTTGACACAGGTACATTAAATTTTAAAAAGGTTTTATAGTTTTACAAAGGTTTACAATTTTCAACGTTTTCACATAGTGATTTACAATGCAAAAAAAGCAAATCGCAAAACATGTTTGGACTAGTTTTTTTTTGAACGTTTTCAACAATACATTGATTTACAAAAAGCAAGTTTTGAATTTTTCAACGTTTTCAACGCTTAAAAAATTTAAATAAATAAAGTCAATGAAATTATAGATAAACGGTATGTAATCGATCAAAACA
Organism: Acanthosepion pharaonis; assembly: GCA_903632075.3. Taxonomy (NCBI): domain Eukaryota; kingdom Metazoa; phylum Mollusca; class Cephalopoda; order Sepiida; family Sepiidae; genus Acanthosepion; species Acanthosepion pharaonis. Next base: position 5,220 of record CAHIKZ030000370.1, on the reverse strand, counting down.
TATTGATTTTAACTAGTTTCTAAAGTTTTGACACAGGTACATTACAAATTTTATGTTTTTCACAAAGGTTTACAATACATAGTGATTTACGTGCAAAAACATATTGCAAGCTGTTTGGACTAGTTTTTCAACGTTTTCAACGCTTACTTCAAAATTTAAATAACTTTGTGAAAAAAATACTTATAAAAGTCAATGAAATTATAGATAAACGGTATGTAATCGATCAAAACATATTGATTTTAACTAGTTTCTAAAGTTTTGACACAGGTACATTACAAATTTTATGTTTTACAAAGGTTTACAATACATACATTTACGTTTACAAAAAAAGCAAGCTGTTTGGACTAGTTTTTCAACGTTTTCAACGCTTACTTCAAAATTTAAATAACTTTGTGAAAAAACATTATAAAGTCAATGAAATTATAGATAAACGTATGTAATCGATCAAAAAAATATTGATTTTAACTAGTTTCTAAAGTTTTGACACAGGTACATTACAAATTTTATGTTTTATGTTTTACAAGTTTTTTACAATACATAGTGATTTACGTTTAAAGCAAGCTGTTTGGACTAGTTTTTCAACGTTTTCACGCTTACTTCAAAATTTAAATAACTTTGTGAAAACATTATAAAGTCAATGAAATTATAGATAAACGGTATGTAATCGATCAAAACATATTGATTTTAACTAGTTTCTAAAGTTTTGACACAGGTACATTACAAATTTTATGTTTTACAAAGGTTTACAATACATAGTGATTTACGTGCAAAAGCAAGCTGTTTGGACTAGTTTTTCAACGTTTTCAACGCTTTTGGACTTCAAAAAAATTTAAATAACTTTGTGAAAAAACATTATAAAGTCAATGAAATTATAGATAAACGGTATGTAATCGATCAAAACATATTGATTTTAACTAGTTTCTAAAGTTTTGACACAGGTACATTACAAATTTTATGTTTTACAAAGGTTTACAATACATAGTGATTTACGTGCAAAAAAAAGCAAGCTGTTTGGACTAGTTTTTCAACGTTTTCAACGCTTACTTCAAAATTTAAATAACTTTGTGAAAACATTATAAAGTCAATGAAATTATAGATAAACGGTATGTAATCGATCAAAACATATTGATTTTAACTAGTTTCTAAAGTTTTGACACAGGTACATTACAAATTTTTATTTACAATACATAGTTTTACAAAAAGCAAGGTTTACAAACGTTTTCAACGCTTACTTCAAAATTTAAATAACATAATGAAATTATAGATAAACGGTATGTAATCGTGATTTACAAAGGTTTACAATACAAAAAGCAAGCTGTTTGGACTAGTTTTTCAACGTTTTCAACGCTTACTTCAAAATTTAAATAAAAGTCTTTGATGAAAACATTATAAAGTCAATGAAATTATAGATAAAAAAGCGGTATGTAATCGATCAAAACATATTGATTTTAACTAGTTTCTAAATTGTTTTTAACACAGGTTTTTACATTACAAATTTTATGTTTTACAAAGGTTTACAATACATAGTGATTTACGTGCAAAAAAGCAAGCTGTTTGGACTAGTTTTTCAACGTTTTCAACGCTTACTTCAAAATTTAAATAACTTTGTGAAAACATTATAAAGTCAATGAAATTATAGATAAACGGTATGTAATCGATCAAAACATATTGATTTTAACTAGTTTCTAAAGTTTTGACACAGGTACATTACAAATTTTATGTTTTACAAAGGTTTACAATACATAGTGATTTACGTGCAAAAAGCAAGCTGTTTGGACTAGTTTTTCAACGTTTTCAACGCTTACTTCAAAATTTAAATAACTTTGTGAAAACATTATAAAGTCAATGAAATTATAGATAAACGGTATGTAATCGATCAAAACATATTGATTTTAACTAGTTTCTAAAGTTTTGACACAGGTACATTACAAATTTTATGTTTTACAAAGGTTTACAATACATAGTGATTTACGTGCAAAAAGCAAGCTGTTTGGACTAGTTTTTCAACGTTTTCAACGCTTACTTCAAAATTTAAATAACTTTGTGAAAAAACATTATAAAGTCAATGAAATTATAGATAAACGGTATGTAATCGATCAAAACATATTGATTTTAACTAGTTTCTAAAGTTTTGACACAGGTACATTACAAATTTTATGTTTTACAAAAATTTACAATACATAAAGATTTACAATAAAAAAGCAAGCTGTTTGGACTAGTTTTTTCAACGTTTTCAACGCTTACTTTCAAAATTTAAATAACTTTGTGAAAACATTATAAAGTCAATGAAATTATAGATAAACGGTATGTAATCGATCAAAACATATTGATTTTAACTAGTTTCTAAAGTTTTGACACAGGTACATTACAAATTTTATGTTTTACAAAACGGTTTACAATACATAGTGATTTACGTTTCAAAAGCAAGCTGTTTGGACTAGTTTTTCAACGTTTTTTCAACGTTTTCAACTTCAAAAATTTAAATAACTTTGTGAAAACATTATAAAGTCAATGAAATTATAGATAAACGGTATGTAATCGATCAAAACATATTGATTTTAACTAGTTTCTAAAGTTTTTGACAGTTTTTCACAGGTTTACATTACAAATTTTATGTTTTACAAAGGTTTACAATACATAGTGATTTACGTGCAAAAAAGCAAGCTGTTTGGACTAGTTTTTCAACGTTTTCAACGCTTACTTCAAAATTTAAATAACTTTGTGAAAACATTATAAAGTCAATGAAATTATAGATAAACGGTATGTAATCGATCAAAACATATTGATTTTAACTAGTTTCTAAAGTTTTGACACAGGTACATTACAAATTTTATGTTTTACAAAGGTTTACAATACATAGTGATTTACGTGCAAAAAGCAAGCTGTTTGGACTAGTTTTTCAACGTTTTCAACGCTTACTTCAAAATTTAAATAACTTTGTGAAAACATTATAAAGTCAATGAAATTATAGATAAACGGTATGTAATCGATCAAAATATTGATTTTAACATTTCTAAACATTTTACAAAGGTTAACTAAAAAAACAAGTTTCAACGTAAAGTTTTTATAAAGACACAACTAGTTTCTAAAGTTTTGACACATTACAAATTTTTTACACAGGTATACATAGTTTTATCTAGTTTTTCAACGTTTTCAACGCTTACTTCAAAATTTAAATAACTTTGTTTATAAAGTCAATGAAATTATAGATAAACGGTATGTAATCGATCAAAACATATTGATTTTAACTAGTTTTTGACAATACATATGTTTTACAAAAATAACTTTACAATACATAGTGATTTACGTTTTACAAAGCAAAAATAGTGATTTACGTGCAAAAGCTGTTTGGACTAGTTTTTCAACGTTTTCAACGCTTACTTCAAAATTTAAATAACTTTGTGAAAACATTATAAAGTCAATGAAATTATAGATAAACGGTATGTAATCGATCAAAACATATTGATTTTAACTAGTTTCTAAAGTTTTGACACAGGTACATTACAAATTTTATGTTTTTTTACAAAGGTTTACAATACATAGTGATTTACGTGCAAAAGCAAGCTGTTTGGACTAGTTTTTCAACGTTTTCAACGCTTACTTCAAAATTTAAATAACTTTGTGAAAACATTATAAAGTCAATGAAATTATAGATAAACGGTATGTAATCGATCAAAACATATTGATTTTAACTAGTTTCTAAAGTTTTGACACAGGTACATTACAAATTTTATGTTTTTTTACAAAGGTTTACAATACATAGTGATTTACGTGCAAAAGCAAGCTGTTTGGACTAGTTTTTCAACGTTTTCAACGCTTACTTCAAAATTTAAATAACTTTGTGAAAACATTATAAAGTCAATGAAATTATAGATAAACGGTATGTAATCGATCAAAACATATTGATTTTAACTAGTTTCTAAAGTTTTGACACAGGTACATTACAAATTTTATGTTTTACAAAGGTTTACAATACATAGTGATTTACGTGCAAAAAAAGCAAGCTGTTTGGACTAGTTTTTCAACGTTTTCAACGCTTACTTTAAATAACTTTGTGAAAATTTAAATAACTTTGTGAAAAACATTATAAAGTCAATGAAATTATAGATAAACGGTATGTAATCGATCAAAACATATTGATTTTAACTAGTTTCTAAAACATATTGTTTTGACACAGGTACATTACAAATTTTATGTTTTTTACAAAGGTTTACAATACATAGTGATTTACGTGCAAAAAAACAAGCTGTTTGGACTAGTTTTTCAACGTTTTCAACGCTTACTTCAAAATTTAAATAACTTTGTGAAAACATTATAAAGTCAATGAAATTATAGATAAACGGAATGTAATCGATCAAAACATATTGATTTTAAGCAGTTTCTAAAGTTTTCACACAGGTACATTACAAATTTTATGTTTTACAAAGGTTTACAATACATAGTGATTTACGTGCAAAAATATTGAAGCTGTTTGGACTAGTTTTTTTTAAACGTTTTCAACGCTTTTGGACTTCAAAATTTAAATAACTTTAACTGAAAAAACATTATAAAGTCAATGAAATTATAGATAAACGGTATGTAATCGATCAAAACATATTGATTTTAACTAGTTTCTAAAGTTTTGACACAGGTACATTACAAATTTTATGTTTTACAAAGGTTTACAATACATAGTGATTTACGTGCAAAAAGCAAGCTGTTTGGACTAGTTTTTCAACGTTTTCAACGCTTACTTCAAAATTTAAATAACTTTGTGAAAACATTATAAAGTCAATGAAATTATAGATAAACGGTATGTAATCGATCACTAAAGTTTTGACACAGGTACATTACAAATTTTATGTTTTACAAAGGTTTACAATACATAGTGATTTACGTGCAAAAGCAAGCTGTTTGGACTAGTTTTTCAACGTTTTCAACGCTTACTTCAAAATTTAAATAACTTTGTGAAAACATTATAAAGTCAATGAAATTATAGATAAACGGTATGTAATCGATCAAAACATATTGATTTTAACTAGTTTCTAAAGTTTTGACACAGGTACATTACAAATTTTATGTTTTACAAAGGTTTACAATATAGTGATTTACGTGCAAAAGCAAGCTGTTTGGACTAGTTTTTCAACGTTTTCAACGCTTACTTCAAAATTTAAATAACTTTGTGAAAACATTATAAAGTCAATGAAATTATAGATAAACGGTATGTAATCGATCAAAACA